>PYHX02000467.1:51438745-51748745 GCA_004302925.2 Cochliomyia hominivorax
TATTGTTATTTTTAGCACTGGTTACGTTGTTGTTAGTGTTGGTAGTTTTGTTATTGTAAATTTCGGTGTTGTTATTGTTTACGTTGTTGTTACTGCTGACGTTGCTAACGTTGTTGTAATCATTAGTGTTGATACTGTTAAATATGTTGTTAAGATTAATATTGTTGTTGAATTCAATGCTGTTGTTGTTAACGTTGAAGTTGTTATTGTTATTAAGGCTAGAGTTGTTTATGTTGCTGTTGTAAATCCTGTCGCTTGATGTCGTTGTTATTATTGTTGCAGACATTTGTATTATAAATAAAATAAAAACGTCTACAACGTTCGTGTTGTTATTAACATTGACGTTGTATACACGTGTGTTGTTGAATGCATTAGTGTTGTTTTATATGTTATTGTTGTCAAAATTGGTGTTGTTTATGCTATTGCGTTGTCTGTTTTTCAAAAGAATTTTTGAAATTTGATTTTGAGACTGTTGAAGACATCTGCAATTTGAAGTTTTATTTTTTCTACTTTTCAAATTATTATGTCACATTTGTCTATTATGTAAGGAAAGATGTCTAACAAAATTTTTCTGTGCGATATAGTATTAAAAGCCTTACTAAAATCTATAAATAGTACTAAGCAGTGTATGTCGTCGGTTAAGCACACCAAAAAAAATATATATATATATGTAGGTAAAATCAACAGAAAAATACATTTAAAATTAATATAATTTATTTTGAAAAGCATACCGATTACATTTTAATTTGAAACACTGATAATTTCTTTAAAAATAAATGTTGTTTTCATTTGTTTTTAATATTTGAAAATTATCTATATATACAATCAAAATTAATGTTTTATCATTTATTACAACTGAAAATATTTCGATACCATAAATAAATAATGATAATATAGATTTTTAATATTTATTAATTACATAACAATTACGAACTTATCTAAAATCTAAAAAAATTATATTAAAAAACTTAAGCAGTACTTAAAATTCATATTACTCTTCTCCTTTTTTATTTTATTTTCAAATACCATGTATTTGAATTAATAGAATTTTTTCCAAAAATCTTTATTTGATTAATATTTGGAACCACAGCACAGAAAAAGGTTAAAGGGTATATTATATAAGTTGATTTTATAAAATTTTAGAAAATTTCATACCAATTCTTATACTTATTTTAGTTTTTTTCAATTTTTTCATAATTTTATATTTTGACAATAAAGTAAAATTGTATATACAAGTTTCCTTTATACATTTCAATATTCATTAAGAACTCAATATTACTGAAGTTTTTAAATTTACTAAAAATCATTTTTATAGAAGTTTGTTTTTTAAACAACATGTACAAAAAGTTAAAAAAAAATAATTTATTCCGAAAATAACTATAATTTCACTTATTTTCAATTTTAATGGACACTTTACCTCTTTGGTACAAGAGCCGTACGGCTCTTATATTATTTGAAAAATGCGTTTAATCTTAAAACTATTATTTCCTCTAGTACTTTCTCAATAACTGGTAATATAGGTATTGGACAGTAGTTATTATAATTGTCTGTTTTGTCACTTTTATAAATTGGACATTTTATGGAGGTTTTTAATAAAATTGGAATAATAAAGCTTGTAACACCAGAGTTGATAAATTCGGTTATTAATTGAGTTAACATTCTAGAATTATTTTTTTATTCTTTACCCCTTATGCCGTCTTTTCCTTCACTTTTTTTAATATTAAAGGTATTTAAGTCACCAAAAATTTCTTCCTCATCTCCTGGTAAAAGATAAATTGAGTTTAGATACTCTAAGTTTTATGTAGTTTATGTAAAATTTTAGTTACATTTATTTTAAAGCTTTTTGAAAATACATGTGGTAAATTGTGTATTTTTGGGCATTTAAAATTTTTGTAATAGTTCAATCAATACCACTTTTATAATTAGACATTTATTATAAGGATTATTCCCTATCACTACAATTGTTTAAGAATATCGATAAATATTATTATTTTTCATACATTTTATTAAAGTCTTCGTCACCAGAATTATGTTCAATTATTGCAGTTCACTTATATTCATTAATATATTTATTTGCTTAATAGTTAACTATATTTAAACCCTGACTTATTTTGTTTTCATTACACTCAACATACAACATACTTATTTGTTGTGATATTTGTGTTAGTATTTAGTGTTTATGTCTCCAACAATAATTTCGTATTGTTTGTTATTTTTATGTACTTTATTATTGTGTTAAGTTCTATAATGAACTCTTCTGCCTTGTTCTTTGGCGGCCGATATATTGATAGAAGAGAATATATTTTTGCATCGTATTTATCTATTTGTATTGACTCAAAAGATATTGTTTTGATATGAATATTTGTGTGCGTAATATTATCTCTTACATAAAGAGCAATACCTCCACCACTTCCTTCTCTCTTGAAATAGTAACAGTTAAAAACATTTAAATTTAATGTTGTTTGTCTCAAAGAGCATTTTCTTATTTAAAACCAACTATATCGGTAAATTAGCAAGGAAGTTATAGACCGATATCTGAAACAACCTTAAAATTCCGAAAAAGAACTTTTCTAATTTCCTTCAAAAAATTTAATTGGACTTCAACAAACCACAAAGCATCCGACACCACAAGTGGTAAAAAGGTAATATTAACTTCGTCATTTCATTTCAGACCCAGATGTATATTATTCTTACATCAAATTAAAATCTTAGTCGATTTAGCTTTATCTGTCCGTCTGTCTGTCTGTCTTTTGTTGTTGGCAAGCTCACATCCACAAAAAAATTTACTGAGCTCAATGAAATTTAAACAGAATATTTGTTATAGCCCTGAGAAGTTTCCTTTTTAAAATCAGCATAATCGCTTCAGTATGTTAAAAGGTATAGACGTACGTTTGTGAGTGTATGTGTAAGTGTGTATGTACAAAATATAACTTATTTCACACGAATTTATGGTGGACGGTATTGAAGATTCCGCATAGCTGACTATAGCATTCTACTATAGCATTCTTACTTGTTTTTATTCATTTTGATTTATAAAAATTTATATGCATTAGCTTAATTTGAAGTGGTTATTAATTCATTATTTGATTCATTGTGAATAATTATTGGAGTTTATGATTAATTTTTATTGGCAAAAATATTCCCATTGCGATATTTAAATTACATTCATTAACTTTTGCTTTAGCCAGCCATAGGAGTCTGCGGTACACAATAGAAACATGTGTCCTTTAATTCCCAGTAATTAATTTTTCTGTGAACTCAATAATATTTTTTTTTAAGTAAAACAAGTTGCTAAATCGGTGTCATTACTATCTACATTTGATGATGAAGCGATCCTCTTTACAATCTCATTCGGTAGAAAGCTATTGTTTGCTAAATTTTTAATTTCTATGTTTTTGTTTAACATTTTTCGCTCGAAGTCGATGATGCGTTTGTATCTTACATTTTGTTTTCTTCATAATCATTGATACTACAAAGTTCATTGACACAAGAGTTGAGGTCAAAGGGAGCGTACATTATTAAGAGCAGTTTGAATACTTGTGCTTGTTTGATTATAATATTTATGCTAATTGTTGTATTGTTGTTTTTATGTCTTATTGTTTTTTGTCTTTATGTTTTATGTCACTTTTCATCGATCGAAATAAAACCAGTATTTTAATTTTTTTATTTTTTAAAATATTAAAAAAAAACACAAATAACTAACTAATTTTAAAAATTCTTTTAAAAAGCAGACAGTTCAACAGCATAAAAAAACAACATCTACGACAACATCATATACAATACAACATCAACGCTTACACAACATTACAACAACATTAACAACACCAATATAAATAACAACATTCACAATAATGTCTAATGTAAAAGCTGTAACAATTTCTACAACTGGAATAAAAACATATTGTCTTCAACAACGCCTACAACAACAGTAATAATTTTATAAACGACAACAATGTTAACAGCACCAACGTTTACAACTACTTTAACAATAATAATGTTAATAACAACATTTTCTACAACAAGAATTACAATGTTAAAAGCAACAGTACCCACAGTAGAAGTATAGGCTAGTTTATGTTTTAAGTTTGGACTTTGTGTACGTCGGTCCATAGGGTTTCAAAGTTGGGTCATGAAAATATTTAAAACGATCTAGATTTCTTATATCTATACTGATTTTATATGAGTGGATTCTGCTACTGACAACCTCGTCGTATGGGTAGACTATCTCTTATAGTTTAAGGTGTATTTAGATTCGAAAGTTTAAAATTTTACTTTTATTAAAAACTAATGATAAAACTTTGTAAAGAAAAAAATTTAAAATATATTCATAGAATCAAAATTTGAATTTCAAAAAATGGCGATTTTTCTCCGATTTTTTGCCAAAAGATTAGTAACACTCATTTTAAGTTATGAAAAATTTTATATAATAACCTATTCCGAATTTATATTTTTCTGAAAGTTTACTTTATTTGCTTTTGTGTAATAAAAAATGCTTCAAAAACTTAGATTTTGGGAGAACCAGAGTTTCTCAAATTCAACCTATTTTTTCGCAATAATCTAATTTCTGGTTTAATTTCTCAAATCACAAAGCTGGAATTTTAAAAGACGTATGTTTTCTTCTAAGCCTGATATGTTTTAAAATTTTTAGTAATATACATTTGTACTCTCAAAGCAAAAAATATGAAAAATAATTTGTAAATTATCGAAAGTTTTTTGGGAATAACGGGATTTTTTTGGAGAATAATATTAAAAGTTTCCGATTAAATGTAAAATTCTGTTTATGTTGAGATAGGTTGAGTAAAACAAAATTATTTGAAGATCAAAATTGAATAATTTGCAAAAATGTAGATAATTTTTTAAATGTAGATATGATTTCCGATACATTGAAAAAAATAAAATATTGATCCAAACATTACAGGGCTTAGTAAAGTTATATTTTATAGCTATTTAATTTTTTCATAAAAATCAAATACGTAATCATTATGAAGATTTATTTTATTATTATCTATAATAATATTATTATAATTATCAATAATAATAATAATATATATTTTTGAAAAATAGACATAATTTCCGTTGATGTACAATCATCTACCTTTACCTTTTCATGTACCATAAATAATGATCAAACATTTGGAAATATTAGGAGCCGATTAATCCGTTATTAGGTAACACTATAAGTAAATTTATGCTTTGAAAGTGTTGAATAGTTTTTTTGCAAATTATTTAATTTTGATCTTTAAAAATATTTTTTCTGTACTAGAAATTTTCATTGACAAATCTTTTTATCAGGTAGATAGTAGATACAGAAAAGTTAATCTATTAATACAACACGTCGAAACTAGTTATAAAAATAAGCTGAAAAAAGAGAAGCATTGAAAATTGAAAGCTGCTCGTCATTACTCTCTGAATATTAGCATAAAAGACAAGGATCTGCAGATTACAAAATTGTTTTTATGGCATCGCTGGTCCCATTAGGAATTCGAAAATATGCTGACTGCAATTTCCGCTTCACTAGTTTCAAAATACTTTTGTAGACCAAAAAAATCGTCAGCTGCAACACAATCACACAGTATTGAAACGGATATTAGAAGCCTGGAACCGATGACAATAGACATAGCGGGATCGCAGATTTTTTAATATTATGAAACCACCTCTCAAATCATAGGAATAGATATGGACTTACTACGAAGAGTCAACATTATATTAATGGCAATTAATAGTAAACATAAAGTTAATGCAATTACAACTCCACCAACATTTTCAATATTCCAATAAAATTTCGCAACTAGTAACATTTTATCCATGAAAGAACATAATATTCGTTCATTAGGAGAATTTACAATAGTTCCAAGAATCCAGAAATTGTGATTTCAAATATATTCATTAGTTCAACTCAAGAAAATGTTCCCGAAAGTCTCAAAATAAAGACATTTTTAATAATATTTTTATATCATCCGACCCAGTCTTATAGTCTATGAGGAAACAATGGATTTGTTACCGAAATTTGTCACAAGATAACATAAATGAATATAACCATTTACTTTAAGATATGGATTACAGTGAATCCGAATATTTTACATACATTGGTATGCCTAAATAATTATTAATATGCCTAAATATTAATAATATTATAATAAAATATAAATATTTTACAAAAAAACTTTTTTGTTAATTTTAGACATATACATTACTCATTACATCAATATCACAGGTAAAAATAAATGCTTGTTAGTGAAAGCTAGAAGTCTACAATATAAATTTATGACAAATAGAAATATGAAGTTAGACAAATTATATATCAATGTTTCACTTTCACTTTTTGCGGAGAAATGCTTTGAAAGTGTTGAATAGTTTTTTTGCAAATTATTTAATTTTGATCTTTAAAAAATTGGTTTTATCTTAACGAAATTTTGCACATAGATAAATTTTTGATATTAAATTGGAAACTTTTAATATTATTTTGTTTCTCTTTAAAAAAAATCCCACACTTCCCAAATAAAAACTTTCGAAATGTCTAAAATGGATTTTTTCACATTTTTTGATATATCTTTTTAACCGATATCGGGGAGCAAAAATTTCTAATACTAGAAATTTTAAAACATATCAGGTTTTAAAGAAACCAGCTTTGGGATTTGAGAAATAAAGCCAGAAGTTAGAGTATTGTGAAAAAATAGGTTGAATTTAAGAAACTCAGGCTCTCCCAAAATTAAAGTTTTTTATTTTTTATGACACAAAAGCCAATAAAGAAACCTTTCAGAAAAATATAAATTTGGTATAGGTTATTACAGAAAATTTTTTATAACTTTAACTTTTGGCAAAAAATCCAAGAAAAATCGTCATTTTTTGAAAATAAATTTTAAAGACTAAAAACTTTTGATTCTATGAAGATATTTTACAAATTTGTTCTTTACAAAGTTTTATCATTAGTTTTTAATAAAATAAAAAATATTTGGCAAAATTTGGACTCGCTATAAGAACTTCGCCAAGATCGTTTAAAAATTAAATTTTAATCTTTTGAAGCTAAATATTTCTTAAACTATAAGAGATAGCCTACCCATACGACGAGGTTTTCAGTAGCAGAATTCACTCATATAAAAATCGTTAAAATCGGTTTATATAAGAAATCTGGATCGTTTAAAATATTTTTATGACCCGAGGTGACCAACTTTGGAACCCTGTGGACCGATCCACGTTAAGTAGCGTACAACATTATCATAAATCATGTACAACTCCACCAACATTGACAACAATATTTATAAAAACATAAACAACGCAACTAAACTTCAAACATTAAATATCAAAAGTATTTACAACCCAACATTAATCGATTTTGAAAACGACACCAGATTTCTAATGCCGCTAGATCACGGGTATAACACTAAGCGACGAAAACAAAGGAAATATAAAGTAAATGTAGTATTTCCTACTGTCTTAAACCAATTGCCAATACATATCGAGAATTTACCAAACAATTATGGAAGAACAAAAGCACTGAAAAACATTATTTGTATTCACAATGAGAATAGAAAAATATTAATCCGTAAAATATTCTTGGAACAAACATATCCTGCAGATAAGCTGAATGGCTCCGCGGGAATGGAATAGAAGATAATTTGTAAAAACTAACTAATCTGTATATTTTATGGAATGGAATTTAAAGGAGGCTGCCCCTAAGTAACAGATGACTAACCTCGACTATATACAAAATTTCAGATACAGATTTGCGGGTTTTCCCAACTGGTCAAATGAAATGCTCCAAAGAAGCCGTTTTAGTCTACAAAAATATTATTTATCAAAAGTATGGGCAGAAGATGTCCCAGACATAGCTGCAACCCCATTGGGCAGTATGACTTCTAGCCTCGTCTCGGGTAGAAGTGTCGTTGATAAATCCATGGAGCCTAAAGCAGCCAAAACTGTTTTAGCTAAGGCTGTTAAGACAACAAAAACTGCTACTGGTTCAATGAGTGAAGATGGTGATGCATCTGCGGTTGGTATCTATCCCTTGAGTGGATGCATGCAATGCTGAATCATCACCAGCTAGGAGATGGGCTAGTCCATTTCCATTTACGGCACTCCTAACAGAGCAGAGATGATCAGCCATGTACGACTAAGCAAGCTGGCGCAAAGGTTTGAGTGCTTTGATAGGATTCTTAATGGGTCATACACCCTTAAGGAATAGGTTGCACTTTTGAAATAGGGATACCACCGAATTCTGCAGGATGTGTTACGAGCCAGAGTAGACAGCGGAACACATTTTGTGCCACTGTCCAAGTCTGCAGACTCGTGGGCAGAGGTTGTTGGATACTCTACTTTGAGAAGCTGGTATATTCTCTATCTATGAACTCCTCTGTATTACCGTTTTTCTCGTTTTTTACTGCATTTTTACTTCGCAGATTTCTAACTTGAAGGGATCACAATAGACCTTTGGGTATCCGAGTGACGGCGTAAAGATGTCTTACTAATTATCTAAGGATCCTACCATAACCTAACCATGAGTGTTGAACAGTGGTAGAGTGACAGAGTGGCAGAGATTGCTGGATACTCGTTACTTTGAAGAGCTGGTATATTCTCACGGTCTCTTTTTGAGTGACAGATTGTAATTACGAAAATTGTTTCATAAAAGCAAGTTTCTGGTTATTATTGCTTTGTTTATAGATTATATAGTCAGATGAAACAGAAATTAAAAGGTATTATATTGAACAAAACCATCAAAACAAAAAAAAAAACCATTCCTAAACCATCCCAGGTAAAGCAAACCATTTAACTCGAAGTTAGTTCAAGGAAGCATAGCGCTTTGTTGGTTGGTTTTATTGAAGGATTAGAAGGTATGAAACCTAAGGAGAATTATATCATTATTAAAAAAGGGTTTTAAACAAAAAAAGAAAAATACAAACTGAATATGACTCCAAATTTTATAAGCCTGTGCCAAAACAAGTAAACTGTCTAAAAATTCCAAAGGGTTATTACACATATACTTAATATAAACTTTAAAATTATTGGAGCAAAAGTGTGGATATAAATTTAATATCCAAAAAAACGTTAGGTTTTTAAAGTACAAGAAAATGCTTAATTTTTCTCAACTGTTTAAAAGAATACACAGAGTTATATTTAGAATTAGAAACGTTTTTGTTTTTCTACACAAATAAGAAAACAACAGAAAACCATTAATTTTTTATCAAACTGTAGGTAAAAATCATCGCCCAGATGAACTGCGAATAAAATTTATTCCACCGAAGCTAAAGATTGATTGTACTGACGAACTGCATACTGTTCTCAATACCAAGAAGTTTTCGGGAAATTTTAACTGATTTTAGGTTCCAAACTTTACTTCAATATTCCCTCAAACATCAGCAACATAAAAATTATCACAAGGAAGTTGCGAAAATTCGTCATACAATTTTCAGCAGGAACATTTTAAGAAAACTTGACCTGAAACTTTTTTTAGCTTTAGAAACATTATGTGGGGTTTTTTACATGAACCAGGTTTTATATCAACGAACAAATATCCACGGTACTAATAAAAAACATTGAAAACAGTTTGTCGCCAGCCTTTTGAACGCTTTTGCAATGCCAAGTTGAAAATATTGTATAATTTTAACAGACAGTGATCAGAAAAGGTTACTCATTTCAATCAGACGTTAAATGTAATAACTGACATGTTTTACGAAGGTATTGTAAAATTTTACAATTAAAAGAGAATAAAAATTTAGCTCGCGGTTAAAAAATATAGTTTATGATGTTACCTGCATACCTCCCTATCACAGGATCTATCTAAACTTTTTCTAGATGTCAGAAGATAATTTTCCAATGTGTCCGAAATTTCTTTATATTTTATTTTTTAACAAATAACATAATTTTTTACAATAAAGCATAGGTGGTTTGTCATGATCATAAAAATAATGCCACTACCACCCTTAATTATTCCATTGGTCTCAAAATCGCTTTTTAGTCTATTTGCCTGTTCATGCAATTTTTAAGGCATTTTGATAAAATTTGGCAAGTATCATTATTTTAGCCCAAGAAAGACGTCTATGAAAAAAGGTGATAATAGATCCGTTATTTATCATAGCACTCATACAATAATTCTGTAATCAAAATAATAGCGTCACATTCATTAATATGTCTTTAGAGCCATTGGAATGAAATGATTTTTTTTTTTAAATAAATTTAAAAGATATTGAAGAAGAAAACACATTTTTATTCGTTATCTTTCTTTAAATTTATCTTTCCAGAAGTATTGATATAACTTGTTGTCAAAATAATAGCACCACCAGATTTCAAATATAAAAAATCCAAAAAATAAATAATTGTTCTTTAATTTTTAGTGGTATTCTATCGAATTGAGCTTACTTGAGTTTATTCTTAGTATTTCCCTTGTTAGTTATAACAGCTGAAAATCGCCTTCCCATTGAATTTTCTACATTCTGACACCTTTCCAAGATAATAGAGTTCTATACCTGCTCTTTAGTTGTCCAAAGATCGCTTTTGTTAGCCGGTTTAATTTTCGACTCCTTATTTTATTCGTGTATACACAAATTATCAATTAGAATTGAATCGGGAGACTGGGCAGGCCGTTTCATTACAGTGACTCTATTATTAAAAATTAAAAAAAGACAAAAATCTAAGAAAATATAAATTAAAATCCCATAGACCATGAAAAGTACCCTCTTAACTGTTCTACATGTCAAAAATAGATTAAAGTTTGCTAAAACTTACTTGGTTTGGCATATTGAAAAAGAGGAGTAGTATTCTGTGGACCGATAAGTCCTAAATATTTTTATTTGTAAGGAGACCTAGTAGCAAGGAATATAATAAAAAATTTACAACAAAAACTTTCAAATGCGACGGTTCTAGTGTAATGGTATTTAGGTGCTTTTCGTACTATGCTGTTGGACCCATTTGCCGTATTGTATCAGAATATATGAAAATATTAGAAGTAATGTTACTGTATGTATCGAACAAATACCACAGATTTCGGCCATGCAACAAGACAACGAAACATAGCATTTATTTCTAGTAATTTTATTTGATTTTCCAATAATATTTCTTATTTCGACATAAATTAATTCATCAGAACATGACTTTTAATGAATTCATGTTTTTCTGGATTGTTGTGTTTAGACCAACCCTTTATTAATTTACGTGAGAGTTTGATATTTTTAAACACTTTTAAGATTTATGATATTCCGAATGACAAAACGGTTACGAGTCAGAAATTCTCTAAACACGGCAAAAGATTACACATGGTTATAAAGCTGTATGATATATAAATTTTACAATATTTTAAATTCTGCATTTTATGTATATATAACAAGTAAGGATGTTATAGTCTTTGAAGCCCGACTGAATGGCTATATGATCTAGAAGAAATTATGGACCGACCCTCGTAAAAGATTGGACGTTGATTTTTATTCATATTTATCTTAATACGTGAGGTTTAGACCTTCATATATAGGACCTATAAGAAACAATGTACAGATAATTGCTGTCTTATCCAACTATCAACAACTATATGCGGGACGAAGGTTTTCAAGGAACACTTTTAACATCGTAAATGTGTAAAATTGGCTGAACATTTTTTATTAATAAATTTTTTTGTTATAAGGTAGTGTGCATTTTTCTCTATACACATATATTAAAAAAAACAAGTAATTAACTTGAATAAATAAACATATAAATAAATATATTAAAGGAACATTATCTTATTATCTTACCAAAAAGTGATGATACTCTGGAGATATCGACTCTAAATAAAGTATTCGATTTTCTATAATTTTGAGGCGTTTGTATATATTTTTGATTTCAGAATGTGGCAAATTAAGATGTTCCTCAATGTTTTCCAATCTCTCAATTATTGTCGGATATTTTAGCATGGTAGATTCCATTTTATTAGGAATATGTAGATGGGCATCAGTGCTCTTTTCGATCTGAATAGCATGCATAAGTTTATCAAGAGTATTTAAATAGTTTGGTCGGATTTGAGGGCCAACATTATTTTTCACCTTTTTTACTGTTGAGATAAAAATAAGCGATTAAAATTCATTTCATTTTATTTGTTTGCAAAATAATAAAATAAAAAATAAATGACATACAAGTGACATTGGGTTTTTATAAATTTTATAATAATTTTATTTAATTCATTTATATTTCTTTACATTTAACTGAACACTTTAGGAGTTTGAGTTTCATTAAAAAACGATTGAATATGATTATTTAAAGTTCCGGATTACAGAAATATAATATAATATAATATTACAGACTTATTTTCGATAGTTCAAAGAGTTGCGGGCATTTTTACTGTTTTTTTTCAATAGGAAAATTTCATTTAATTTATCCAATTTCAAAAAATTATACGACTAATTGTAACATAAAAAACTTTTATTTATAAACACATCGTGAAAAATTAATAGTTTGACATTTAAGAAGTTGACGATCAAATATTTATCGAATAGAAGAAATTTCCTATAGGATAATTTTGAGATAATTTGTAATGCTAAAACTTGTTATATAACATTTCTGTCATAACGCTACTACTTATTGCTTATTTTATATATTTTTATAGATTCATTAAATAAATATTATTATGTAACTGCAAATGATATGACAGAGGAAGCCTTTTGTGGTATATATAGTGTACAGAGTTATTTCTTCAAAAAAACTATTCATTCCGCACATATCATGGGCTAGCGTTATCTTCTCGCCTATGACATTAACGCCATGGTATTAATATATATTTTAAAAATTGATTTAAATTTATGCCTTGTTCAAATTAGAACGTTTATTTACCTTTTAAATGACATTTCGAATATTCCTGTTTGATGATTACACTATTTACTCGAGCACAAGTCATCGTTTCATTTGTACTTTCATCATCATCAAAATCACGTTGGTTATCTGAATTAGTTTGATGGCTATTTTTTATTGGTGGTATTTCTTTAACGTCAGTGTAATCCATAACATTACAAAAATCAATTTCATCACGTTTCTTTTCAACAAAACATTGGATTCGTCTGTTTATTTCGTTTTCGCCTGCTGAAATTTGTACCAACTGATTTGGCAGTAAATGTGGATTTTCTATTTCACACATATTATCATTGAAAAATATGTTTTTATCACCACATGCAATTAAACCTATAAACATTAAAAAAATGGCAATATATTACACATATTTGTTAAAGGATAATCATTAATAAATGTTTAAAATATGTTAAGGCATGTTACCGATATTTTTATAAAAATGATATAGATATACACAGTGCTGGTAAAAAAAATCATTAATTTTTTGGACTTTGATATTAATTGGCTAAAAAATCGCTCCTGGGGAGTGCGATTTAATGAAAATTGCTACAATAATTAAGATACTTAAGTCCTTTGCATATCCTATCCAAAATAACTTAACACATAAGATTTTTGGACAATCTATATAGCAAATTTAAAGGGGAAAATATTCCTATACAAAAATCGAGTACCATATTAAATTTTATGAAATTTTCTATATTGTATCAGAGTTATGAGATATTTAATATTTCTATATATTTATAGAATGTTCCGAAAACTTTTCTGCTAGTGACATTTCCTCTTCTGCATGTGGGCGATGTCATATATATCAACGATAATCCACTTATGCACAATTCGAATATCATATAAAAGAAAATTATACGTAAAAAAATTAATGTAGTATTTTTTAACGGATCTGTATGAATATTAACAATTAATTTATCATTTTAGACCGAAAAATCTTAAAATTTAATAGCACTACTCCGCTGCTACGTCCTTTCATTTCACTGTTCGGTGGCAAATTTCGATTTTAAATACATATTTTGGCTAGAAAATTCATAAAACTCCGTAAAATCAAACATTTTATTTTTAACATTACAATCATGTTTTCTTTAGATTGCACACATTTTTTACTTAACTAAAACTTTTTGTACTGCTTCTACTATATTTAAAACGTTCGGCAATAATATCTTGTAGATTATTTAAGAAAGCAAGTAAAATATTTATTTGTATTATTTATTTACTATTTGATGTATATGGTTGAAATATACGAAACCTAATCAACTTTTTTCCAGTAAGTACTCATTATCTTTTATATTCTATAGAAAAATAAACAAAGTTTTACATTTTGTTTCATGGACATTTGAAAGAGAAATACCTTTACCACGGTAATAGCCCAAACATTTGTTAAAGTTGGTCTTGAAGGACTATCTTTATCATAATAAAAGTGATCTTTTTATAACGGCGTTTCGGTCATAATATGGAACTGATAATCCATATAAGATCAGAGTCTTATACAATTTGTGTTTATAAAAAAACAGTAAATGTCATACTAAATAATAAAAGTGACTTAATTCATTTTTAAGTTTATATTGTTTTTATTATAATTTCCAAGTAAGTGAAAATATTTTTTCTTTGCCATTTCATAAATCCATTTAAAAAGAGCATATAAGGAAATGAGTTATCACTAGAGAAAAGTTGCTGCATTAAGTCTGTAGAAACACTGGGAAAAAGTGATGATTATAAAAAACCCAAATTCTCAATATAAGATTAACATTTTAATTTTGTGTTTCAGACAAATTTTTTATTGAAAGTGATATTATAATGAATTTCACAGAATTTGGGTAAAACTAGATATTATCAATCTAACAAAAAAAAAAAAAAAAAAAAAATAAATAAAAATAAAAATAAAAAATAACATTTTTATGGCCAATATGATTTAGATATAATTATTATGTTTTATATAAATTTCTAAATAAGTACTTTACTTTTTGCCTGCAACGCATACACTACATACTACGTATACTTTATAGTGTGGAACAAATAATATTTATAAACAACTTAAGCAATATCAGTAAATTATTTTCTTAACCACTGACATTCTTTATTCTCTTTCCAAGTAGACTCATCTTCATTATATATCTCCTTTTTCCATATCGGTACATGTTTCTTTAATTCATCGATTGCAACTGCGACGGCTTCCAATGATGTTTTACGATGCGGTGAAGAAATAGCAATTACAACACTCGCCTCACGTATGCCTACTAAACCTAGACGATGGTATATGGCAATATTTACAACGTCAGGCCATTGACTCCTAAGTTTTGTACAAATTTGCTCAATTTTCTTTAACGCCATTGGTTCGTATGCTTCATATTCCAAAGTCACCACCTAAAATAAATATACATATAATTAGCATTAATAAAATACATTTTAATACATTCAAAAGTAAACAACTTTTTTTTAAATTTTTTGCTATTTTCTTTGCTAATAAGTATTAAGTTTGTTCACAACATCTTTTAATACTTCAGTATAACACATATGTGTAACTCTCTTTAAGTTAGAAACCGCGTAAAGAAAGAAACAAATAACCGCCATGGCTCCGGGGCCTCCGGACAAATTGCCAACAAAAGATTTTCTGTACTAGGAGATATTATATAAAATCATTCTAAATAACAAAAAATTAGTGAATATCCAGATTTACCAACACCAAATACCAGCAGCAACAACTTAAAACGTATTAATCTCATCCAGCGATTCTAAAAAAATATCTGACATAAGAGTATTTGCTATTAAGAAATGCGAAAATTAAAACAAAAAATTACAACCAAGGGTAAGAGGCATATCGGACTTCTTGTTTCCAATATAATTTGACACTGTGTCTTGGGCGCCCACGGGAGGAGAATGGGTATGGCACATGATGGTTTTTGTCGCAGTTGTCATGACGAACTAGAAGAGCAGATAGTTTTTCACTTGTTATGTTACTGTCCTATGCTTCGGGAGATTAGAAACATCGTTTTTGAAACCTATATTCATGATCAATACGTTCTTGGTAATGTTAATTTGAGATCGCTTTTTCCTTTCCTTGCTCAGATTTCCTATAACAGATTTATATAGACCCAAGTGAGATGTCTTCTTCAGACACTGCCCATGGATCTAACTACCTTACTTACCAACCTAACTCACATGTAGTAATAGTAACCAAACCTATCAAACGAATTTAATTCAATAAACAATATAAAAAACATTCAAAATAACTAAAATAAAATAACAGAAAATAACGAAATACCAAAATGAATATTATCAATCAAAAGCAATACAAATAACATATACACTTTCTCTCATATAACACAATCTCTTATCAGTAATAATGATTATTTTGTTCCACCTCTCGTCGGAAATCTCTCACCGATGAATCTCTAATTCTCAATATTATTAATTATAAATAAAAAATGTTTAGGACTTTCTCTTATATCAATCTCAAAAAAGTTTTTTTTTATTTTTAAGAAATATCCAATATGGATTTCTTTCTAAATAAAATATATCAATTCAGGGTATAAGTTGCGTAGTAAATTCTTTCAACAATCCATTTATTGTTATAGGAGACTTCTATAATTGGAACACTATAAGAGATCTACAACCAAAAATCACAGATGGTATCAACTGGATATATAGTACAAAGTGGTGACAAGTGAGGACCACTCACTTTACAACACAAAACACTTTTACCAACATACACCTTTTATTCTGTTCAATAAATCTACTACTAATAAATATACAACTGAAATCATCCAGCAACAAGAATTTGGCCAGATGTAAACAAATAGTAGATAACATCAACATACCACTATCATGTTAAACCTCAACGAGCTTATGAACCCTATTGGAACCAGACAATAGCGGATTTCGGGAAACAACAAATGAAAAAACTTCAAATCGAATCCATTTTCATTTTTCATTTCTGGTGACACTGACATTTTTTGATTTTTGGAGAAGTGAAAATTAACTGCAAAGTTACAAAAATAAAATTAAGCCAAAATATTTCAGCTTTCTATTTTGGGGCCATATTTCATTTTATAAATTGATGAAATAATTGCAAAGTAAGAATAAATTTAATGCCTAGTCAAATACAATTTTTTTCATTGATGCAATATTCAAAATTGTTCCAAGTGGATCCTTTAAGCAATTTCTCATAACACAAAATTAGTATTTTGAAGAATTTAAAAAACCAGTTTTAACTTCGCATTTTTTTAATATTTTTGAAAAATATTCGATGACGATGAGCCGTCAAGAGTTAATATTCGAGAGTGTGTTGTCGTAAAGATGAAATTGCAAACGTAGTACTGTTGCTCTTTGTTGAAAATTTTGCAGTTCTTGCAAAATAAAACATTCAGAAAACTCCAGTGTGCTTTATTGTCTATATTTTAGAAGCATTGTAATAGAATGTATGGATGTATTTATTTAAATATGTACCTATTAACATTTGTTATTATGGAATAATTATATTGTATTTGAGATTTTGTACAATTTTCTATTTTTTACTTGACTGTGGAGACAGTGTCTTGCTTAACTTAATCCAGAAAAAAATTAACTAAAAATTAAATTTTTAGTTGTTGTTGTTGCAACAGCTGCAAGGAATAAATAAATTTTTATCAATTTTGGTTGGGCTGCGACTTTTTGTGTCGAAATTCAACGAATGACTGACCATCTTTTCAAGTTGATCGACAATGAGGTCTGCAAGATGTCCTAGTAGAGAACTGTACGACTTACCGTATAAAATGCCTTTGATAGGTCAAGAGCTATCAGGTTTGTACGTTCACATGGTTTCTGTTGGTTTGGAAGTACTTGTATTTTTCATATATACTATAAACCTTTTATTTCAAAATGAATATTATAAAATAATTTTATTAGAATTATACAAGCAATGAAAACGCTGTTAAAAATACAACACGAAATTTCGCCACTCGAATAACACGTTTTATTTATTTTTTTTTTTTTTGCAAAATTTTGATGTGTGTGAAGATAAATTTAAATTTATTTAGCCAAGACACAAACCACATGCTTTAACAGAGCTCTGGAAACACATTAACAGAGCACTGTAAACACATTGACAGAGCATTGCTTTCACCACACATACAAAATAAGTACGATTTTGTCATCATTTCTGGGATCGGAAAAATGAAACCATGTGAAATAGCGGCCAATCGGTCATACTAATAGGCCTTATAAGTTGACTATATGGAAGTGGTAGACAATTGGTCATACTAATAGGCCTTATAAGTTGCTTTTCCCAAATAATCTTGGAATTTAAGAAATAATTTTTTTTTGAAATTCTGACCTGGAGAGGATCGGTGGGCATATCTGGAATTTAGGAAATGGCTGGTATATGAGACTATGTGGAAGTGGTAGACAATTGGTCATACTAATAGGCCTTATAAGTCGCTTTCCTAAATAATCTTGGAATTTAAGAAATTAAATTTTTTTGAAATTCTGACCTGGAGAGGATCGGTGGCCATATCTGGACTTAGGGAAATGGCTGGTATATGAGACTATGTGCAAGTGGTAGACAATTGGTCATACTAATAGGCCTTATAAGTCGCTTTTCCTAAATAATCTTCGAATTTAAGAAAATTACATTTTTTTGAAATTCTGACCTGGAGAGGATCGGTGGCCATATCTGGAATTTAGGAAATGGCTGGTATATGAGACTATGTGGAAGTGGTAGAAAATTGGTCATACTAATAGGCCTTATAAGTTGCTTTTCCCAAATAATCTTGGAACTTAAGAAAATTAAATTTTTTTGAAATTCTGACCTGGAGAGGATCGGTGGCCATATCTGGACTTAGGAAAATGGCTGGTATATGAGACTATGTGGAAGTGGTGGACAATTGGTCATACTAATAGGCCTTATAAGTTGCTTTTCCCAAATAATCTTGGAATTTAAGAAAATTAAATTTTTTTGAAATTCTGACCTGGAGAGGATCGGTGGCCATATCTGGACTTAGGACAATGGCTGGTATATGAGACTATGTGGAAGTGGTGGACAATTGGTCATACTAATAGGCCTTATAAGTCGCTTTTCCCAAATAATCTTGGAATTTAAGAAAATTAAGTTTTTTTGAAATTCTGACCTGGAGAGGATCGGTGGCCATATCTCGACTTAGGGAAATGGCTGGTATATGAGACTATATGGAAGTGGTAGACAATTGGTCATACTAATAGGCCTTATAAGTTGCTTTTCCCAAATAATCTTGGAATTTAAGAAAATTAAATTTTTTTGAAATTCTGACCTGGAGAGGATCGGTGGCCATATCTGGACTTAGGACAATGGCTGGTATATGAGACTATGTGGAAGTGGTGGACAATTGGTCATACTAATAGGCCTTATAAGTCGCTTTTCCCAAATAATCTTGGAATTTAAGAAAATTAAATTTTTTTGAAATTCTGACCTGGAGAGGATCGGTGGCCATATCTGGACTTAGGGAAATGGCTGGTATATGAGACTATGTGGAAGTGGTAGACAATTGGTCATACTAATAGGCCTTATAAGTTGCTTTTCCCAAATAATCTTGGAATTTAAGAAAATTATTTTTTTTTGAAATTCTGACCTGGAGAGGATCGGTGGCCATATCTGGACTTAGGGAAATGGCTGGTATATGAGACTATGTGCAAGTGGTGGACAATTGGTCATACTAATAGGCCTTATAAGTCGCTTTTCCTAAATAATCTCGGAATTTAAGAAAATTAAATTTTTTTGAAATTCTGACCTGGAGAGGATCGGTGGCCATATCTGGAATTTAGGAAATGGCTGGTATATGAGACTATGTGGAAGTGGTAGACAATTGGTCATACTAATAGGCCTTATAAGTCGCTTTTCCTAAATAATCTTGGAATTTAAGAAAATTAAATTTTTTTGAAATTCTGACCTGGAGAGGATCGGTGGCCATATCTGGACTTAGGGAAATGGCTGGTATATGAGACTATGTGCAAGTGGTAGACAATTGGTCATACTAATAGGCCTTATAAGTCGCTTTTCCTAAATAATCTTGGAATTTAAGAAAATTAAATTTTTTTGAAATTCTGACCTGGAGAGGATCGGTGGCCATATCTGGAATTTAGGAAATGGCTGGTATATGAGACTATGCGCAAGTGATAGATAATTGGTCATACTAATAGGCCTTATAAGTCGCTTTTCCCAAATAATCTACATAGTCTCATATACCAGCCATTTTCCTAAGTCCAGATATGGCCACCGATCCTCTCCAGGTCAGAATTTCAAAAAAATTTAATTTTCTTAAATTCCAAGATTATTTGAGAAGAGGGACTTATAAGGCCTATTAGTATGACCGATTGGCCGCTATTTCACATGGTTTCATTTTTCCGATCCCAGAAATGATGTATGTATGTGTGGTGAAAGCAATGCTCTGTCAATGTGTTTACAGTGCTCTGTTAATGTGTTTCCAGAGCTCTGTTAAAGCATGTGGTTTGTGTCTTGGCTAAATAAATTTAAATTTATCTTCACACAAATAAAATTTTGACAATTATAACTTTAATTTAACACACACAAAATATCCAGTTTGCGATATTTTGTGTGTGATATATGTCTAAAATCTACCCCTTATTATTTGCCTTCGTTGCTCACTATTTTAAACGGAATTTGTACAAAAATATCGAAAAAAATATTTAAAAAATTAAGTAGTCGCACTCTGTCTTAGGGGCTTCATTGTGCTCCTCAATCTTCTACCATTATCAATGGTGGGGCGATTAGCATTAATCCTGGTCACACGGAGTTACTGTGGATGATGGGATACAGGGAACACGTTGGTGGAAATATCACGAATGATATGGTCTACAGGGTCTACTTATCTATACCCCGGAGGTGGTTATACCTGTCGGGATCCTTGAAGAGGCGTTTATCTGTAAGGTACCATATTGGGCTGTCTTACTGACGGATCAAAAACATACGAGGGCACTGGTGCGTATGTCCAGGATTTTGATGTAAGAATGGTCTGAGTTTTGAGGCGGAGATCTTAGGAATCAGTGAGGCGACCGAGTTGGTCAGGAAACTATTTCCGGTGAATTCCAGTGTTACGATCTATATTGAAAATCGGGCAGCACTCAAGGCCTTTAAAAAACACATAGAACATTACTGAGTGGCCTCAAGTACGACTACGATATCTGATTTTGCGGGAACCTGACCTTTGCCATGTTCATGGCAACGAAATTGCGGAGGAGCTTGGATTCGAGGATGGGCCTAGTAGGTGGTAAAGCCGCCAATAGATTTCTTCTTTAGGTAACAGACTTCAACAGGCCATGAATGGGATGAACGGTCTGACTGTAGGGTGCCAAGGACTTTATGGCCACAGCTTAACACATTGGATAAGGATATCATCATTGACATGACCCACGAAAGTATAAGTGCTAACGGGTCATAGTACCTAAAGTACAGAATACATTTCTGGAATAGAAATGCCACTGCAATTTGTAGGGTGTGCGGAGGTGCAGAGGACACAGATAATTACATTCTGTCGAGGCCTCAATAAATACAAAAATGTAAGAAACAAAAATTGATATTTTATGAGATGTAGTTCTCTGTTTATTTAAGATAATGTTACCTCGTGAAGGGAACACCTTTCAAAATTACTTATTTTAAGTGAAAGTGCACGTAGTGCTATTCTCGTAGCAAGATGGAGAAGATAATAATTACAACAATATTTAAGTGACTGTTACTAGTTATTTTGTACCTGTAAAATACTTCCATCAAAGCTGTCAAAAAAGTATAATTTATAAAACTAGCAAAAAATCAAACTTAAACACATTCTGTGTCACTGTCCAAGACTGCAGTTCCGTAGGCAGAAGTAGGCGATGAGCTGACGGATATCTATAAATATATGAGTGATCCGAAAGTTCTCTCTTCTACATATAGAGATATCAATTATGCTGTTGATATCTACAAAATGAATAAAATAAAGTCTCTAAATTTAACATTCCATCATGATATACGGTTACTGGCAATACTTAAATTTTAGTATAATATACGTAGAATTAAATACATATGTATTTTAACTTACTTTTTTTCCTTCGAAACTATCACGAGTTGTACCGACAAATAAAGACAGTGCTCCACATGAATCTGCCAATACTTTGTCACTTATTGCGGCAACATTTAAAACATCGCGTGTAAGTACTATATGATTCATTTTGGCTATTTAATTATTATCCACCGCTTATAGGAGGTATTACGGCAATTTCGTCGCCTTCTCTTAATTGTAGTTCCGCCTGCAAATCTTCACAATAGTTTTCGTTTATTGCTAAAATTAAGCTGTCACGAATCAATTCTAAGTTAAATTCTGTGCAAATTTGGTTTAAAAGATCTGTTGCCAATATTTTAGGTGTTTTAATTCGATAAATGGTTTCAGTTAGACCCGATAGTTCTCGCGTTTTTGCAAAAAAAAGTAATCTGACATTTATCGTTGCTGAGTTGGCATTCATTCTTTATAATTATTTAATTAATGACAATAAGCCATTTTTTAAATCAAACTTATTTCAGGTATAGCGTAATTGCTAATAAATTATTCTAATTTTGTTATCATTGCAACTGAAAGAAACAACATATGACAAAATAATAAGGTTGCATTTATTATACAATAACAATGATTTCACATATTATATTTACAATGAAAACATACACAGTTAATTTACCAACACATTAGCAAAATTTTTTAAGGAAAAGTAGAAAAAATCAGCACTGAAGGTGACATGACCGCTAAATTCAGCGTTCCTATAACATTTTTGCATTTTCTGACTTAACAAAAATATTTTTCTGAGAAAAGTAAAAATATTAAAATTTATACTGAATGACTTAATTAAAAGAAAAAGGATTTATAAGTAAATAATTAAGTAAATAAATAAATAAAAAAAAAATAAAATCAGCTAAAGTACTAGTCATCTGTGATGAATATAGTATACTATCCTAATTAGTCAAACATGTTTAATATTTCTATCATTCTTAATTTGTAAACAACATTAGAGTGAGCAAAAAAATATGGGTAGGTAGGGATGAGCGAGAAAGATGAAGAGGAGAAAGAAGAAAACGCAAGAAAAATCAGATGGGAACTGATTTATTGAACAAGAAATTAAGAAAATAAAGAGAGAGAGAGAAGAAAAGCGACAGCTCTAGTCGTCCATATCCATCGGCCCTTTGACCCATCACACTCTTAGGATGAGTTAATGAGGGTTATCACTTCTATGATTGCTAAATCCTCAAGCCCATCCAGAATCTTGAAAAGCCAGTAAAAATACTATCCACAAATGTAGGCGGAATTCTTGTTTCATAAACATCCATATCTAATGAATTTCAATTCCCTCAAGATTTTCTAGTGACTAAAAGTGTAGTCCATCTTCACACCTACCTCTTTCAATTTAAAAAGACCCTTTGCAGCAGCTTTCCAAACAGACTTCTAAACAGGAACTAGGTCAAGAATTACATCCTGGGCCGCTTGCGGTGTGCTCTTAATCGATGCCAAAGAAGCATACCTATGCATCTTCGATAAAAGACCCTTCGGATCCTGGAGAGTATTGGTCTTAACACTGACGTATAAATCCAATCGACTATCTTGGATTTCAATTCTCAACTTTTGCCTCTCGATTTCCTGAATGTGCAGTAGGCGTTGAGACCCCGTCTGTACTTTTCCTGTGTGTTCTTCTTCCTGGCTAGCTTGCTATCCAGGAAGTTTCCAATTCCAGACCTCCTAATATCGGAGGTTTGAATCCATCAAGCTTACACCTCCTGGTGAAAAAGACTAACTCCGTCTTTGATGGACTTACTTCCAAATCTTTGGCCACAGCCCTACATAATCAACAATTTTCCATCTCCTTACATCGAACTGTCTTAAAATAACATTGACCGATATAAGCACCCTGAAGTGTTCTCCTCGTCACCAGTTTTCTAAAATGTGTATTCCCTAAACTGGATTCAATAATTCGGCCTTTCAGCACCATGACTATCACCCAATCAGGAAATCATCTACATCCAGGTCCCTGAGAGCATCATCAATCGCTTCAATCGTTATATTATTGAAAGCTCCCTCGATATGCAAGAACTCCGCCAGTGTATACTCCTTATACTGTACACCGCGTTCAATGCAACTCACCACGTCATGAAGCGCAGTCTCAACAGATTAACCCTTCAAGTAAGCCGGTGTTAATCACATCCCTCAGATAAAAATCAATTAGTCTCTTCAATGTCTTCAACAGAAAAGACGATAGGCTGATCGATTTATAATCGTTAGGCTTTGAGTAGTCAGCCCTCTCCGTCTTGGGTATGAAACCACCCTAACCTCCTTAAATCTCACCGGAATATACCCCAGTCTGAGGCAAGCCCTATAGACAACCACTAGTAATCCGATTTAACCATCATCAAAGTTTTGAAGTTTATCCGGATTCGCAGACCTCCTTAAATCTCACCGGAATATACCCCAGTCTGAGGCAAGCCCTATAGACAACCACTAGTAATCCGATTTAACCATCATCAAAGTTTTGAAGTTTATCCGAAAAAAACACCATTCGGGCCTGGTGATTTATACGCCCCAAAAGTGTAAATCGCCCACGCCATCTTTTCCATCATGATAATCTGCTCTATTACCATATTATCACCTGCCGGATTCGCAGACCAAATTGAGCTAGACAGATCCACATGACGCTCACTTGCCCCCTCACCAACATGCCGGGAAGTGAGCCCCTTACCATGTATGTTTGCTAAAGTATGTTATATCAGTCATTCCACATAATATATATATATATATATATATATATATATATATATATATATATATATATATATATATATATATATATATATATATATATATATATATATATATAGGGTTACCGTTTCGTTTTTCAAACTCAATGTTATCTTAGCGTACGTAATATAAACATGGCTGCTTTAAAACATATGTTTTCAGTATAGGTTTTATGAAGCGTGTCATATATAATTCGTGAAGAAATTTTTTTAATAACATTTGATAGACAAATATAAAGTTAAAAAAATGAAGCTACGGTTTAATTCTTTTGATATTATTTGTGGAGTTACGGAACTGCAATCGTATGTTGTTACAACTTTTGTTGCAAAATTTAGGTAATAATAACACTCATTGTATTTATCAGGTTAGTTGGATTGCGGGTTAACCAAATTTATGATATCGATAATAAAACATACCTTATACGTCTACAAGGCGGAGGAGAAGCTAAAAAGGTACTTCTTATCGAGTCCGGAATACGTTTTCATACGACAGCTTTTGAATGGCCAAAAAATATGGCTCCTTCTGGATTTAGTATGAAATTGAGAAAACATTTGAAAAACAAACGTCTCGAGAAAGTACAACAACTTGGCTTTGATAGAATAGTAGATTTTCAATTTGGTATTGGCGAAGCAGCCTATCACATTATTGTCGAGTTATATGATCGCGGTAATATTGTTCTTACGGACCACCAAATGGCAATTCTTTATATACTTAGGCCACATCGCGAAGGTGAAGATGTTCGATTCGCAGTTCGTGAAAAATATCCCATTGAACGAGCAAAAAAAGTATCACCCTTACCAAGTGAGGATGAATTGCGAAATATTATTTTTCATACAGCGGAAGGTGAAACTTTAAAACATATAATTATGTCAGTTATTGATTGTGGTCCCTCTGTTATTGAACATGCTCTTAAAAAACACGATCTGGATAAATGTATTATTCCAAAAGTAGATATTTCAGAAAAAGTTAATGAAGGACGTGAGAAGGTTATAAAAGATTTGAATAAAAAAACAAAGAAAAATAAGCGAAATAATCGTAACCAGTTGAATACTTGTGATTTTAATATAGAAACTGATATTAATTCCTTAATGCTCGTATTACAGGTATGTAAAAATATATTTTCAGATGTTAAAACTTTCTATTAAATCTTTCTTAAAAAATGATTTAACATTTATTACAATTTTATAAACTTATGCTCATTTGATACATGGCGCACTCTTTCAAATAAAAAATGAAGTAAAAATAAATCTTAAACTTCTGAACATCTAGTCCAATTTCATACATTGAGACTAGAGGTGTAGGCTAGTTCAAGTTTTGAGTATGAAGTTTGTGGAGCTAACGGGGGCCGATCCATAGGAACCAAGTTGGAAACCTCTTATCATAACAATTAAAACGATACAAACTTGTTATGTTTGAACAGATTCAAAAATTTTCATATGGGAAAAATCTGCTAGTCGAGATATACAAATAAGCAAGTTATATGTTATAGTTGTATATATTTATATAGTTTAACAAATTTTTAATTTTTAAGTAGTGAACGATCTTCGAGAAGTTTATTACATATGGATTGCTTATGTAAATTATAAAATAAAACTTTGATTTTTGATGAAACTTGATTTTGCGCAGTAATTTCTGAAATTATCTTCATGAAGTCAATGTCGATTTATTTGAGTAATATGATAAAAATATCGTTCTTGGTTAACATATGTCTTAATATACTTTTCCGAAATATTACTTGATAAGCTTTTAAACAAAAAAATTTTAAATTAAAATTTGGAAGCATTAGAGTTTACATATTTTTAAATACATTTACGGTCGCATCAAATGATTTAATAAGTACATTAAGCCTAATAATCAAAATTAAAAAAATATCATATTCAAAAACACCTAAGAAAAACATTGCTAAATTTTGATTTTATACTGGTAATACCCTCATGGGATACATATTTTTTTCTCGGAAATTTTAAAATGAATATATTTGCCGTCATATACAGACGCAGACCACCATCCACTCTTTATTGGAAACAGACGACGGTCCGTCCGAATCCAACAGGACACACCCTTTCTTAATGAAAGGGCAAGCGACTAGTGTGGGTTGTGCCACCCGCGCCACCTTGTAAACTGACTTCTTAGTTAATTTTTGAATTGTGGCCCTCTGACATGGATAATCCTTGCATGATTGCATTTCTTTCAACACGGCCAACACATGTTTACAAGTATGCCAACAACATCACCACTAGTTGATGTGATATAAATTATCGTTTATATATCAATCATGTTGATCAATAAGTATATTTTATTTTGTTTGATCGTTATATTGGTAAGACTTTTATGATCGATATAAATTTTTGGGTTTATATTTGCTTTCAGTTTCGTCAGTGTATTTTTATTTTACTTTTTAATGTAAGTTTTAACTTTTCAACACTTTGTCCTCTTTATAAATTTTGACTAAACTTGTAGGGAAAATAGGGTATTATATTTTTAGAGTGCGAATAAAGGTAATAATTTTTTAGCTATTACTTTTATTCGTACTTTTTTATTTATGAAAATTAATCGTTAATATAAAATCATATTCATAAGATATTTTATTATTGCTACTTTAAGGATATATCTGAAATAATACAAGGTGCTCAGAGAAATATAAGCAAGGGTTACATTATACAAAAAAAGGAAGAAAAACCCTCGACAGAAGAAAGAAAAGATATCGAACATTTTTATCAAAATGTTGAGTATCACCCATACAAATTTTGCCAATATGAGGGAGAACCTATTGTTGAATTTGAGACTTTTATGTTAGCAGTGGATGAATTTTATTCCACTCTAGAAGGTCAAAAGATTGATATGAAAACATTGCAACAGGAGCGCGATGCACTAAAAAAACTTTCAAATGTTAAAAAGGATCACGCAAAACGTATCGAAGACTTAAATAGAGTACAAGAAGGTGACAAGCAAAAAGCTGAATTAATAACCGTGAATCAGGGTCTTGTAGATAATGCCATATTAGCAATACGATCCGCTATTGCGAATCAAATGTCATGGCCTGATATACATGAATTAGTTAAAGCAGCTCAAGCAAACGGCGATCCAGTAGCTGGTGCCATTAAACAACTGAAATTAGAAATTAATCATATATCACTAAAATTATCCGATCCATATGATACTGGCACTAAAGATGCATGTAATCAGCAAAGAGAAAATAGTAATAAACCTACAATTGTGGATGTGGATTTAGCTCTATCTGCTTGGGCTAATGCCCGAAAGTACTATGATCAAAAAAGGTCGGCAGCACAAAAAGAAAAAAAAACAATCGATGCTTCACAAAAAGCCCTAAAATCAGCAGAGAGAAAAACTCAACAGACTCTTAAAGACGTACGCACTATATGTACAATTTCAAAAGCACGTAAAGTTTACTGGTTTGAGAAATTCTATTGGTTTATTAGTTCTGAAAATTATCTTGTCATTGGAGGCAGAGATGCACAACAAAATGAACTCATTGTAAAAAGGTGAATATAATAAATAGTGTGTAAGTCCTGTTATATATATATATATATATATATATATATATATATATATATATATATATATATATATATATATATATATATATATATATATAATATATATATATATATATATATATATAATATATATATATATATATATATATATATATATATATATATATATATATATATATATATATATATATATATATATATATATATATATATATATATATATATATATATATATATATATATATATATCAAATCGTCAAATTTACAATAAATCGTCAATTCAGGCAACTTTGTTATTGTCAAATAGGATTTTTTTAATCTAATTTACTGGATTTATTAGGAAAAGTACTGGAACAAAACTAATCATACAAAAATGTTACAAAGTTTATAAGTATTGAGTACTAAATTTTCTACTTTAAATACTTGATTGATAATGTGTTGCTAGATGTGGTGATTTGTCCTCAATTTGAGGATTTCAAGTGATGATAGGGACAGATTTTGGTGGGGAAGAGATTTCCTTAAATTTTTTTTATTTTTCATACTTTTATTGATATTTTAGAGGATTTTTATATTTTTGCAAATAATAATTTATTTTTTGCTTGTTTCAATTTATATTTTCTTTTTGTTTATAAAAATATAAGGCAAAACCAAAAAAACGTTAATGTTTATACATTTTGTTGTTTCTCTGGTTTTAAATAATATGAAATGGGACTATATTCGACTATGCTGAATCTTTATTACCCCAGTTTGATTCTCATTTGTAGAATAAAAATATAAGGCAGAACAAAAAAGGCAAAAAAGTCGGCGTGTTTATATTATAATTTCTCTGGATTAAAAGAATATGTAATATAACTATATTCGATTGTATTTATTACCTTCAATCAGATATTTGGAACATAACAGTATTAGATATATACTATATGCAAAATTCCATTTGAAAGGGGTTTATTAGTTTTTAATATTTTGTTATTAAGTCTTTATCTATGTGCAAATTAAAAAAGATGCTTTTAAAGTTTCAGAGTTATGCGATATTTAAGTTTCATTTGTTTGGTGAAGTTTTGCACAGAATGACAATCCATTTGATCGTAATTTTTACTTAATTAAAATATTGATTAAACTTTAACTTTTGCAAATAAATTTAAAAATAAAATTTTGTGATATATTTTTTTATGTAGTATGCAAATGTTTTGGGGAAAATTAAGGAATTTCAAGTTGAAAATAGAGATTTGGGGTCTCTGAGTTTAAGAATGGCGACATGAGACAAAACTTTTCTGGCAACGCCGCATGTAACATTAGTTTAACCAAAAAATATAAATCATATTGAATGCGCATCATACACAAGCAAATTTTCTTATGACGGGTTCCAACATTGGAACCCGCTTACATTTAATTTTTCACTATCATTCAATACTCTTTATAAAATAAAAATTGAAATTTTGGTGAATTTTTTTAATTAAAATACCCGAGATGGCCAACTTTGGAGATCCAACCTCGGACCATGAATCTACTAAGAACTTGTGCTCCTCCAAATGAATTGGAAAATACTTTACATTCATATTGTTCATAAAAATATAAAAACTTAAATTATTTTGTAATCTATAATTTTTGATAAATTTCAGATTTGTTTTTGTTGTTTTTTATTTAATGCATTCCTTCTATTAGTTGGTGTTTGTTTTTTTTTTCTGTTGGTCTTTAAAAGATCTGTTGTCAGCTGGATGTTGAATATGTTTAAACTTTGTTTCTTTTTATAGTTTTTTTAATCTTATTAATTTGTGGACATTGTTTATTACATTTCTTTTTAGGGTTCTTTTGTTTAATTACTGTTTTAATGTTCATTTTTCTATAGACCAAGAGCAAGACTTTTTGGGGATAAACTAAAGGTAGACAGTCAAATAACTCTATTTTGAGTTGAGAACAAGAGTCTGCAAACCACTTTGGAGTCAAGCGTTTGCAGGACCCAATAATATAGGATTTTATACCAATTTTTTTGGGGCTAAACTTTAGATTTTGTGAAATATTCTTGCTAGCATCCTTAAAAGTATCTGATGAAGCTGCTAAGTTTCCAAAACCTGTTAGTGACTGATAATTTTAAAAATATAAAAAAAAACTCGCTTAGAGTTCGACGCTACATTTTTCGCACTTTAATTTTGGCATGACTTTAAATGCTACTTTCTTATTAAAATATCTCATCGAAATAAGTTCAATATTTATAGCTGAAGAATTTTCAAAGACGCCTTCTAAGAAATAATCCTCGTATATGTGGCTGTCGAAATGAACGTCTGCAATTATATTTCTGCGGAAGTTTCCATAGAAGGCAACAGTTGTAAAAATTTGGGTAGCGAATTTTACACAGATTTTTTAGTTTTAGCATTTACTTTCACTTCATATAATTCTTGAATTACTTGAATAATTATCGTTCCATTAGGTATTTTAGACTTATCCGCAGACACTTTGAAGTTGGAAAAACATTTTCGATTAGTCTATCCACGATCGCATACAAGGACACGAATGTTAATTCCAATGGTTTTCAAAATAATAATATTTTTTAACAGTTTCGCTTAAATTATCCGCTAATAAACCGCTTTGTGAAACAAAGTAATTTAGAATGAGCTCTAAATTAGAGAATATTGATTTAATTCGATTAGATCTTTCCAACTAAGTGGTTTCGAATCCATCAATTAAATCCAAGCTTTCATTATACCTCAACCCTTTTCTTATGCTCATTTCATCCATAGTTAAAATCATATGTTTGAAATATCTCTCATCCAATTATGCTTTTTTGCTTTACGGATTCAAAGGTAATTTTATCGGTGCCACGATTGAAAGTGGACACATGACGCAAACATTAATTGTATTTATTTCTTAGGAAAAAATATTGTAAATATTCAGAATATTCCTTTCATCGAGAGGTCAACAAAAGTACTTGCTTTCAGTACTAATATTATCTGAAGAATCTATCTATTCTTAAAGAGAATTTTCTGCATTTTAATATTAATCTTTTTGACAGATTTAGTTCTTTTTTTAGATTATAATATATTTAGGGCCAGGTTTTAGGATGTTGATAACTAAAAATGTTTGTGTTAAGTGTAGTTTAAACTAAAAATTGAGTTTCTCAATGGTAGATGATCTTATTATAAATCTAGAATTAACTGGAAAATATTCTACAGTTAAACTAAGTTACAATTGTCAAAGATTCGACACTTTTGCCTTCTATATTTGTTAATTTTAAACAATAATCTTCTCTGCACTTAATTTTTTTCTCCAACGTATGAACTTGAAAAAAAATTTTCTCACATATACATTTTTTATCATAATCTGTCTTTCACCTTTTAAAAGCTGAAAACGTTAGTTTTTTATACGTGGATTTTATTGATTGAATCTGCTTTCTTTTGAGGTCTCACAATAAGTATTAAAATTTTACAAATTAAATATAAATTTTACTATCTAAGAAGATCACATCTCCCTTTTCCCATCGCCCGTGACACTTATGTTAGTATAATGGAAATCGTTCCGGCAGAGCCTTGAACCTGTTTGGACATCTGTAAGACGTCTGGCAATCGGATTAGGATTATTCCTTATTCTTGTTATATATCTCTTTTCTAAATACTTCCTTTGCTAATGGAATATCCGAGTCTCTATGAGCGTTATCATTTCGAATGTACCATGGAGCACCAGTTATATTTTGTAAAATTTTGGGTTGTGCCCTTCGTATAATATCAAAATTCGTTTTTTAGGCCGTTCCCCATAGTTGGATACCATATGGTGCCATCTAATAGCGAATATGACGTGCTTACTTTTCAGTTCATTTACCTTTATTCCCTAATTCTTCAACCATATTTCCAAAGTCTCAAGTTAATGCCTTGCGCGAAATCCAAAAATATTGCCGAACATTACCTTTTTAATTTAATAAATTTTCTAATCTCTCCAGTTAATAGTTCCGTATTTTTTCCCGAAAACCAAACCGGTGCACTGGAATGATATTTCTATCATTGCATAATTTTTCTTTGAAATATTTTCTCAAATACTTTTGACAAGCAACGCAGTAAATAAATAAATAAATCTAAAGGATGATGAAATCGTCAAATCCTCTATAGGTTTCGGTATCATAATCTGCGAAATTTTCGTTTTCCTGGAAAAGATAAATATTCGTATCGTCGCGTTGAGATATTTAGGCAGCACAATTATCGCCAAATTATGTAGGTTTTTAATCATATTCGGTGTAACTAAATCATATCCAGGCGATTTCCTGATTTCCTGAACATCATGTCTAACAACTAAATTACGGGCAATAAATCGAACTAAGGTTATGTTCCAAGAAAGACATTCTAGATGAATGGAAGTTACCTGTAAATAATCTTTCGAGAATCCATCTAGGGCTCCTTGTATACAGGGCAACTACGATAGCTTGCGGAATGGTCTCCACCACAGTTGTCACATTTCGTTTTAAGACCTTTTTTATCACATCACATTGTGTGGATGGATGCAGATGTCCACATGCGACACATACATTAAGTAGATTGCAGTTGTTTCTCGTATGACCGAACTCTTGACATTTGAACATTGCACAGGGTCATTTCTATTCAGGAGCTCCTTTATAGAGGCGATTCAGCAAATATCGCAGAAAGTATATAGGATGGGTCTCGTTAATCTTCAGTTTCTTATCATTTGGTTCTACTTCAAGGCGAAACATAGGTTGTGATATTTTTTCTCTATTAAAAATATTCACAACAACTTTTATGTGATAGTCCAGTTCTTTCAGGGCCTCCTATAAATAACAAATTACTTTGAACAAGCTATTAATTTGCCGTTTAAATTTTTATAAAAATTACAGTTTTCATGCGCTTTCGTTAAATATCTGCAGTTATTTTCATTTTTTGTGTTTTACGCATTAATATTTAATAGTTTGAAGAAAATAAAAACATGAAATTATGATAATGATAGATTTCTGTAAAAAAACATAAGGTGAAATTTATAAAATATGATGACGAAGATAAAAATTGGCTGTTATCGAAACTTTTTTAAAGTTATGCTTATAAACTTTAATGTAAACAAGTAAGAATGCTATATTCGGCTATGCCGATTCTGTAATACCTTTCATGACAAATTCGTGTAAAGTTAAAACGTTAGGTTCCATAGATACACATACACTCATAAATGTATTTAACACAGGAGTAATTAATTAGTTATGATTTGATGCAAGAATATATATATATATATATATATATATATATATATATATATATATATATATATATATATATATATATATATATATATATATATATATATATATATAAGGTAAAGAAGGAATGTAGGATTGCCAAGAGACACACTTGGGAAAGATTCCTTTATTCTTTAAACCCAAATATGAACGTGAACAATAGAAATGACAGTTTCCCAACTAAATGGATAATGCAAGTCATATTTCACACCATCAACAATTGCTGATTGCTTTGGTAAATTTTTGTCATAACTTAGTTGCGATAATGCTTTTGATCCAGATGTAATAGAAAAAAGGAACAGCCTGAATATTAATGATTTAGATCATAGTTGTATTGAATTTAACGCTATTATTCAGAAGATTGACATTATAGAACTTAACGAGGTTTTAAAGAAACTGAAAGGATCAACGCCGGCTAATAAAAAAATTATCTACGCCATGGTAAAAAACGGTACTGTTGAATTTAAGTATTGTCTATGTGATTTATATAGATTTATGATATATATATATATATATATATATATATATATATATATATATATATATATATATATATATATATATATATATATATATATATATATATATATATATATATATATATATATATATATATATATATATATATATATATATATATATATATATATATATATATATATATATATATATATATATATATATAAGGTAAAGAAGGAATGTAGGATTGCCAAGAGACACACTTGGGAAAGATTCCTTTATTCTTTAAACCCAAATATGAACGTGAACAATAGAAATGACAGTTTCCCAACTAAATGGATAATGCAAGTCATATTTCACACCATCAACAATTGCTGATTGCTTTGGTAAATTTTTGTCATAACTTAGTTGCGATAATGCTTTTGATCCAGATGTAATAGAAAAAAGGAACAGCCTGAATATTAATGATTTAGATCATAGTTGTATTGAATTTAACGCTATTATTCAGAAGATTGACATTATAGAACTTAACGAGGTTTTAAAGAAACTGAAAGGATCAACGCCGGCTAATAAAAAAATTATCTACGCCATGGTAAAAAACGGTACTGTTGAATTTAAGTATTGTCTATGTGATTTATATAGCAATATATTAACAAATGGTATTTTTCCTCAACAATTGAAAAAGCCGAACAACAACCCAAACCAGATTGAAGGACATCGTCCGATATCTCTTATACCAGAAGAAAAGATTTTATCGAGGCGGTTTTCGAAATTTCGCCGACGTAAGATAAATGGTAATCAGCATGAATTTCTGTCTAAAAGAGGAGTGCATAGTATTTGTCATCAACTAGAGGTCAAACTCCGTTCAAACATCAAGAACAGGAAACACACAATCGCATCGCTTTGAAAATGATATACCACAGGTTTCCCCGTTATCCGTGGTGTTTTATAAGGTATACACAAATTATCTTGCAATAGCTTTGGAACAATTAGCCGGTATTGATTATGTTGGAATTTACGCGAATTATGTATTTTCCGTAGCTTCAGGTAAACCTGAAATAGCCAATCAGAATTTAAATGAACTTGACCACAAATTGAACCAATGGACTTAAAACCGTGGGGCTGTCATTTCTGCCGAGAAGACTGAATTATTACATGTTTTCAGAAAACGTGACTGCAATTGCAGTTCAATATGTATCAGAGGCACTGATAGTATATGTAAGACACTTACAATGGGAACCCTTCAACATGGCATAAATTTATATGGATGGACTTCTAAGAGAAACATTAACAAACTAAACACTGGTCTAAGTAATTGCTTTAGGACATCATCGGGTTTACTTCATCCCACACCTATAGGATTGTTTAGATTTGAAGCAAATTTCTCGAATTTAAATCACTGCTAGAAACACGATCAGTCGCTATGGCTTCAAGGGCTATTACATCTACAAGTGATGGGTTACACGGTACCTTTTGGAAATGCTTGCCTACGAGAACCGCCGCCGTAAGTGCTACTGTAAGCATAATTAATCTTTTAAAAGAATCAGGACTGAAAATTCCCCCCAAACCAAGCAATCCGGATGATTCCGGTTGTCATCATATAGTTGACGATAAGCTTTCGATATTAAATAAAAACAAAACAGATCCAATTTGTTTCAAAAAATTACTTGCTGAAAAGATCGCAACATTTTCACTAGAAATGGTGTTTACAGATGGCACTTTTCACAACGGGAGATGTTCCTACTCTATTGTTAAAAATATTAATGAAACGCATCACCAGTTAATATATGGTAATCGTTTGCCAGACTATATATATATATATAACGATAATATATATATATATATATATATATATATATATATATATATATATATATATATATATATATATATATATATATATATATATATATATATATATATATATATATATATATATATATATATATTATCGTTATTTGATGTTTTCTTTTCCTTCAAACTTATAAATTTTAATGCGTAAAAAAACCAAAAAAGGATAATAACTGCAGATATTTAACGAATGCGCATGGAAACTGCAATTTTGATAAAAATTTAAACGGTAAATTAAAAGCTTGTTCAAAATAATTTGTTATTGGTGAGATTAGTAGTAATTATATAATTTTAGTGAAAAAAATCCACTTATTATGACTCGAAAAAAATTTGTATAGAAGAAATAAATTTTATAATGAATAGCTATATGTTATGTAAATCATACTTCAAAATTACATACAGTGAAAAAATCTGAATTATCAATACAAAAAGTAAATAATCGTTTAAAGAAATAAAACATAATTGAAATAAGCCAACATCTGGACATCCTTAAAAATTAACTATTGGAGAATAAAGTTAAATAGTATAAATAATTAAAAATTATCTATTTAAAAGCGCTCCAAATATTGCTACAGAGTTGAAAAAAATTATAATTTTCGATTTTTTATATTTTGAATATTTGACAATGAATTGTGTTATTTTAAATTAATTTATTGAAATTGTAAAATTGTATAGATATATGCGTCCAAACGATATTTATGTTCATGCGGAAATACAAGGAGCTTCAAGTGTTATTGTTCGTAATCATGAAGGAGGTGACATTCCACCAAAAACGTTATTGGAAGCGGGAACCATGGCCATTTCATATAGTGTGGCTTGGGATGCAAAAGTTGTAACAAATGCTTATTGGGTACGCAGTGAACAAGTAAGTAAAACTGCTCCAACAGGTGAATACTTAGGAGCAGGTAGTTTCATGATACGTGGAAAAAAGAACTTTTTGCCATCCTGTCATTTAATTATGGGTCTAAGCTTATTGTTCAAATTAGAAGACAGTTTTGCTGAAAGGCACAAAGGAGAAAGAAAAGTTAGAACCTTTGAAGAGGAACAAGAGCACCAAGCCGAAAATCGATTGAAATCGTTTTCTTTAGAAGGTGAACATCTTGAAGATATTGCTGAAGTTGAATTAGAGGAAGAAAATGAAGGCAATGATAGCAACGAAGAAAATAAATGCTATGAAACAATGAAAGAAACTGAAAAATTTGAAGAGCAAATAGATGAAGAATTTCCAGATACACAAGTTAAAGTCGAACACGACATAGGACGCATTTCTCTAGAAAATAAACATACTGGAATACTTGATTATAATTTATTGACAAACATAGAGGAGGAAGAGTCAACAATTATTCCTGCTCCGCCACGAAAAAAGCTCCAACAAAATTCAAAGAAACGTAAAGAAGAAAAAGATCGTAAATCTCAACAAACCCAAAAACTACAACATGCAGACGATAGTCAAAATAAGCATAATTCTCAAGTTGTTAAGCGTGGACAAAAGGGCAAACTTAAAAAGATTAAATCTAAATACAAGGATCAAGACGATGAAGAACGCCAATTGCGTATGCAAATTTTAAAATCTGCTGGCAAAATAAAAGAAATTAGAAATGATACTATGGAAGACGAGGAAATTTCTTTCGCTAAACATTTTAAACAAGTAAAACGTCAAAACGATGAGAAACAATTATTACAAACAGATGCAGGTGACTTTGATGATATCCCCACTAGTGCAAATGTCGAAATGATTGATTCTTTAACTGGTCAGCCTTTTGAGGATGATGAGTTGTTATTTGTAATTCCGGTAGTTGCACCATATCAGTCACTTCAAAATTACAAGTACGTATTAGCATAATTTTATGTATATTAAGGCTCTTCATCTTTTTTACTTTTTTATAATTTAGATTTAAAGTTAAATTAACACCTGGTACCGGAAAAAGAGGCCGGGCTGCAAAAACAGCTTTAACTATGTTTGCTAAGGATAAAATGTGTACCTCTAGGGAGCGAGATCTTTTAAAGAGTATTCGTGATGAAGCCGTAGCACGTAACATACCGGGAAAAGTAAAGTTGTCTGCTCCACAATTACAAAAATTTAAGAAATAAAAACATTAAAAACGGAATAACTTTTATGTTGTTATGTACATATGCAAGATATTTTCGTATATATAAATACAATAAATTGATACACGGTCGTTGAAGAATATTTATTTATAGATTTTTACAAGAGTGCGTTAAATATAGCATTATATTTTTATTTTAAATATTTGTCTAATTATTACAGTATACTTGCTTTAACCTTAACATTATTCAATGTGATTATTATGTAGAAATGACAACAAAAAATAATTTCAATTTCTACGGAAATAATAATACAAGCACTTTTAACACTTTGTGTGATATATTCCGTTTCTTTTAAACTCAGCGCACTTTTTGGAATTAACTTGTGATTTAAGGAAATATATAAGCTATAGATTACTTCTAAAGCATCGTACTCAATCCTCTCTCTTTATCTTTTAAAATGCAAAAGGTGTTCTCTGTGGGATTCAAATCCTTCAACTTTGGCTGAGACCCAAGACCTAGATTCCATTAACTGATAACTCATTATTAATGCAGAGGCGTCGCACAGCGGCATTGGTTACCGTAATGAGGGGTTTTATACATAGACCATGTGCTTTTGATTTAATTTGTAAATGTCCTAAACTGTACTAGACACATAGGCTAGTAATATTAGCTAAGATTAGAGATGGCGTTTTGGTATTTTATACACGGGCGAAATCTTAGTCAAGAGCTAAGTAACTTAAAGCTGAAACAAACAATACCATAAGTGAAATCGCTTCACTATTGTTTGTATTTCTACAATAGGATCAAAACAGGTAATAGTCAAACACGCCCTTGTTTTTGGTATATGGTTGTTAAGTTGAATTTTATTGAAGAAAATACGTTACAAATACAGAGGTACATAATAAAGTACTAAAAGTACAGATGCCACATAGAATTATTTCTTTTTATAATATAAATATTGTTTGCGTGCAAAATTAAACCAATTAATTAATTTTTTTCAATAATAAATAAAATTTTCTTTATTAAATTACCTTATAAAATTACTTTATAGATGTAACCTTGTAGGCGTTTAAAAACGAGTAACAGTTTAGAAAAAAACTTAAAATAAAGAGGTTTAAGACAATGCTTAGGAAGAATACCGATAGCGGTTTTACTAGTTAGAATTTATAACACAATTACCACCCAAGGGTGAAATAAAGGTAGTAGAATAAATCCTAACGTAGTATAAGAAAAAATCAAGGAGTATAAAGTTTATACAAAGAAAGGAAAATCTAACCTAAACATTGCCAACAACAAAGAATGTTGCAACCATAATCATAATACAAAGCAATTAAAAGATAAAGTATTTATTTATAATAAATATATACGTTTTTTGATTATTTGATCAAAAGAGCCAGGAATTTGGTTTATAAAGAGAGCGTCTCTTTAAAGTGGAGACTGGCCAAAAATAACTCCACCAAATATGGTGTATTGAGCCAAAGGAAGACCCGGGTTCGAAATAATGCTTTTAAAATTTGTGGCGTTACCTCAGGTCCGATGACCAACGCGACTTTCCCCGAAACATTAAAACTACGGTGTGCCAATTGGAGCCCCTCAAAGGATTCCTCCACCATTTGGTGACGTAGGAAAACGTCATCGATTTGTTTTGACTATCAAATACCACTTGTACGATGGTGTCATCATTTGATGACGAAGCAAGCGGTATTTGATTTGACGCTGGGCGATGCCACTTGTACGATATTGCCACCATTAGATGACGTAGCAAGTGTCATCTCAATACCCTTTGATTGCACGAGAGATAATGTTGTGTTAAGGCTTTTACTCTCCGATATCTATTAATCAAATTGAGTGGTTATCGAATATGAAGGTTCAGGTGGAGCTAATGAAGGCGATTCTTAAAGAAAATGTCCAGGGGTGAGAGCCACAGGATCGTCAGGAGCATCACTCATGGGACAAAGTGGTCGAGAATTAAGACAACCCTCAATACGAGCTTCCCATAAACCCCCCATATGAGGAGCTCCAGCCGGAATAAAACGTCACGAGAGGCCATGAATTCTAAATGTGGAACACATTCTAGCTCGACACTACAGAAGAAATGTCTTATATTCCCTATTCAATTCACGGGACGCACCTACAAAATTGGTGCCATTATCCGAAAATATTGTCCGGGGCACCCACTCCTAGCTGTAAAGCGGTTAAATGCTGCCAAGAATCTCTCGGTAGATAGGTCTGAAACTACCTTTTAATGAATGACCTTAGAAACGAAACATATGAAAATACAAATGTAGGCCTTTAAAATCTGATTAGATATACCAGCAAACATCTTTAATTCAAATGGACGATCCAGAGTGGTTCGCTCAGGAGGTAATTCAGCCATTATCTGAGTACAAGCACGTTTGCGATCGAGAGTACAGCGCTTTCATTTATTAATCGTTGCTTTAAGTAGGCTTTCCATCTAGGTATCTAATATTCGATTCTTAAAATCCTAAGCATCAACTGATTTCTATCATGAATCGAAATCAAATGAACAATCTCAGTCAAAAGAATGGTAAATCGACAAGAGTACAGAAGAATTATCGGATGACTTTCCGTGTACCGTAATTCCGGGTTTTCGTTAATCGACCGTTAAGTCTCATAACTCCCTCATTATCCAGAAATGGATTTAAAGGTAAAAGTGAACTGCTTGAAGAAATTGGTCGTTTCTCAAGAAGACACTTATACTCATCAACAAAACTAGTCTTTTGTGCTACAATAGCCAGTGGTAGTTTTACACGACGGACTTATACATCCGAACAACTGGAGATGAATATGTGAAGCAACCTCTACGAGACGGGTGAGTGCTATCTAAAAATCTAAATACATAATCTAAAACCCATATGGCACGATCAAAAGAAGAAAACCTTTCCAAAACGTCTTCATAGTTATTAATAAACGACACATGTGTTTTCACAGATCTAATCTCAAGATTAGAAATTTTCAGATGATTCTGCACTCCGTCGAATATAAACGAAGTTTCCGAAGCAGGGTCAATGAACCGTTCGATTGTGAGAAAGTTTGCCTATTCACATGGGTCAAAGAATTTTTACCTTAAGAGGTAGAGGGATGAAACGACAAAACTTGTGAAGAAAGGAAGGTTTGCGAACTAGGAGCTGTACCAGAATTCGAAGAATTTACTGTAGAGCCTCTATGCAACATCGAATGATGTTTCTTACCAAAAGCAGAACAAGAATAAACGCTCCGACATTTCTTGACCTCATGAGACCGTGATAAACAATTAGCACAACAATGATACTTTTTCACGGTCAAAAATCTATCAAAAATTGATAGATTTTTAAAGCGTCTACAATCACGCAAAAAATGCACTTGGTTTTTACAAAGAACACAAGCGTTTTACAAATTCGATGAATGATGCACCTTTACCTTTGGTGCCGAAGGCTTTTTCACCTGGGGAACTTCCTTAATATCGCAAAGACACTCTAAAGTCTGGGTCTTTTCCGTAAGAAATGCTTCCAAATCTTTCCAACAAATTTATCATTGACGTTTTGCTAAATAAAACAAATTAATCATTGACGCTTTGTTCTTAAGTTGGTTGTTAATCAACATACGAGGATTCTCGTAAGCAGCCCTAAAACTATTCCAAGCTAAATCGAAACCTAAATCAGAAAGAGGATATTTCGATATAATATCCTTTGCCTCGCCACTAGTTCTCCGTAAAAGATGACATAGTTTCTCAATATTACTGAGACGAGAGCTATTTATGAAAAAAGCGGTAAATTGGTCTCTAAACGCTGGCCAAGAGAGATAATCACCGTCAAACATTTCGACATCACAAGGAGGTAAGATTAAATTGTGACCGAACTATTTTCCGAATTTACGGTAGGAGAACCACTGTACTTGCAGAAGTATGCAATTTTTCATCTATCCTCGACAAACAACCAATATACGTGTTGTACGTAGCCCTACGTCGTCCGAGGTATTCAAGTAGTCCAAGCATTGTTCATAAGTCACTTTAACCTTATCCCATAACAATTTCAACTCATCACCGTGAAGCTTTAATGCGAAAACCATATAAACCTCATCTTTGCAAAAGTAATAATAGCATCCGAAGCTATAATAAATTTATATGGTGGTGAAATAGACATTTTTACGATTGAAACCAAATTATTCAGAAAAATAAGAAATTAATTGGAACAAATTTTTTTGATTAATTATGCGAAACAAATAAAAAAATTTAATCCAAATTAAAATGTAATTTTATTAAATCTATATTCTCAAAAAAAATATTATATTTTTTCAATTAAAAAACCAATTCATAACAAACTGATTGACCGTAGGGTGCTTACTTGTACCGCGAAGAAGAATGTGCTGCTACAATATAAATCGTATACTGTTATGATAATAAAACACACAAGATAAATTTATTATATTTTCATTATGATCTCGGGCGATATTTAAAATAATTATAAAAATTATCAATTTATCCCGGTATTCACTTCACGATATTATATTTATTTATTTGAATTTAAAAAAAAAATTATAAAGTTTTACAAAGAATTCCGTCCGAGTTAACAAAACTGCGGTTGATACGTGAGGGAACAGGTAATTGAAATATCAAAAACAACAAATGTCACTACGATAGATGGTAAAGCGATCAATTACAATAATAAATAAACACATATATTGTATATGTATTAAAGAACTTTTGTTTATAATATCTTTATAATGTTTTATTTATATACAAAAAAACACTTATTATATTTCGCACTTTTTTAGAAAACAATTTTAAAATTCAAAATACGCATTTTATTGTTTTTCTAATAAAAAAGTAAAAACAAAGAAAAATGTCCAAACTTGTTGGTATTAATTAAATGGCGATCCTGAATAAAATAAAAATGAACCAATTAATCTCAGTGTTTTCTCTTGTTTGTAGACAAAATTAAATCCGGCTCGAACAGGAACAAATGTTTGCGTGAAAAATAAAACCACAGTAATTAGTGTTTTTTTAATAAAAAATAAAATTTTCTTTATTAAATTACCTCATAAAATTACTTTATAGATGTAATCTTGATGGCGTCCAAAAAAACGAGTAAGAGTTTAGAAAAAACTTAAAGTAAAAGAATTTATAACATAATTACCACCCAAGGGTGAAATAAAGGTAGTAGAATAAATCCTAACGTAGTATAAGAAGAAAATCAAGGAGTATAAATTTTATACAAAGAAGGAAAAATCTAACCTAAAGAAATGTAATACAAATATAGTATTAATTAATGTTCATTACAATTCATGTAATTTATATTAGTCACTTGTAAAATAATGCTTCATATCACTTCTAGAAGAAACCTTCACATCTTACACAATCTTCATACAGCTTTGGTTGTCCTTTGGTTGGTTTTCGGCAAATCAATTCAAACTTCTTTATTAACTGCCTGATCCTCAAAAGATCTTTAGATCTTTTCGCAAGACCTACGACCTCTGTAGACGGTGTTACATTTGACTACTTTCTACTAGCAGTTAAATGAAACACCTACTATGATTTTCTGATCTGATTTCGATTCCACTATAATGTCGTGAACGCAAATTAAAATATATGTAATTAAATCATTCTCCATAGGCTCGACTTTTCTCCTTAATTTATTGTTTATGAAAATTCCGACTCCAACATCGGTTCGATTGTACCGCATAAACTATGATTTAATTTATAGGTACGATTTTTCTGTCCATAAGACATCAGGTTGCCCAATATAAAAATCTGAGTCCAATTCATCATATGAAAACGCTGTCTTTATGACCACGTGGCATACACTCATGTTCTTCTTACTCGCAGAAGCCTTCGGAGTAATGTCTTTTTCAATACTGATTTAATTATCTCGTCGCAACCATACGTCTGTGAATATCCTTTTGCTACTAATATTGATCTATGCATTATTACACCTCTTATTTTACTGTTCTGGGGTAGTTCCTCCGCGGCATACAACCACTGATTAAGCATCATTACTCTGGATCATCACTAGTGTAATTCTTATATATATCATTTAGTTATCATGTGAGACTTTATTCCATATAACGCACTTTGTTAAAAAGTTTGAACATTTTATTTCGTTTTTTAATATATAATTAAAATAATAACATTTTTATGTTTCTACTTTAAGAACGACTTTTTGTGAATTTAGATATGAGTTTTTATTTCTTATCGCTTAGAATTTTGGTCTGTTTGAATGTTAAAACCACAATTTCTTTTGGTTAAAACATGAACAAATGAAAAACGTTAAGAGAAGTACCACCATCTCTGGCATCAAAATCGATTCGTAACACTAATAAAAAAGTAAATTATTTATTTGCTCTAACGAGACTACTTGGTGTTTTAGTACCATGATACAAAAGAAAAATATGTTACAAATACAACGGTACATAATAAAGTACTAAACATGAAATATAGTAATAACATTAATGCATTCAAAGACAATTATTTCAATAAATATGTAATACTAACTAACAATACCATTATGTTTTTACAATATAAGTATAATACTAACACATCGGATGTAGTGCTGGCAAAATCCAAATACATCATTAATAACATTCTGTACATCATACAGAATGTTATTAATTGTTTAATTCAGCTAACTATGTAAAGAAGAACGAAGAAAAAGCAAGTATAACAGAGAATAATACATGAATGTGGTAATATTTTGGACAATGTAGTTGGAAATTTTACTGAAATTCAAATAAAAGTGAATTGTTTAATTTTTAGGAGCATTTTAGCATCCTATATATTATACTATGTATGGAATTAGCCACTACAGTTCCTGTTTTTGAATCCCATAGAGTAACTCTTTGGTATTTTAAAGGGAGAGATTAAATAAGAAACTTAAGAAATAATTTTGAAAGATGTTAAAATCTCCCAAAGTTTACTTTAGAGAAAAAATTTATTCGTTGCAGTTTTTGTCGAATATTTATATTATTTAATGTCCTATATATGAAAGATGGACTTATTTTCTTACATCATGAAGTTTTAACGTTTCAGTTTTTAAGATATCTTGATGAAATTGGGTTATTTTTTGGTTCAAGGACGATTATTATTGAAAATGGTCATATTCGGTCAAATACTTCAGGTAGCTCGCATACACATGTTCTCCTGGAATGGGGTTTTAAGGTAATAAAAGTCCTAAATATAAAGCAATTTCAAATAACGCAATTGTCGGTCTATTACTTCTGACAGGTCCAACAAAAGTCGTCCCCTTCCAAATATCATTTTGAATGGCACAAAACTCACATATACGATGGTATTGTGATAGGAATTTGTCTACTTAAGATATATGCAATCAACATTGATGTTCGAAGTGCAGATTTATTTATGGAATCTATGAGACATATAAACCATTCTAAAAATTTATAAAAAAAATTGCAACTTATTTTATTGCATAAAAGACTTTGACAGATTTTGTTGAAATTCGATTTGAACTTTAAGCAGTTTAAGTAACACTCCATTTAGTGAGGAATTTGAATAGGAAATAAATGAATTTATCCACCGACTATAACCAACTTCAATAGGATTCATCCTTAAGCTAAAATAACAAATGTGAAAATAAAAACTTTTTGGAACAAAAATTAAACAAATTATTACTTTTGAAGACGTAATTTAAATAGCATTTTATTTGATAAATATTGTATCAAATACATTAATTATATATAAACAGTAAATAGATAAATACACGAATGATAAACAATAAAGTAAAAACCGGTCGGTTTTTTTGTAAATTTTATAAAAACTAAGTCTTAATGTGTAAGTTATAGTTCAATATATTATCTTATCTCTTTTTTACTTTTTTATGTTAGTGGGTATAATATAGGTTCTAGAAATCTTTAAAAGTATTTCACAGATTCCTTATAAAATTTAACCTATTGAAATTATGACCGATCAATTTATGTATGGTTTCATCAAGATATATTTAAAATAATTTAAAAATATTTGTTCAACTTTCATGGACAGCCAGTATTATGGACAATCATCATTAATTTAACTCAGAAGGTTGAACTATTTTTATGTGCGTTTCAAACATTTCTTGTTTCTTATAACAAAAAAATATTTAAATTTTGATTTGAATTTTTTATTACTATTTCATTTTATTTGTCACAATAACATTTATTCATTATAACTTTCTGTATTTTGCCAGATGTGAAAATATAAAACTCTTGAAACGAAATGTATTTAAAATCAACCCTGTAACAACTGGCAATTTGTTAAAAATTTTTAATGACAGAACGTAACCAATTTAACTGTAACGTGTAACATTAATGTTAACTGTAAAAAATTGATACAGAATACAAAAATATACTGTTAACGTTTTCGTTAACAGTATATTTGAATGAAACTATTTAAAATGTTGCATTTATTGATAAATAAAACGCCTAAAATTGATGGAAATCAAAAAATATATATATATATATATATATATATATATATAATATATATATATATATATATATATATATATATATATATATATATATATATATATATATATATATATATATATATATATATATATATATATATATATATATATATATATATATATATATATATATATATATATATATATATATATATATATATTTTTTTTTTTATACAGTCCCAAAAAACTATAAATATATTTTAGAAAAAAAATCGTTAATACTGAATACAACCAAAAGTGCTTCGACTAAAAGAAACACTTTGTTGAATACACAAAACTTATTTTAAATAGAATAATTTAATAATTAATAATAATTTGTTAATAAAAGTCATCAATTTGCGAACAAGAGTATTGGCACACTCAGTCTGCATGTTTATTATTTTATAATTTTAAGAAATCTATCAATAATGAGAGGAAGTATATATCATTTTGCACACAATAAAAATTTAAAGTCGGTTCTAGTTGACAATTTGTTGATATAAATTCAAAAGAAACTCTGTAAAACCATTAATCAGACCAAAACAAAAAGAATTTAGCGAATCTGAACGAAAAATAATACTGCTCCTGTAAAAACAAGGCAAATATGTCAAATGATGCAATGAAGCGGGTAGTCAAGTATCCACAGTACGAATAGAATTGCATGACCTAAAGTTTTAAGTCACCGCGAATATACCCAAATTGTCCAAAAAATTAAACACAATTCTAAAAAACATCTACCGAAATTGCAGCTGAAGACCAACAGGAATATAACAAATATGATTACTCCATTACTGTTCGTAGAGTGCTCAATGAAGCTGTTTCTAATGCTCAAGTTGCTAAACGTAAATCACTAAGCATTTAGAATATGCCCAAGAATTTAAAAATCAACTTATTACGTTTTGGAATCAAGTACTTTTCTCCTATGAAAGTAAATTTACAAAACAAATATTGATTTTCGAATATCTAAAGAACTATAACAGTGAGAGTCCTCAAATTTGGTCCCAACTACTTCATCAATGAACGCTTAATATGTGAGACATCATCACTGAAAAAATATAGGACTTAAAGGATCAGCAATGCCCTAAAATAAAAAAATGAATAATTGAAGATTTTTTACTTGGAAATCATTAATGAAGTTAAAAATTTTCATATTTTTTATGATTGCAAAGATATATTTGACAAATTGTGTCTCTGACATGGTTTGAGTAAAAATTTAGAGTAATAAGACTCACATTTCCTGGCCACTTTAGCCAAATATCTTAATAAATATTTTATTGTAATTCAAAAAATATTTCAGGATCATATTAATAATGTATAATCCTCAAATATGTAAAACTTTTTATAAATCCATCCAATAAACAGTTTCAGATTTCTTAAAAAAATCGAAGAAGTTAAATAAATTTAACAATATATACAATTTTATTTTGTCCTAATATAAAAAATATGTAAATTGTAAAAAAAAATATTGAAAATATTATTACTACTTTCAATAGACCACTGTACATTTACCTAATTGTAAAGGATATTTTTGTTGCTGTGCGTTTAAAACAGACTTGTTATTTAAAATATTTGTATATATAAGTGTGTTTATGTGTATGCGTTCGTTCTGTTATAATGTGTTCTCTTCTCTGTTTTCCGTTATGTTATTGTTACGAACGAATATTAATCAAAATTGGGTGAAGGCGATGTGTGTGCTGCCGACATCTGTATACATTTTGACTACTTTTTGAACAAAATAAAAAGGAATAACAAAAAATAAAACAAATAAGTTCGTATTCGTTGATTTTCTCGTAACGGTAGAGTTGGTGTTTGTGGTGGTTAGTGATAGTCGTTGGATATAAATTTCTACATACAAACATATAGATAGACTAAGTTCGTAATGTTAGAGTCCAACAACATTGTATAGATAAAAGTGAAAAAATACCACAGAACAAACTTGTTAATTTTTTTCAAATAAAAATTATACAAAATAAAATATAAATAATTTTAATAAATAAATGTTTTGTGAAAATATAAGATATTTAATGGAAATTATAAATCAGTGTTAAATGAATAATGAATGGTACGACTTTAAAATGAAAAATTAAATTGTTGAATAGAATTTTTTTTCAATTTTGACGAAACTAAATAAATCCTTTATATTAGCAAATACACATACGTACATACATATTTATATTTTTTCTCATAGTCATACATGTGTGAGTGTGGTTGTGAAAATTAATTGAAATATGTACATGTATGTACGTAAAATATTACATTTTTTAAGTCTCAATTCAATTGGAAACTAGAATTTTTTAAAAAAATTTAAAAGTGCATCGAAGTTAGAAATAATTTATTTAATTTTTATTATTATTTTTTTGCAAATTTTAATCACGAAGAATATATTCGTGTCGTTGTCCCACCCAATCATTGGAGGGACTTCACAACTACATTCATATATTGATTATAATATACACATGTATGTGTATAGGTGTATTATGTATTTGTATATGTGACCGTGGGATTGTTAAATGTTTATATTACAGACATTCAATTAAAACTCACAACATAAATTTAGGGAATAATTTTCAAATTAAAATATGGACTAAAATAATCGAAAAAAAGTTCATCTTTAAAGTTATCCATAAAAAATTACTAAATCAATTCAAAATAATTTTATTAAATACATCGTAAATATATATGTATGTTTATATCCTCATATATTCCCATATACATATCTGTGTAAATACTGTCATTAGATCTTGACTTAAATTAATTAAATTTCTACTAAAAAGTTTTACTGAATTGAACCTCGAAATTTCATATTTTTAAATTGTATTTTTTTAAATGTATATTAAAGTATTAAATTTCTGAAATTCAAATAAAACTTTAGATTCATTTTGGATTTGTGAACATAAGATTAATTCGTTTACTTTCCGAGTCCATAATCATAGTTAAGTCCAGCAAAATGATCATAATATTTATTGTAAACAAACAATAAATTGAAAAATAGGGACAATATTTCATTGCGTTTTTGCTTAAAAAAATCATATACAGGTTTTTTATACAAACAAAACTTTAATGCAAAAATTATATTTATTGATTTTTCGAGGATTATTTTCTTAATTATTTGTTTACATTTTGTTTTATTTATTTATTTATTTATTTTATTTTTTAAATATTTGGTTTTTGAAATATCTACACTCATTGTTTTCAAAATGTTTCGCTGATTTTATAGGATAATAATTTTTGAATAATAGAAAATTTTAACTGCTTAATAATATTTCATAGATCCTATGGAAATTTTGAAATTTCTTAATAAAGGATTTGTCATTTTGTGCTTGGGAAAAATTGCAAACATTGCTAAATATGGTAGAAAAATAATTTTCATCAACTTTTTGTTGGAAGGACCCACACATTCCCTCAATAGTTTTAATAATTTAGGATTATATTATTATGACTGTATATATATATATATATATATATATATATATATATATATATATATATATATATATATATATATATATATATATATATATATATATATATATATATATATATATATCGAATATCTAAAGAACTTCTTCAGCAAAAGTTCTCAAAAATTTTATTTACTTCACCTTTCAAGGGGATATGTACTTTCATACAAATGTAACAAAATGTGAAACCGATAGGACCAGTGAGTGGGAATATCTAAACAATTATAACAGCGAAAGTTCTAAAACTAAGTTCCAATCACTTATTCGGAAAAAATGTAGAACGGTTAGGATCAAGGGAAGACATAGCTCCCATGCAATGAAAATATTAAATAAAATTTTAGGAAGGACATTGCCAGGGCCACTGCATAAAATTTTTTTAATACACGTTGTGATTTGTGAAATTTCTTTCGCGATCTTGGACTGAAAAGAATGTTTGTGCAGCAAAGCGCAATGTGTAAAAGCTAGCCATTTATATATTTTTTGTTTTCTATAAATCATTTAGAGTATAGCGTTTTAATGTTATTTTATATTCTTTTTGTTGCAGCTTTATACAAAAATGGAATAGTAAATTAAATTAAAATTGCAGATATTTTTTTGTGCCTATCAAACGGTACTTTATTATCCAGATCCATATAGTCTTAATACATATAATAACTATTTTTTAAAATTGGTTTCAATATAAACCACAATTTCTAAATTGTGGCATTTATAGAAAATATATGTATAGGAGTATACAATGGCATTAATACGATAAATTTCGATATTTATGGGGTCATCTGTTGCATAGTTTAGAGTGTGATCTAAACAAATGGATTCAAATAAATTATATTGCCGTAATGCAACGACTGGTACTACATCAACATCATCAACGACTTCAAATGGAATCTCAAAATCCTCAACGTCACAAGAATATGCGGTTTGTGACTCGAATTATTCTGCTGGTATTGCGTTTAATTGCAAAGAATCGTTTCCCCGCAGCAATAATAGTAGTGGAAAGTCATCGCAAAATAATTTGAGAGTCAGCAAATGTAATGTTGTATATGGAAATACTGTTGGCAATAACGCGGTAATGTCCATAGCAAACACTGCATCTCCAGCTTCAAGTATAAATAGTGGTGGACATTGTAACAATTCTAACGGATCTGGCAATTACATTAATGTTATGTCGGTACCAATTGGAACATTACAATATAATAGAAGAAAATTAACACCACAAGAATATCAGTAAGTAAAAATATGATTTATTTTATTACTAAAATTTGCTTCATTTATTCTATCGTTTAGATCTCGATTATATCATAACACTGTCGATTACAGATGTCGCGATGATTTTTATTCGAGTAGTAGTACAGCAGTTGGAGGAAATGGTAATGGCATTGTTGGTCGTATTAGTACGGCATCACCATCACCCTCAATACAATTGCAGGGTCAGTCTCAACAGCAATATCACCACCAACAACAACATAATCATCAATCGCAACATCACCACCACCATCCAATGACCCAAACTTCGTCACAACATCACTTTCATCACTTTAATCAACAGCAACAACCAAATTCAGTTGGATGTATCCAACAACAGCAACATACTATCAACACATGTAGTCCAACTTCAGCAGTTGATCCTATTGATGATACATTAAGTTGTAGTTTAGCTTTAAGTAACGGGCGTATGGTAGCGGCAACACAAACATACCAAAACAGTAATTGTGACCAGGCGGTAGCACCAACGACATTAGCAATGAGTTCATTGCAATCTCAAGTGCCACCAATAATGTACACAGTTCAGCGTGTGGTGACTACGGCCCAAATTCAAACAGCTGGAGGAAACACTTTTACATCATCTTCGAGTGTCTCTAGTGTAGTCAGTGCAGTTCGAAATGAAACTGAAAATATTGGAAATGTTTTGACACCTGTGTCCATCTCTTCAAATGCTGGATGCTTTGTTCCCAATGATATTTCAAATTGTACAGGCAACATTGCGGCCGATGGAACCATTAACTCCAACGTTGCAGCCAGCCAATCACACTTGCATAATTCTCCAGGTATTCATAATATAAATTATGATATAAAGTTTTAAATATTTTAACTTGGAAATTTTCTTGCCATTGATGACTAGAGAAAGCTGTTCTGTTAGGCAAAAACAAGTTTCTTAACAATTCTTTAACAATCATTTTCAAGTAAGCGTTCGACAAAAATTATATTTTTTCTCAATTTCAACTTCATATAAAACAAGGTTAATACGGATAGTTTAAAACTAATTTGATTTATAATATTTAGATTTTTAATTTTAATTTAAAATATTCGAAATACAGACATTCAATTTATAATTAAGAAATCTTAATATAAATCTTTAAATTGACTCAGTTTTTATTTTCTATTTTCTATTTCACATTATTAGTACATTACTGACACTTCATAGTTAAAGTTTAAGATCAACTTCTGAAAATCTTCCTTAAGCTTCAAATCAAAGAATTTATTCATAGTCAAAAATGTTTGTCCTGTTTATGATAATAAACAAATAAATATATATTTTTAATATTTCTGTGATCAAATTGAAGTGTAGAATTTCGTTAATTTTAATTTCATTCCGCTCTAAAGAAGTGCGTGTGATGGCAAAGTTCTTCTATCAGAGCCATTCCGAATAAAACTTTCATTATTAATTAATATAATTTTAAATATCAATAAAAATCCAATTTAATTTTCTTGAAAGTTGTAAAAAATGAAATAAACTTTAAAATTTATTGTCCGAAAAATAAGCAATTTTAAATATTTATAATATGATACCCTTTGTATCTTACTACCTCAGATCAATATAATTGGAATAGAGAATATATATATATATATATATATATATATATATATATATATATATATATATATATATATATATATATATATATATATATATATATATATATATATATATATATATATATATATATATATATTTATTATATATATTTATTTTTATATATATTATAATGTTTATGTTCATTTTGTAGGTCTCGGCGCAAATGCAAACAACTATGTGACAAATCAATATAAAGGTAGTACATCAACAGCGAACGGATCTTCTGTAACTTCAACAAATTCCAGTCATACAAGTAGTGTGAAGACTACATCATCAATATCTAGACCACTTCAAAATGTAAGATATTTATTAAATATATATTGTTGTATATATTTATATATTTTTTTATTAAAGGTGATACCAACTTGTGTATATTTAATGTCACGAGTTGCTGTTCATATGGAGATCGAGGGAACATCACAATGTCCATCTCAAGTTATGTTAGCTGCTGCTCTAGGCTGTGAAGAATTGGGAATAGCAAATAAGTTGTTGGCACAAAGTATTTTCGGACTATGGATGACTAGTGCCCTTCTTGAAATTCAACTAAAATCTCATCATCGACCGTATGTTGTCCGAGTGGCATGGCCAAATTTATTAGAGAAGTTTAGTCATGGAAATCCGATTGAGAAAAAGTATGACGAGCCTATGATCATGTTGAAACGAAATGTATTTTTTTCAAAACGGGACGAAGAAAAAATAAAGTGAGTATTTTGTTACAATGGAAATTAAAATTTTATTGGAATAATTGAATTAAAAGTTAAATTGTAGTAGAGAAATACTAATAATAATTTTAGTTGTCGTAATATTAATAAAATTATGTATATAATATTTTTTACAATTTCAAATAGTGTTCTTAACTGTTATATAATTCACAATTGATTTCTTTAAGTACTAAAATAAATAATATTAAATATATGTATATATGGTATATCGTAAAGTTCTTCAGTCTGAATCGCTACACATTGTCGCAAACTTGTTCAACCAAATTAAGTTAAATAATCATTTCTATTGCTTTGATAGCGTTTGTGCAAATTTTTGTAATGGACCGAATAAACTTTTATATCGTCCGATTCTAAGTCGATTTAACGATATCCGTCCGTCTGGGTGTTTGCTATGTCTCACTAAATTCCCCCCAGAAAAAGTTATTTAAAAACGGATCAATTTTACATAAATGTTAATGTCACAATATTTACTGCAATCAGAAAATCATATTAGAGTAGGATCGTTCATTAATTTTTTCTTAACTATCTTTTATATTCACAAAAAAAAAATTACAAATGTATGTATACAATTATGTATGTATGTATGTATGTATGTATGTATGTATGTATGTATGTATGTATGTGTATATGCATGTATGTATAAGTGTATGTCACGTATAGACTCAAATACAGCTGGGCCAACTTTGAAATTTATGAAATTTTCAAAGAATGATCCCAATTGACCCGAAAGTAACATAGGCTATAAATATTCCGATAGGATCAGTATTAACTTTAACAGCAAGAGAACTCAAATTTGGTCCCAACAGCATTCTCAAGGAACTGTTTTACTGGACAAAGCGTAGAATTGATAAGACCAGGGGAAGAGGTACCTCCTATACAAAGCAAATTTAAATTATTAATAATCTATTTAATTCGTATGATAATATAGTGTTAGTGTTTGCTTAGGGCCAGCCACGCCCTTTTTTGCAAAACGAAGTTTGCCGGATCTGCTAGTATATTTTATTTTACAGAGATCATCGAATTTTGGAGCTATTATATGAAGAAGCAAAACATAATGTATTATCTGGTCGATATGTAATGGAGTCGGTGCATTCACTTATGTTGGGAGGTATACAAGCTCGCATTGAATTGGGTCCTTTCAATTCACACACACATACAGTTAGTTTTTTTAGGTAAGTTTTTATGTTTGTATGTTTCTTTTAGAATTATAATTCAAATAATTTTATTATAGAGAAAATCAATCAAGATTTCTGCCACAACATGTTGCTAAAAATTCTAGTTGGTCCTGGCTTCCATTAAGTCGAAAAAATTCGGCTGAAGTTTGTCTTTTAGAACAATTCAAACGTGTGCCGCAAACATCGACGACTCGTAAATTAATGAGGAAATATTTAGAGTTCTGCTGGGCACTTCCATTTTATGGGTTGGTTGAATAATAATTTAAAACATAATTTTTATATTTTATTAATTAATTTTACATTTACGTTCATATTTTCAAAGTGAATGAGATATACATATACTTTCGTTTACAGCCAGGTTATTTGCGTTTACATTAACCTGATAATTTCCCTACAAGAACACTGACAGTTATTTGATAAGTCATTTGACCGGCACTGCAATATGAAAAATGATAAAAACTTTTGCGTACGTGTGATTATCTTCCTCGCACTTATGATTTTTCTACTAAAAATATATATTTGTGCAGCTCACTCTTATATAGTTAAAAATCAAGGATGATCGACTTATTAGTCAGACTACAATGAAAATGATACTTATATTTCAAATTCAATTTATATTTTTTTAATAAATTATATTTCAATATAATTTAGTTTATAAATTTTAATATTTTTCACTTTTCACAAATACCGTATTTTTGTAAAGTCAGAAAATGCATCCCTGTAATTAAAATTATCATTTAACCGGTCATTTGACTGTCATTGCTGATGGATCTATTCAATAATATTTTTTATATATTTCTATAAAAATTGTTGCAGATGTGTTAATAAATGAATTGTGTATGTGTTGGTTTCTGTCAGTTATTTCTTGTAGGGATTGTTAATTAAAAATCAGAGAATGTTTCCAATATGTTATTTTTTAAATAATTCAAAAATGCATGTATTTTTTTTTCAAATGTCTTTAAGAATTAAGTGACATCCTACAGATTAATCTATATAAAGTATTATATCTAAACGCTCATAATTTTAAAAATATATCAACAAAGACTTCGAAACTTTTTATTGAAGTATACATCTAGTAGTACCAAAGAAAAATTAGCTTTTCATAAAAATGTATACACTTCACTTATTAAATTAAATTCTTGAGCAGTTTTTTGATTCCTTTAAAGCATTAAGTATTATATAATTTCATTCAAACTAGGATAATTTTACGAAATCACAACTGTAATAATTAATAATTACTTATTAAATTGTATCCATAATGATTTTCTATCTAATAAAAATCGCATTAGATCAACTCGTAAAATTATCCTCAAAATCTATTTCTGCTGAAATAGTTCATCGGTGTGATTTATGATTGAATGACTTCCATTACCTATCTGAGTAGTTTTTAGCAATTTCGATGGTACACTTATCTGATTGAGGACTTCTTTTCTTTGGTCTACCGAGTCTTACTCTACTTTGTTTGTTTGATAAATAATTATGAACTAATTTTAAAAAAGTGTGTATATACTTTCATGGTTTGAACAGCTTTTCTCTCATCTTGTTATTAAAATTTTAATTAAGTTACAATTTTAATAAAATTTGCATATTAAATTAAACAATACTTACTATTTATTAATATTATTAAAAATCTCAAATTAAAAACTGTGATGTAATATTGGAACAATCTTTAATAGTAAAAATAAATTATAATATTAAACTTGTATAAATTTATTTGTAGATGTCATTATTCAAAATATAAAATATTTTTGTTGTAATATTTCTGAATTAAAAAATTATGAACACATATATTTTAAATTGTAGAGCTGCATTTTTTCATGGACAGGTCGAGCAACCTGTACGTGGCCTGATGAGCTTAGTAAATCACAAAGATGTCGAAGTGTTAATTGCTGTAAACGAACGAGGAGTTTTTGTAATAGATCCTTTAGAATGTGTACGTATATAATACAACATAATATTAATAATAATTGAATGTATGTAATATATAAATCATAAAAAATATTTTAGACTTTACTGCTGGGGTTAAGATATGAAGATCTTTCCTGGGATTTTGCTAAGCCCAGTGCCACCGACGATCCAGAATGTCTAACATGTATATTTCTTCAGGTATTTATACTAGTTGCAAAAATAATATAAAACATTTGAAATAAAAAAATATTTTTTAGTTTGATGCCGTGGAAAATGGAATACAAATATCAAAATTAATGCAAGTATTCACGAAACAAGCGCCAATGATCGATGCCTTAATATCGCATTTTGCGGAAAATATGAGAAAACGAAAATTAGAGGCGAATGCACCAGATCAATTTCATGATGGTAAGTAATGTAATACTTCACAATTTATTTTTCTAATTACCATTTAATTCAATTTTATATCAAATATATAACTACACCACATAAGCTTTTAACAAATAAAAAGTTAGTTTTTCTCAAGTGCAAGGAAAGTAAATACCTACAAGAAACATAAGGGTTAAGTAATCTTTTTAAACGTATTTTTTTCGAAGTTTGCAATCGAAAATTAGTTAATTCGGACTAAAGTCAGAAGTACTGTTTTTTTTCGCGAATTTATTGACCACTGTAAAATTTCGGATCTGCCGTGGTAGTGCGAACAAATGATAAAACAGATTGCTTGAACGAGTGCGATTTTAGGGCTCCTAAATATCTTTACAATAAAAAATCACCAAAGCATGTGTGTTGCCTTTCTTATTCCCGACGATCGGTAGAACGAGCTTACCGCCCTTCATATTGGTTTAGTAACACGTGCATGCAGCTATATATTCTCGTAGGTATTTCATCATAAGAGGAGATCAAACTGTATATATATATATATATATATATATATATATATATATATATATATATATATATATATATATATATATATATATATATATATATATATATATATATATATATATATATATATATATATATATATAGATATATAATAAAAATCTTGTGGAATTATTAGTGAAAGCATCACCAGAACTGAAGTATATAATCAAGGTGTTTAAAACTATGAATGAAAATATTTTTACTCACACATACTTTTTGAACAAACCGGTTATTCAATATTCGAACCAAAATAACCGGTTACTAAAAGTTGGACCAATTACCCTAGTTCAATAAGCCAGCAAATTTTTTCCTTGTTCAACTTTACTTATTCTTTTTTCGACTTCTTCCATCTCTCGCTTTAAACGGTTAATAGTATGTTGTTGCATATCTCTAGAAACACAAATATTATGAAGATTAGGCAATATGTGCTAAAAAATCTTAAAAGTGTGAAGTAGACTGTATAATTACATATATATAATTCTAGCCAAGTTTTTTTCGGAAGACCCTATTTATTACATATATAATTGTCTAAATATTATATGAACAGAAAGTAATTGATATTCCGAACGGATATCACAAGGATTGAAACACTTACCATATCATTAATTTTATTAATCGATGTATACTTTGTACATTGGGGTGACTCAAACGTTTTACAACTCCATATTTTTTTTGCACTGCAAAAGTTTAGGTACTCCTTAAGAAAACACATTGACAACTTTACAATTTCTATAAAAAGTGATAAAGGTAAATTAAAAACGTTTTCTAAATTATTTATTTTTGGTAAAATTAATAAATATAAGATTTTGTGAACTCGGAAAGAATTGTCAATTAATGAAAGAAATATTATAAATAATAGCCATAAACTAGAAACGAAAATGAACCAAGATCTGGACGCTTATATATTAACTATTAGAGAAGAACGTCAATAGTATCAATAATTGCTACAGAGTTAAACGGGATTATTGGAAAAAAACATTACAATGCTCACAAAGTACGCAAGAAACGATTCATTGACGAAAGAAATAAAAAAGCGAATAGATTTCACATATAATTTTCGAGATAATGAAATTTTTCTAGACGATTCAATATGTAACATTTTTGGTTCAGGTGGACATATTATAATGTGTTTGAAAATCAACGTTGAATATAGTTAATTTAGATAATGTAAATTTCTTTTCTTTCAGTAAAAATTAAACGTTCTTTACTATCGGGGTGAAGTAATAGTTTACATATTAGAATTTCTCGATATTAATTTATAACATAATACAACAATAATTTTCTTTAGATTATATTTAAAAATTTTAAAGAAGAAAAAATTGCATTTACTGTGAAACATTGTTGAATTCATATTTTTTATTCATGAAGGTTAATTTCACATTTATGTTGTTATGATTTTTTTCATAGATAAGAAAACATGTTAATTGAACATTGTTTCGCAGTTCATGTAGTTTTTTCCTTCCTAGAAATTTTACTATTAAAAAGGATTGTTAAAAAATCATTGTTGAATAATTTTATAAATTAATATCGAATGATTATATTATATTGAATATTACTTCAACTTCAAATTTTAAAACGTTTAATTTTAAGTGAATGAAAAAATTTTAGTTAATGTCAAATCAACTATGTTTTCAACGTAATTTATAATTTATTTTTTTCTTTTTATAATATAATTGTGTGGGGTGAAGGTTAGCAAAAGTTTGTATTTATTGAGGAAACAATGAACAAAACAATATATTTTAATATTCTTAAGAACAACCTCAACCAAAGTGGCAAAATTTAGAAATTCTTAATGATTATTACTTCCAACAGGGCAATGATTATAATCATACTGCCGTTTATGTGAATATTACTGAGCATTTGTGGAATTATTTGAATCGGTTGCTTAGCCACACACAAAAAAAGCACGATGTAAAATTAACTTCGAAAAATTGAAATTTTTCTTATTTTCTCCCATTTATTTATTAAAAAAGTTAAATCAAACTTTTGCATATTTTTTTATCATAATAAGAGTTTAAATATAATTGGATTGTAAACCCCAGACGTCTACTTAATCAATTAAATTTTTTACCAAAGGTTTGATATATAAAACCACATGCGCTAGATTAAAACAAAAAGAACGCAAATTCAGCGACATTAAAAAACAAGTTAATATTTAGAGAAGTCGACTAGAATGAAGCCAATTTAAAAAAAATTTTGGTAGGATCAGGAGAATAGGTACCACCCATTCTAAACAAATATTAATTGCAAAATATCTAAAGTGACAGTTTTAAAATTTTGTTCCAATCATTTTCTGAAGGAACTGTTTAATTGGACAAAATGTAGGACAAAGCCAATTTTAGTTATCGAGCATCTAAAGAATTATCATATAAAAAATCTATATCACGAACATTTTATTTTGATTTAAGAATCATTTTATTCTTACTCGACATAAAATCGAAATTGATTTAACATGTTTTTCAATACCAACCTGATTCAACATTTGGAAATTTATTATAAGAAAATACACTGGGACCATTAAGGTTTTTTTTTTTTAAATAATTCTTTAATTTTGGAACTATTGAATATTTTTTAACGAAATTTCACATGTATATTCTTGAGGTGTTTGATTTGAAAAAGAATATGTTTCAACTTGGATCCAGAGTCGGAATGTGTATCTTCAAAGTTGATCATCTCGGTTATAACGATTTTTGAAAAAATTACCAAAATTTTATTTATGAGTTGATTGAAAAAATATTTTACATACAAATAGCCCTTATAATTCTCTACGAAAAACACGCTTACATGTGTGGGATATCTCCTACAGTTTAAGAAATATTTAGACCAAAATAAAATTTTGATCCATTTTTGGACCTTTTTTTGTTTTATACTTTGTGGGCTTTATTCGGGTCCAAAAAAAATTCCTAAATATTTTCTGGATTCTGTACAAAATTCTGAATAATTTTTTTGCAAGAACCATATTCCAATATTTATTCAATAAACAGTTGTCTTATTTTGAAATAGAAATGTAGAAAAAATAAAAAGTTTTTCTGAATTTTTTTCAAAAAGGCGGTAATATTTTTTCAATTTAAAATCAACTATTAAATTCTGGACTATACAATTGTTTCTCAATTCATTTGGGGACCTTTAGGAATTTCGTTTAATATTTTTCTTTAGTTTTTTGACGAGCAAAACAATGCCAAAAAAGGTACCTTCATTATATAGCTACATCTACTAGATACACACTCAAGAAATCTGTAATTACCTTTCTAACGGTAATTACTTGAATAATTATATACAAATTGAAATTTCACATTGTAATCTCAGGGTCGGGGGACTAAATGCGTAATTTTTAGTATAAGTGTTTTCATCCGAGGTCTCGGGGAAAGTGGCCCTCCATGGGTCCGAGAGGAGTTAGAAACTGAAATACTGAGCATTGCTGAATTTAAAGTGTTTTGTTATGAATCAAAATTATAACTAAAAAAAGTTGAATATGGAATGGTATTCCCCCACAAATGAAATAAACATTCCTTAGGACTAAATGTTTAAAATAATAAATAATACATTCGAATTAATGCAAATGGCTAAGACTAAATAAATAAATAAATATATAAATACACTTCAAAATTTAATAATTATTCTTCAAAATTTATACAAAATATCTGCTAGATAATTTAAAGTTGATAAAATTTATAATTAAATGATAATAACAAATAAATGCAAATTTGTGATGTTCAACCTCATTGATATAAAATATTTCTAAAAAATGTAGTCATAATTATGAAACATCAATTTTTATAGAATTTATAATTCTTTCATTTTTCAGAACCAAATCCAATTCAAAACAACGGAAATGGAGTACTGTGCAATAAACTATCACGGCTTACACTGGCCACATTCGATGAAGAGGGACGATGCATTGGACAAATGGGATCATTATCTATAAGTTATTAACAATTATTTTATTTTTGACTTTCTTACCTATTAATATGTAATATTAAGTTCAATGTAAATCAGATTTACTTGAAAAAATTGTGAACGAAATACTGAAACAACGTTTGCATTTTCTATCAATTCATAAATTGATCAAACCATGATTTCAAATGTCACATCGGGAGTTTCTGTTTAAAGTAATTTTGTTTTTGTTGGAATAATGGTGTTAGACCAACCTTTAAGTATGCCGTTTGACTCAGAATGATTTTCTTAGTCGATTTGAAGATGACTTTTCGTTCGTTGTGAACACTATACAGAAAACAAATTCTGAGGTATCTCGATGAGATTTGGTACATGTTTTTATTTTCGCCCAAGGACGAAGTCTATTGAAATTGGTAATGTTTGGCCGTATATTTCGGGTACCTCCCATACAAATGTCATCCCGGAATGAGGTTTCAAGTTTATAAAATACCTAAAAGCGATTATAACGAGATTTTACAAAAATGAGTGTTATGATATTCTTGAACGATGTGACTGATTATGCGAGGATCGGTCTATTACTTCTCATAGGTCCCATACAAGCTCACTTCCACATATCACTTTGAAGGACATAAAATATAAAAATCAATTCGATCCATAACTTTTTCTAGAGAATTTCATGTTAAAATTGCTAAATTTCACATAAATGTTAGTTTGACCATTTAAAATTATACAAAGGTCATTCATTTTTCGTACCTGCTATATTTTTACTTGTTTTTATTTGATTTTGCTCAAATCACCAAAATTATTATATTAATTAAATTAATAATATTCGTAGTTATTTCAATTAATTTTCATATTATTTAAGTTTCGTGATAGTTTGAATTACAGTTTTTTATTTTTTTAATTGTTTCAATTATTTCTCATGATCAGTTCAATAACAGTTGCTATTGATATTTTCTGAAATAATTAATAAATTGTTTGTAATTTTTATTGCGAAATTTCATAAGAACTTTGAACACTAAAGATACATATACATATGTATATAAATGAAACTTTGAGAATTGAAAAAAAATAATAATTTAAACATTAACAAATTAACAATTACAAAAAGAATAAAAATCATCATGTAGATCATAGATAAAGGTAATTTATCATTATTGTCCCTAATGAATTACGCATTTCATTACCATTATATTGAAAACTATGAAAACGTCTGATTGTTCGCATAGATGACAGTTATACGAATTTATAGAAACCCAAATCACCTTTCGTATACAAAGCGAACGACATAGAGAAACAGGTTATAATTACAATTATTTTCAATAGCGCTCATGATTATTTTAAAACAATTTTTATTATCGTTATGATTAAAAACTTAAAATAAAAAACATTACATTTGAAAAATGAAAACATTTTCGAAAAAAACATTATTTATAAAATCATAAACCATAGTATAGTTATGAAAGTATTGAAACTGGTTCTCTTTTTTACAACTCCAACAATTCTCTCATTTCCACTTATAATTACAGTGTGAATTCAATATATTTGAAACACATCACAATTGCCACTTCATAAAATAAACAAAAATATATCAAGCAAAAGTTTGTATATTATTCATATTTTGAAAGAAATTTTCACTAAAAATTCTTAAAAAATCGACTTTGGCAATCATTACAACACCAAAGGTCAGGAAATTTTATGTTATATGTCTTTGTCAGAATATTTGAGTGTATTTAACACGCTATAGGTACACATTTTTACCCAGGACCAAGGAAAGTCTAATGAAATTGGTTTTGTTCTTACAATATTTCAGGTAGCTCCCGTAAAATTATCCTCCAAGAATGGAGATTAACCTAATAATATACAGAGAAATGAACATACATATGTATGTACATAACAGTCATTTGCGCATATGGTCAATCGTTAATTCGACTCAGTAAGTGAACGGTATACTTAAAATTGGGAGTAACATATTTTACAAACATCTCCACAAACAGATAATACAAATTAGCAACATTTTTTAATTTTCATATATTTTTTTGGGATAGTAAAAATGCATTTATTGTACTTTGAATGCATTAGTATTTCAGCATTTCTGAAAAAAGAAATAAAAATATTATGTTAGTTGCAATTAATAAATATCATTGTTATCATTGTAATTAATGAGTTATTACATAAGTATTTATTATAAGTATTTATTTACAATTAAGTTCCCAATACTATATTTTAATTTTTAATGAGGTTATATATAATTGAATTGCCCATAAAGTGTTCAAATAATTGTATGTATTGTATGCTAAACTTGTTCAAATTTTTTATATACCTGATAGGACAAAAAGAAATTTTAATTATTAAATTCATAAAATTTGAATGTTTAACTTTCAACTGAACAACAATGATCAATTCAGTTAATTTCGTGTAAAATAAAAGTAAACGAAAACAAATAATGTACATATAAATAATAAAAATTAGGTGTAAGTAAATTAGAAAATTAAATCTAATTGAAAAAGTATATATATATATATATATATATATATATATATATATATATATATATATATATATATATATATATATATATATATATATATATATATATATATATATATATATATATATATATATATATATATATATATAACACATACATAATTGTATCTCATACCACCACGTGATTTCATAGTTTAGCCAAAATCAACATTCAATTCAGTTCATCTTGAAATTAAAAACATACTCATCCTATCTAAATCCTTTGTTTTTATTAAATTTAAATGAAAAATACATAGATATACATATTAACTACAATTATGATTAATTTCTTTAAAAATAATTCAAATGAAAACAAAAACAGATTGTTTGTATCTTTTCATGTAAATAGTAAAATATTAATAATATTAATAATAATTATAAAAATTGTAAATCAATATATTTTTTTTAATTATTTTATTATTTAAATGTGAAATGGGAGGATGTTAAAATAATACTTGGGTATAAATAAAAGTTCATTATCGTTATTAGATTTTTCATCTTTAAGTTATTAAAATTTGATTTTTTAGCCATTTTATTCCTCTACCACCAACGCTTACATTTTATTTCATATTTTAAATTCATTTTTGTAGTTCTACGTGCATGTTCGTAAATAGCTATGAAGAAATAAATATTTAATTTTATTTTAATGATATGGAGAAATTATCATATATTGCACTAATCATTTAAATTGTATATTAAGTATTTTGGATCCGAACATTATATCTCTATAATTTCATGATCCAAAACAACTGAACAATTAGACAATTTTTATAATTCTTTTTCTGCTCAAAATGCTTCTTGACAAAGTACCAAATGTTATATTTTTTAAAAATACTGAGATAATTCTCCTACCTATAGGATATAATTTGTCCCCCTTTTTAGGCTTTTTCTATACAATTTGTCTTTTAATATTTGATCTATTACTAACATTCTTAAGTGTTCTTATTCTATATAGTATCTTTTATAGCCTTTTATTTGACTTTAAGTTAAAACGTTTTAGGCCTTCCTTAATTTTAGAAGAAACAAAAACACTATTCGTTGTCAAAGTCCGTTCCAGTAATAGCCAGATTTAAAATCAGTTAACAATTTTTTAACAAATAGATTCAATAATTTCCCTAATTATATATTTTTTTAACTTCAATAACTTCAAATTTAAACAGATCTTCATATTCTTAAAGCAAAATAACTAATAATGTTATAGTCCTTTGAGCCCGACTATGTAATACCGTACACCACATTGTTACTTGTTAATGCAGCTACTAAAAAATTATGAACGGCCCTCTTATAATTTCCGATACTATGATACTAACATTTATGTAGAATTTATGCGTTTGGAAGGTTTTTCTGAGAGTTTATATTGGAGCTGGGAGAAAAAATGTTGGACCGACCTTTGTTAATTTCGAAACATTGTGAACACTCTAAAATTGTGCGAAGATCTTTTCATTACTTCTCATAATTCTATACAAGTTCAGTTCCAAGTATCTCTTTGAGGGGGAATAAATCTCACATATACATTGTTATTGCAATACTAACTGATCAAATAAAAATATAAAAATAAAAAAATCGATGCGTAAAATTATACGAATAAATGACCAACAATATTGTTATATAATATATTTCTGTTTTCCGAAGTTGTATTTTTTTTAATTTTAATATTTAATTTTTAACGAAGAAACCCAAACAGTTTAAAAAATAGGTCAAACACTTGGACGAGACCATGGAGGGACTAGTAGAGGTTGGATTGACAACTGAACAAATGCCCTTGGACACATGCTGGACATAGGTTAGAAACGGCAAGGTCCATCCCGATTAAAGATGTGCCAGATCTATTCTCGTTTAGAATCATCGAATATCAGAAACTGTATCGATAGTATTAAGATTTGATCTCAATTACTTTACAGTTTTTTAGTTTTAATCACTTCCTTAAAGAATTGCTGTAGTGAAAAATTACAGGAAATATGAATATCTAAAGCAAATTAATATCTAGCAAATTAATATCTAAAGCAAATTAACAGCTAGAATTCGTAAATTTTGTCTTAATCATTTTTCTGTGGAAGTCTTAACTAAGGAAATGGATGGTAGATATTGAAAAAAAGTATCTACCCTACAAAATAGCTCAATTAATTATTGTCGAACATATTAAGAATTATTTCATCCAGAGTTCAAAAATGTTATCACCAATAAAACGGTACTACTAAAAAAATTAGATTGGGCAGGGCCGGGGCGAAACGTGCCTTCTATTCAATGCAAATAATAGTAATAAAATATCTTAATACGAAAATTTAAACTTTTGGCCCTACATTTAAGATGGAGGAGAGGCTGATATTTTACATTTGTTAATTATTGTTCAAAAAATATTTATACCTTTAAATATATAAAAGAATAGTTATTTTTTGTTATTTACATTTAATTGTCACTGTCAAGAAAAAATCTTTTTGCTCTCCGATATTTGTCAAAAATTGATTTTTTTGACAATTGCGGGATTTATTTTAAGAAAAACAAAATAATTTTAATGGTTTCCGATTAAATATCAAAATTTTATTAAGAAAGGTTGACTTATAAAACTTCTCTGCAAAAAGTATACAACGAATTTTATTGTTATCAATAATATTATACAGTTTGAAAAGAAGACATAATTTCCGATACACTGATATACAATTTGTCTACCTTCACCTTTCTATGTACCATAAATAATGATCAAACATTACAGCTCTCAGTAAATTATATTTTTACAGATAGTTTTTCATAATGATTAGGTAACGTATTGGCTTTGGTAATGTTGTAAGCTGATTAATCCTTTATTAGGTTACGCTATAAGTAAAATTATGTGTTTTTCTAGACCTGAAACTTTCATTGACAAATCTTTGTAACAGGTAAATAGTAATCGTAAAAAGGTAAAGTTTTGTATAATATGTTGGTATTAGTATATATAAGCATGTTAGGTCTATTTTGGTCTTAGTTGACACTTTGTGTGCCATTTTCTTTAAAAATGTATCACTTCATTTTCAATAAAAAGTTAATCTGTTAATACAACACGTCGAAACTAGTTATAAAAATAAGCTGATAAAGGAGAATCATTAAAAATTTAAAGCTTTGTAAAAATATTTGATGCAATTTGGTTCTTTGTTCGTCTGTTCTGGAGCTTCCCTTAAGCATTATGGAGAATTGTGACAAAAATCCATGAAACAGCGACTATCTGCAACGCTTTCAAAAAATTCCATTGAAGAAGTGTCTGATACATTTGAAGCAATGTTAAAAAAAGAAAATCAACCATTTGAAGCTATTAAAATTGCAAGTATTCTTCCAACAGTATTACCAAAACGTCTTAAGAGAATTGTGAAAAGCATACCAACACCGACATACTGCAACTAAAACTTAGCCATCAGAATTATGTAACTTTATGAAAAGCGCTGTTATAAAAATTAGTGATCACAAGCCAGATTTTTTGCAATTTATTAAATTTTGATCTTCAAATAAAATTTTTGTTAGATTAGATTTTGTGATTCTTAATTAGAAAATATATTATTTTGTTTTTCTTAAAATAAATCCCGCAATTTTCGAAAATGGTTTTTTTTAACCACTATCGGGGAGCAAAAATTTCAATTAAAAATTTTATAGTGTTGTAAAAAAAGAAGTTGAATTTAAGTATTTGTAACTTTATTTACAACACACAAAAGCATAAAATTTAAATTCGTTTATTTAGAAAAAAATTATAGCTCAAAAAGTGTGTAAATATTTTTGTCATGAAATCGGCGAAATATCTAATTTTTTGGAAATTTAAAGGCTTACATCTTTTAATTTCATGAAGATATTCTCAAGACTTTTCTTTGCAAAATTTTATAATTAGTTCTTAATAAAACGGAAAATATTTTATAAAAATCGGGTAAAATTTGGTCCCGCTATAGCATAAAAACTTCGCCATGATTGGTTAAAAAGAAAAATTTTAATTTTTGAAATTAATAACCTATTTCGTTCAACGAAAGATTTCCATCGCTTTCTTAGCGAAAGAAAACACATTTGGGTTTCTTTAACTCTCATCTATGCGAATAATGAGTCGAACGCCAAGTCGAACGAAAACGTAAGAGTTTTCATACAGAATCTCGAACGACTCGAACTGAAATGTCAAAATCAGTCAGTTGCTATTCAGTTTTCGCCTATCAGAATTTTTGAATCAATAACTATACAAATACATACCTGCTATCGTTAAAAAAATTCTTCGATATTAAAATAATGACCGATTTCTTCTTATTTTTCAGTATTTTGTTGAAATAAACTTATTATTCCAAAATTGTTGTTGTTTTTTTTTCATTTATTTTTGGTATTTTTTATTTGTTAAATATTATTTTATTTTTATTCAAAGAAATTAATAGCATTTTTACTAAATTTCAAAAAAAAATTACAAAAACTTGAAAATTTCAAAATTTGATATGACTTAAATTTCTGAAAACGTAACAAATAACGTAAGTCTATGCGAACTATTCGTAGAGAGAGAAACCTAATTTTACACGAATTCTAGTGACTGGCGTTTCATTCGACGCGTTATTAATATTAACTTAAAGGATACAATTTATTAAATCAAAGGAGTTATAATGGAAAATATTAAGGAATGATGAACAAATAAAGCTGTCAGCATTTTGACTAATCACGAGCAGTTTAGAAGATTTTGAAAGGTTTAGAAAATTCACTATTATACTTACACCAGGAAGGGTTTTCATCCGATTTCTGTTGTTGAGGGACTACATGAAAGATTGAGCAATGATAAGTAAATGTAAAATGCGTTGGGTCTCATAGCCCAAGTTAGATAGAGAGGTTTAGAAAATGGAGCACGGAGTGCTAGTTACTGGTCAGGGAAAGAGACAGCAAATCGAATAGACCATCCTGTTTGTCAATATATTTGGCGATACGTTTTTCGAGAATTGACGTTTTAATGACCACAAATTTTTTTGAAAATTCTTGTTCGCTGGGCAATGTGTTGGTGAGATGTTGCTTTGGCAGAGTGACTATTCTGGCGATTGTTTAGATGTCCAGATATCCCTTTCTTGTGAAATGTCGATCCTGAGAGAAGTTGGCCACCTCTAACAAGGTGCAGGGTATATAATACCATTGTGTGTGTTATGCATACTTATTTATTTGACAAACTATTTTGAAGATGACTCTAATAAATTCTCTTAATTATATGATTCTCCAAAGAAACCCATTTTGCATGTACAATAATTATTTACATTAGGTATATTATATGTGTGGCAAAAAAATGGTATGACCCTAATATTTGAATTTTTGTAAATAAAATTAATATTCGTTTTATTGAGTTTGCAAAAGTACTTAAGTTTCGACAGTTTAGATTGTAATAAGACATTAAACAAAATAGACTGATATTAAATCTGACGTTGAAATAAGTAACAACTACCTCAATATAATTTGAATAGACTTTGTAACGGTACAATAGTTAAATTGAAATAAATGTGATGTGTTTTTCCGAAGTGTTAAAACAATTGTAATCTTAAAGTTCGTAAAATAATTTATCGAATTTATCTATCGAAGTCAGTTTGAATCGAAATATTTTAATAAAAATAATACAAACAAGTGAGAATGCTATATTCGGCTGTGCTGAATCTTAAATACTCATGCAAAAATTAGCATGAGTTGAAGAAATTACACCAAAAAACTCATTAGCTCATTAGCTTATCCAGATTTTAACCGATATTGGTCCGATTAATAACATATTTTGCAGACAGTTAGAAAATAAATCTTCCGAATTTCAATTATTTAAGAGTTTTATAAGCTCAAACCCGTGTTCCGGGAAGGAACGTTGTATGGGAGCAATATAAAAATATCGACCGAGATTGATCAAATTAATAATATATATTAAAGATAGTTAAGAAATAACTGTTGTATGGGGATACTGTTCAAACCAACAATATATATGTAAGACAACTAGAAAAATCATTGTGCTGAATTTCAATGGAATTGGTATTTACTAATATCTTTCATAAGCTCAAATACGTATTCTGGAAGGGGATGTCATATAGGAGCTATTAGAAATTTATATTTAAGAGATTTATAAGCTAAAAACCATATTAAAATTGGTATTTATTTAATTGTTATATAAGCTCAAACCCGTTTTCCGGGAATAGGCGTAGTATGGGAGCTATATCAAAATATGGACCCATGTAAATTAAATTTATAACATATATTTAAAATAGTTAGAAAATTAATTGTGCTAAATTTCAATAGAATTGGTGCAAATTTAAGAGTTTAATAAGCTATAAGGGGGCCTTATAGCTTATGAGCGGGAAGGGCCCTTATATGGAAGCTAAGTTAAATAAATACTGCAGAACAATACGGCTTCTTTGGATTTATTAGTGTATCAAAATAAGTATATGCTGCAAATTTCAGTAAATTATCTAAAAAATTGCCCATATAACTTACACAGTTTGGGGTGTATCAAAATTTTGCATATTGTAGCTTATAACTTTTTTTCTGTTAATCAGATTTTGATGATCTTTTGCATAATGATGGAGCAAGTATAATTGTATGTTAAAATTAATGTTATGTTTGAATCCAATTAAATTTTTTAGAAGAAGTTAGAAGAGTTATTTTTCGGAATTATGAGGTTTTAAATAGCATACTGCTTTGGACAATAACAAACGATGTGGCTAATTTCACTGAATTCTGACAATTATTCTAAGCGTGAGAATGTTTCTAACAGACAGACAGACGGACATAGCTAAATCAACTCAGATTTTGATTTGATGCAATAATACATATACATTGTAGGGTCTGAGATGATTCCTTCTTGGCGTTACACACGGAATGACAAAGTTAATATACCCTCATCACCACTTGTGGTGGTGGAGGGTATAAAAATATGCAGTAGATACTTGTGGATCTTAAACATTTTTCATTGTATCGGAAGCAAAGATTAAAAAAATTAATATAGTATTTTGAAAATAGCAGAATATTTATTAACTTTTCAAAGCAATACCATAAAATTAGCAACCAATGAAATTTTCAGCAGTCAAGATAATAAAAATATATTCATATCTACCAAACATAATATATGAGTCGACTTGTTGAAACGCATAATTTTTTGCGTTGCTGCTAAAATTTTCATCACATTCACATAATTTCTTGCTGGCATTTACTTCTAGCGGCAAACAATTTACATATTTTTAGTAGCATAAAATGTTTTATGCAACTAATATTTTTCACCAAATATACTTTTGCTTGCAAGTATGATAATATGAAAATAGAAACTATGAATTTTTGTGCACGAACTGTGATGCAAATGCAAATGGAACAAATTTGATAGCATGAATGTATGTGTAAAATATAAAATAATAAAATGTTAGCAGTAATATTAGCAAATTTAAGTAAAGAAATTATTATAGAAATAATATGTATTGAATGAATGTATGAAAAGTTGAAGTAAAAAAGTTAAATAATATTGTTGTTGTGTTTGTAGGTTGTTGTACGATTTTTTATTAATTATTTTAATGTGATATAAAGAAAATAGGAAAATAGGAAATGATAGTAAAAAATACAAAATATTATATCAGGATCACAAAATGATCAAGAAAAATTAAGTAAAATCATAACTTTAATAAGGTTAAAGAAACATTATAAATAAAATAAATATTTATAATTAATTTGTTGCTGTATGTAAGAAGAATTATTACCGAATTACAGCACAACATATACATTTTTGAAATGAAATTCAATATTACAAACACATACCTGGAATTTGGTAATAACCCGGCTTAAAAGAGTCTTTCTGTTGTTGCCTAAAAGAGACTTCTAGAAGAGTCTCAGAAGACACTTTAAAGAAACTTAAATATGTCACTACTTAGACACTTTCAGTAGTGCCTTCTAGGACACTTCTGCAAGTGCCTACTGCTTATTTTTTCCCCTCCAAAATAAAATGTGCAATGTTTTTATATACATGTTTATTTGTTACAATTAAAATTATACACATAAATGCAAATATTTAAAATTAATTAACAAACTCCATCTGTATCATGTCGGAAACTCCACTGACTTAAAAAATATATAAATTAAAACTTTATTTATGCAATATTTGTAATATTTTACTATTAAATTACCTCAAAATATTCCACATATTGTAAGTCTAAACATAATGCATTTTTCTAGGTTCCATTTTAATTTCTATTTAAGAGTAATTTGTTACTTTAAAGGTAAATCTGAAAAAATATGATTTGAATTTTTCAAATATTTCTATAAGTTCTAAAGTTTGTTATAAAATTTACTTACGATTTAATTTTTCCTTGTCTACTTTGTAGTGAGTTTGTACATTTCATGTACAAACTCATCTTCTGGTGAATGATAAGGTGCGTTATCCAGAACTTATACCGCCTATTGTGGTGAAAATTTGAAATATTTAATAAATAAAAAATAAAAAGATATGAAATTAATATGCTGTGATATGTTATTAAGTTCTTCAATGTAAAAGAAAAGGCTAAACTAATTATGCTTTGATAATAGCTTGTCACCAAAAAAGTGAGAACAAAGATATCATAATATCCTCTGGGCTAACAATAACATCCTCGTAGTAGGATACGTTTTAGGGTATTTAATTCAATACAAATTTATTTGTTGGCGGATTAGCCTGAAAGACAGTGGTCAAATTAAGTGCAAATAATTAAACATTGTCCTCAGCACTACGAGCCCATGTACCATCAGCATTCCGTATTAGAATTTGTGCCTCTAAGTGTGTTTTAATATTTTTCGCCGCCCTTCAAAGGAAAAATTTATAAGTTTGTTATTTGTCAAACTTTCAATATATTTCCTTCTTACGATGTTCTCTTTAACTATTTATACTTAAAGCAATTTGTCCTATAAATGGGACTTTTTGCTAAATCAGTCCTTCCATGATATATTTTTTTATTGCCAGGGAATGGTCTGAAGATAAATTCTGTGATATGGTAATATCTATAAGATCAGGATTTTTTCTAGGTCGCCTGGCCAAAATGTTGGCTGTCCCGTAGTACCTTGTAAATCTGTCTGTCTCTAGGGTTTTTAATCTGGATCAATCAATCGTCAATCAGTACGTATGTTTAACACTATAGTCGCCACATATCAAAAACAATTAAACAGAGTTTAAAAATATTGTTCAAAATTGTCTTTAGTAATCGAGAACCGAGGAGGACAGTATACGGAACTTATGCTCAAGTTGTAAAAAAAATTATCTACCAAGAAATCTATGGAATATTTACCAAGGACATAATGTCGTATTCTGTTTCTGATTAATACCAAAATGTGGCTTGTCATCCGGATGATTACATGACGAATCATCCGGACGAATGTAAAACCTGAATAAAAGTTATATATCATATTTTAGGTGAGTCTCCGAAATCAACATTATATTTATGCTTTGTTTCTGCAAAATTTTGTCATTTCCGCTTTATGTTGGATTATACAATTTGTATTTCAAATTATTTATATTATAATAATTATGTTATTCACAGGTCAAAATTCAACAGCTGAAGTTCTTTTAATCTTTTGACTACCGTTATATTTTAAGAAGTTCCTTATAAACAGGGCATCTTTGGTAGTTGGACGAATGGTCCCCACTGCAGTTGCCACATTTTTCCGTTGGACCTTTTTCGCAATTTAACAATCCGACTGCTGCACAAACAGTTCTTAGATTTCATTAATTTTTGGTGTGACCGATCTCTAGGAAATTACTACACTTGACTAGCCCACTACTCTTATGAAGCTCCTGTATACTTTATCTGCGATTTAATAAGTATCATAGAGCATAAATAGGATGTGGTAAATCAAAATCGAACGAAAGGAAATAGTTATACCCTGAAATATGACAAATTTAGATACACCCCAAAACCTGTATGTTGTATGGTTCGCAATTTTTAAGATAGTTTTCTGCAATTTGTCACATATATGAGTTTTGGTATAGTTATAATTCCAAATAAACTAAATTGTGTTTTGTGTTGGGGTCATTTAGCTCCCATATAAAGTCCCTTCCTGGAATATGGTAGATAGCTTATAAAGCTTTCAAATATGAATTTCTAATCGCCTTAAATTTATGTTGTTAATTTGGCCAATCTCGGTCCATATTTTCCTATAGCTTTCCTTTACTAAAAACGTTTGAGCTTATAGAATTATTAAAGAAGAACAAATTTAAATAAAATTCAACACAATTAATTTTCTGCCTTTCCTGAATATACGTTATTAATTTAAAACAGCGGTCCATATTTTAATATAGCTCCCAAATAACGTCCCCTTCCGGAAAACGTATTTCAGCTAATAAAAGATTTTAGTGAAGACCTATTTCATTGAAATTCGCACAATGATTTTTCTAGTTATCTAACATATATTTTAAATAAATATTGTTGATTTGAAGAGCCTTAGTCCATATTGTGCCAAAGCGTCCATATAAGACCCCACACAACAGTTATTTTTTAACTATCTTTAAAATATATTATTAATTTGATCAATCGCGGTCGATACTTTGCTATTGCTTTGTTGTATTGAAATTCGCAAGAATTATTTTTCTAACTGTCTTGTAATTAATGTGACCAATATCGATCTGTATTTTGCTATAGCTCTCATATACATATCTAATTTCTTTTCCTTAACATTACTTTTTTAATAAAATGGGTCATTAAAATTTATAGCTCGGTAGCAATATTTGTAGATAATGCCAAGAATATGTTACCATATTTTACTGTAGTTTTTATGGGGACATTTTTCCGCAACCGGCGTTTGAGCTAATGAGGTGTAATTTCTTCAATTCATGCGAATATCGGTCCAGTTTTTGCTACACTTATAAGATTTGTAAACTTAAATCAAATCTATTGAAATTAAGCACAATGATTGCTCTTAGGCTCTTTTTTCAATTAGGCCCCTTCCTTTTAATTTGATTCAATTTTTATAGTCCCCATCACCGCAAGTGGTTAAGTGGTTATATTAACTTTATCATTCCGTGTGTAACGTTTAAAAGGAGTCATCTTAGACCCCATAATGTATATTATTCTGGCATCAAATCAAAATCAGAGTTGATTTAGCGTTATCCGTCTGTCTGTTGTTGTTGGCACTCTCACATTCAAAAGAATTGACTGAGCTCAATGAAATTTGTACAGAATATTTGTTATAGCCCTGAGAAGTTTCCCTTTTAAGATATTTTGTACAGTCTTGAGAAGTTTCCTTTTTGTAATCAGCAAAATCGGTTTAGTATGTTAAAAAATATAGACGGATATATGAGGCAATCGCTAAATTCAAGGGAAGAACTTTTTTAAAATTCTAGATTTTAAAGCAACAAATTAGAATTAAATTTTACCATAATATTAGATTATATATACTTCATTATCATTCTAAAAATTATCAAAATCGGTTGAGTAGAAAAAAGTTGTAGCTAAAAATATAACCAATTTTATGATCTGTATTTATTAATATTTTATTGTTCCCTAAAAAAATCTTAATGGGAATGAGGCCATTAGGCCTCATTTAGGGAAAAAAATATTTTTTGTTGAGTTCTAAAATCGAAAAACTAAAATCATTTTTTAATTATTCTTAATATATAGCTACATATGTTTGATAAACACACAAAAAGTTTTTTCTGCCAGGCGGCCTTGAAAGAAGAGGGTTATAATTTAAGTGAAAAAAGTCAAAAATTTCTACATGATTTTTACGGATTGAGTTTTTGGGCATTTTCACTAAATCTGTTTAATTGTATTAAAGTTTGAATATGAATTTTATTTTTCAAAAAAAAAAAAAAATGAAATTTGAAGTTATTCATTAATTTTAGAAAGTCATAACGTTCTTTTTCCTTTTTCTTTAAAGATTGTAAGTCCGCTAGTTCTGAGTTGGGTTTCATAGACACCAAAGATATGTGCTAAAAGTTTATATCTCGACATTAAATCCACACTAAAATAGGTTTCCTCTAGTAAAATTTAACTATTTTCCATACGCTTTTACGAACAATGATAGAAACAAAAACGCTTATTATGTAAACATAACATTTGCATGCATTAACAAAATGTATAAGCAGAGCACATTTGACGTATTTGAATATCTCCGAAACTATACTAGAAAACCCATACATATATTTTATAGACATCTACAAGGTCTATCTACACTGAACCGATTACCGTAGCTAATATTAACGATTTTTGTAGAACTTTAACGAAAAATAAATAAAACAAAAAAACATTTTAGTAAAAGTTGTTAAATTGATTAAAATTTCGTTAAAAAATTAACGAAAAATATGTCATATCAACAAATATTTGGTAAAAAGTATAGTAACGAATCGTAAGTAAAATAACACACAATTATTCAATTCTAGATTCTAACATGAAGTTAAATTTAAAAAATTTTTGTAAATTTTACTATTTTTTTCGTCAAATAATTTTATATATTTTGTTTGTCATATTAAATTAAATTTAACAAAGACAATGTAAACTGAATATAGACGTACATACAGGAGATAAATATTTTATAGAACATTATAATTTATGTTACATTTAAGTAAAAGAACTTCTACCCTGATACTATCCGTCTTACATTTTGTGCAGTAAAACAGTTTGAAAATTCTCGCTGTCACAGTTCTTAGGATTTGCTTTTGATGGGCTTTAATAGTTTATGTATTAATTTATTGCAATAATTTAACGTAATTCTTTCCTCGATTCAATTAAACTGAATAATAATTATTCAAATTAAGCCTATTTTTATTGATAATTGTTCATTAATTTGAAGAATTTAAGAAATATTAACGAAAAATGGTTGATAGTTAACCTACTTTTCTTCAATTTTTCGTTTAACTATCTTTTTTGGTTCTGTGTATATTTATTAAATTAAAATTTTATTAAAAATCGAAAATGTAGTCAATTTTAGAGTATCCTGACTAGTCAGCTCTGACTGAGTTAAATTTTATTAAGATATTTCAAAAGTTAGTTCAAAAGTTACAGGATAAAATCGATTTGGACACACTGTGCGTCATATCAAAAACTAAGCCGATTTAGTCCTGTCCGATTGTCTTTTGTAAACAATCCAAATTCAATATAATATGGCCAGTTTGTTATTGATGTAAGCGGTTTACTATTTAAAAACAGCAAAACTGGTCCAGTAACTTAAAATTTATAGATCGATATTTAAGACAACTTCGAAATGCAGAGAAAAACTTTTTTCAATTTTGCAAAAACTATTATCACATTAAAATAACTTTAATTTAAAGCTTCTACACACCATTACTATTCCAAGAATAGGTAAGTAGAGAAAAATTATTGTCATATATATGTTAATTTTTATGTACGCGCTAGAAATGAGCGATACCCTGATTTTTAGATAACGTCGTTCCAAGTGAAAGTGATTTTTAAATAACTGTTCTTTAAAACAGTGATATTGATCGCAGTATTTGAAAATAAATATATATTTTTATTAAAAAAATTAAACGGAAAACAGAATAGTGCAATAAAAGTCGACGGAGGACATTGTTTTATTTGCAAATGAGAGTTTCTATTGAAGTTCACACTGTGCGCAATTAAAAAGTGATAATTCGATACGAATCCCGATTTTATGCTAAGCCCCACCTTTAAGTCATTTTGCTGGATCAAAATAATATGGATGTATGCATACATATACGTATATGTGTATGCATGTATTTATGTATGTATGTATGTATGTATGTATGTATGTATGTATGTATGTATGTATGTATGTATGTATGTATGTATGTATGTATATGTGTATGTATGTATGTATGTATGTATGTATGTATGTATGTATGTATGTATGTATGTATGTATGTATGTATTTATGTATGCATGTATGTACGTATGTATGCATGTATGTACGTATGTATGTATATATGTATGTATGTATGTATGTATGTATGTATGTATGTATGTATGTATGTATGTATGGGTCTACCTAAATGTGTTAAAACTGCATAAATATATGTGTGTTCTGGAGAGTATAACAGTTTCGGCATAGCAAAATATAGCACTCTTACTTGTCCTTTACTTAGAAAGGAATTCATGATTATCCAAATGTTCCAATTAAAAAAACTTTAATTAATTGTTGTAATGAAAACTTATTTCTATTAAAAAGAAAGAATTAGAAGTTATTAATTTAACGAGTGATATAATGTCAGGCCTATTTGTAAAATTGAAAAACTTTACATGTTTTTTTTTATAATTTCATGTTTTTTTATAACAAAATTAATTTGCATTTATTTATTTGCAAGAAAATAATAAAAAAATGTAGTGCCCAAATTTTGCCATCCCACGTTTCTTTCACCAACTCATCTTCTGATGGATGACAAGGTGTGTTATCAAGAACTAATACCGCCTTTTGTTGCGGAAATTTGAAGTATTTAATAAAATTAATGTGAACAGTTATAAATTATTCCATGTAAACTTACTTTCAGAACAAAAATTTTTAAAAATTAATTTTTAAAATTGTATGATGTCATCCATGCAATTTTATAATGATCTTATTTTATTAGTATCGTTTTATTTCAAGGAGTGGACATAGGTTTCGTTCGGTTACGTTTGCCAGAAAAGTCAGATTTCATCTGCGTTAAATATAGCATCTTTACAAATGCTGTATTAAAAAAAAATTAAATCAAAAAATTTACGAAAAAGAAGTAAGAATACTATATTTGGCTGTGCCGAATCTTAATATTATTATAAAATTTATTATAATATTATGCAAAAATTAGCATAAGTTAATGAAATTAACCCAAAAATTTATTCACTCATTAGCTTAAACGCCGATTGCGGAAAAAGACCCCTATAAAAAGACATTGAAATATTCTTGAAATTATTACAAATATTACTTTCGAGCTATAGATTTTAATGGTCCATTTTATTAAAAAAGTAATGTAAAGGAAAAGAAATTATATACGTATATTAGAGCTATAGCTATAATTCTTGAGAATTGCAATACACCTGGGGATTATTTAAGAGTTTTATAAACTCAAACCCGTGTTCCGGGAAGGGACGTTATCGACCGAGATTGATCAAATTAATAATATATATTAAAGATAGTTAAGAAATAACTGTTGTGTGGGGTCTAATATGGGCGCTTTAGCACAATATGGACTGAGACTGTACAAATCAACAATATATATTTAATATATATGTAAGACAACTAAAAAATCATTGTACCGAATTTCAATGAAATTGTTCTAAAGTACGTTTTCCGGAAGGTGACGTCATTTGGGAGCTATATCTAAATATGGACCGATTGTTTAAATTAATAACGTATATTCAGGAAAGCTAGAAAATTAATTGTGTCGAATTTTATTATAGTTTGTTCTTCTTTAATAGGTTTATAAGCTCAAACCTGTTTTTTCGTAAAGGGAAACTATAGGAAAATATGGATATATCTGGTTTTACACAAGATACTGCTTAGGACAGTAACAAACAATGTGCGAAGCAAAAATATGCTTAGATGACTACTTTCTGACGTTACACACGGAATGGCAAACTTGTATACCTTATACTACCAATGGTGGTGGAGTTTATAAGAACTTTTTATATTCTTTATGTGATTAAAATGACAAAATATTTTGCGAACATGATGAATAATTTTAAAGGAAATAATGTGAAAATTTATAGATCATAGTGTAGCACTGGCTGACATGATGGCTGGCGTTTCCACAATAGTTGGTCAGTACTATACAAGAGAAAAAGTTCTGATATGACATGCAACACTCAAATTGGTAAATTATGTAAACTAGTTATTACATTTTAAACTATGGCTATTACAATCTTATAATTAAACTTTTTGTAAAAGTTATTATTTTTTCAATTAATATTAGCATATGTGTCCTATTAATTTTCAGGAAAGCAATTCCCTAAGATTCTTTTAAATTAATATTTACTTTGCAGGAATGAAATATTGCACTAATCATACTATATATATTAGATAAATAAATTTACAGAGTCAAGTAAATAAGATACAAATGAGACTTAAAATGAAACAAATTTAAAGAAGAATAATAAATATAAAAAAATAAATTCATGAGTGTTAAATATTATACATAAGTTTAACACTTTTTTATGAAAGAAAAAAACAAAATATTTACATATGCACTTTTAAAGAAAATCAACTTGTTTATATTTCATCGTTTTGGCTTCCTTTTTAACAGAGCTCGATTCTTCGGTGCGGATTATTAGCACCCAAGATTGCTAATGCGCACTCCCACACCACACCAAGTAAATGCAATTATTACATTTTTTTAAGAAATATTTGGGTCTCTGTCGATTTGTAAAAACTAATATTAGACATTTTATGAGGCCAATTTTATGTGACCATATTAAAACAATTGATAATTTTTGTTCAAAAATATTCTTATATTTACAATTTCATCACGTTTTCTTCATACTTCCTAATATTATATATTATATTTATATGCGTAATATTATAATTATATGCGTAATTTATAAAACGTTTGTATATTGGAGCATTTCTACCTGTAATGGGAATTCGAGTAAATGTTTACCATGGATCTCATCTTTGCTGGCTGATATTATTTGAATCAAAGGTTTTGATACTGAGAACCGTTACAATTGGTATAAAAGCACTTGTAATATAATAATGCTGTATAGTATAATATTAAAACATGCTTTTGTAAAAATATCTGAAATGCGTAACCTGACGACAGTATCTGCAAACGTTTCATCAAACTCGGCATCAATACAATTACGTTATTTTAGTGGTGAAAGGTCTATTAAAATTAAATCAATGGAGAATGAGAGTTATGTACAACGAACCTTTTAGGAAGAGCCATTCCATTGCCCATTGAGATTGTTTCGAAGGTTTAGTTGATGACATTCATATATAATAAGTTTTTAACTTTTATTTTTTTGAACATGATTCATCTAATAATTCATCAGTATGTAGTCCAAGTCGGTGAAAATCTGTTCGTAAAGGTAACCCAAAATTTAGTTGCATCGTATTGAGAAAAGCAATTGCCAGTCCTTTGGCTATTCTAGGCTTAAGCAACAGCATGGTTTCATGCTTCGAAGCAAAAACAGAAAACTGTACTTGCAAATAGAGTCTTATCGTTATCAGCTACTTATATGTCGACGGATACAAGGAACAACTGTTCTGTTTTAATATGCCACTTATAAAAAAGTTTGATTTAATACTTCATGACTAAGTAAAAGTAAAGTTGTAATAAAAATATCAAATCAATATGTTAAGTAGTACGCCATCAAGCGTATGGTAAATAAAGACCATAAAAGAGATAAAAGGTTATCTCGGGAGCTTCGTAAAGTGAATATTGGTGACCATTTTTAGAATGTCGTTTGACAAATTCTAGATCAGTCACTGAAACTTCATTTACTGGATGTTTGATATGAGTACACATATATTAACACAATTTACTTCTTCAATAAATCAATTTCGTGATTAAATTAAAGTGTTGAAATATAAAGTTTGGAGCAAAGATGCGACTACGATTTTATCTTTTGAGTAAATGGTTTTCTATTTTTTCGAATTTTTGTACAAAAACAAATTTGAATATTATTGTATTCTCGTAAATAGTTGAGAAAAAGTTATCATTTAATTATACCCGTTTGTAACGGTATTATATTATATTATATTATATTATATTATATTATATTATATTATATTATATTATATTATATTATATTATATTATATTATATTATATTATATTATATTATATTATATTATATTATATTATATTATATTATATTATATTATATTATATTATATTATATTATATTATATTATATTATATTATATTATATTATATTATATTATATTATATTATATTATATTATATTATATTATATTATATTATATTATATTATATTATATTATATTATATTATATTATATTATATTATATTATATTATATTATATTATATTATATTATATTATATTATATTATATTATATTATATTATATTATATTATATTATATTATATTATATTATATTATATTATATTATATTATATTATATTATATTATATTATATTTTATTATATTATATTATATTATATTATATTATATTATATTATATTATATTATATTATATTATATTATATTATATTATATTATATTATATTATATTATATTATATTATATTATATTATATTATATTATATTATATTATATTATATTATAAAATAAAATATTTTATTAATTTAACGATTAGATCCCATTTCGAAATAGAGAGCATTTTTTAAAAACACTTTGCTGTGAAATAATTCCTTCCAAAAGTTGGCATAATTAATTGTCTTAAATATAAGAATTTCATGAATATCGGAGCTTATTAGACTAAAGCTTCTGTGTGCTTTTGAACAATACTTTAAAAATTTGTAAATAATTCAAGGATACTTAAAAACTCAACTCTTTCCATTTTAGTTAAATACTTTGCTATGAAAATAAGACGATCACCTGTCATTATTCTGATCATTGTTTTCAAAATTATACTTTCATCATTAAAAATTTCAGGAACCATGGAAGAAAATTGTAATAGTTTTGCCAAATACTAACTCTATAAACTCTTGTACATGGTCGTGCGCGTAGTCCTTTTAACCTATTTTTGTACTTTCAATCATCACAAGTGGTGAAATGGGTAAAAAGCCTAAACATAATATAATCTGTCTGTTGGAAACATGATTCCACCAAGAATAATTTTCCAAAACATTTTAACATTTTCAATAAAAAGTAACTGGATCAGCATACAAAAAACCATAAAAAATCAGACTAATAGAAAAAAGTTATAGGCTAAAAAATTTGATACATCATAAAATCAGAAGATAATTTTCTGAAACTTGTCACATGTATTTACTTTGATGTAATAAACCCATTTAAACTAGATTGTGCTGGAGCCATTATTAGATCGAGCTCCAATATAAGGCCCCTTCTCGAAAAAGGTTTTTAAATATCAAAATTTTTCAATATATGTAATTAATTTACCAATATTGCGTCCATATAGGAAATTTATATTTACTTTAATATTATTATCTAAATAAAATGGGCCATTAAAAAGTATGGCTCGGTACCAAATTTAATAGGTGATTCCTAGAACATGTCATCGCTGTTCCCGAATCGGTGTTTAAGCTAATTTACGAATAATAAGTTTGATTGCTTTGCATATTGTTTGATATTGTAAGCAGTGGAGGGAATATATCATTCTTATTATATATTCAACATTCTTTATCTTTAAAAATTGTGAATCATCATTAATTAATGTTCTAAAGTACTTTTGGAAGATGTTAATATCTTGGAAAAAATCTAACCTTAGTTAGATTCGTTTGATCAAATTTAGTTTGTTTCCATACATTTATACCGCTAACTTAAAACTACTAAAATATAAGGGTAAGTAATTAATTTCCTTAATACATACGACTTTATACATACAGTTTGTCAAATATATCTTTGTAATCATAAAAAATATAAAAATTTCAACTTCATTAATGGATTTCTGAACACATATCGTTCCTATACCTGTTCACGACTATAAGACGCCAAAATTTTCCAAATAGACGGACATCGTACAACAAAAATAACAAAATAAAAATTTACACATTTTAAGAAGTGTAAAATAAATATTAGCAAAAATAATGTAAATATTGAAAATGTGGTATTTTTCTGCGATTTCTGGCTATTTTTCTTTTTTGAATGGAATCTAATGTTTAAGGAATAAGGAAGTGTTCCTTGTAAAATTAATGAATTTAATGATACTAGTGAATTTGTTATAAGAACAAATATATTATAAAAAACGATCCTGTGTAATTTCCACATTCAGGATTATATATAATACAATATCCCGTGACAAAAAATTAGGAAATACCCAATTTAAACTATCCATAGTAGCCGTGCGAACAGAAAGTGATATTTTTAAAATTTTATATAATAAGTATATATGGTACTGCATTTTTAATGAAAAATGAGTAAGGTATATCACTAGAATCCAACCTAAATTTGTTACGAAAATTCAAATATTCCCTACTTATATCTAGGAAAACATTATTAATAAATATTAATGAGATAAATACTAAAATTTGTCACCAAGGACGTTTCACTTACAGTGAAATAAGGCTGTAAAGACATTTTTTGCAGAATAAGAACATGAAATTTAATTTTGGGAGTTGGAATTGATGTGTGGGTTCGTTTTGGATTTTTCTTTTTCAGAAAAGTTACAGTGCTCTTTTGAAAATTAAGATGTTTTGGTTTACTAAATTTATTGTTTTCCTAGACACTAGTGTTAAACATTTAAGATTTTCTAATACACCTAAGATAATTGCATTGGAAATACTTAACCTATAGTCCTTTTTCGCTGGAAGATATTCTCCTTTAGTACTTATGATAAAGAGTTTTTATAATATTGCTTTCAATTCTTAGAGTTACTTTCTCCAACCAACCTGTGAATGATTTTAATTCTGGTCTTTCCTCATTTTTGTCACGGGATATGGTATTATATGTAACCCTGAATGTGGAATATGTGAATTTATAAAACATTTTTATATGTTATCAAAAAAATCGCCGAAAAAATTTTACATTTTCCATGTTTTTATAATTTTAACAAACATTTATTTGACACTTTTCAAAATGAGTATATTTCTTATTTTATTGTTGTTGTAATCTGTTATAATTGCAACGATATATTTGACAAACAATTTTTTTGTGTCAATACATAAATTAATTTTTAGCGTATTTTTTTTAAATCAACATATCCGAGGTATCCATGTTTGTAGTGTAACACCACGGCTGTGACAATTTTTCATAAATCGATTTGTACATAATGTGAATATTATATTTTACTTGAGGTAACAAAAAATTAATTTATATTAAATGCTGTGTAATGGTTCAATAAATTTATCTAGTTATTAAGTATTTTTTGTTTATCTGTGCGTAATTCACGGCTCTGTCTTTCAAAAAACAAAACAAAAGCAAAATTTCTATAACTAATAATATATAATTTCCAAATTTTTATGATTAAAATTTAAAAATCTTAATTTTTAATTTAAGGTTGTATATTTTTTCAGTGTTAGTGTAGGGTATTTAAAATATTCTTTACCATCATGCTGTGCAACAACTTATAGAGACATGCAGAGTTTTCTTTGGAAATAATGTTTTCTTGGTGATGAAATTTCGTGTTGCAGCTGTACCTGCAAAATCTCTCGCTAAAGACTGTGTAAAATTTATGATTTTATTGTTATTTCATAGCAACTTCCTTTTTGTTTCGAATCTTGAATGATTTATAATTCAATCATAAATTCAAAGGCATAATATGGCGTGAAAAGGTCGTATACGTGTCCTTGATAAAATGCACCAATTTTGAAGTCAGAACTTTAATTGAATAGTTTGAGTTCAGCGATATTTATATATTTATATATATATATATATATATATATATATATATATATATATATATATATATATATATATATATATATATATATATATATATATATATATATATATATATATATATATATATATATATATATATATATATATATATATATATATATATATATATATATATATATATATATATATATATATAAATATATAAATATCGCTGAACTCAAACTATTCAATTAAAGTTCTGACCTGATCATTAATATTATAATGATATTTAGATCTACTACAAAAGAGGTATATGTATGTGTAGACATTTACAATGGGAAAATCATGATCCCGAAAATCCCAGGATATTCAGGATTCACAAATCCGAACAAACGGGACTTCTAAATTTCATACCCCTAATTTTTTCCGGATTAAAAAATCCCATTTTAAAATTTAAAAATTGATTCGTAAATCAATTTTTAAATTAAAAAAATATAAATTTTACAGTATATTAGTTTGAACTTTGAGCTTTCCATGGAGTTAGATAAGCACTGAGTTCAAAAAGTTTTTAAAACATGTTTTTTATAAAAATTTTAAATTGAAGATTTATTATTTTGTTCAGAATGTAACTACAGGTAAATAAATATTATGAAACTTCAAGAACAAAATATTTTTATCAAGTTTAAGATAATTGCTTCTGTATAACACTTTACTTTATACTGAATAAAAAAACTAACCTTTGCGGGAATAAAATACATATAGTGTTGAAATGGATTTTTATTTAATTTTTCAATCGGTAATTTAAATAACATAATATCAAAATTTTAGAATTTAGCATTTTTTAGTTTTTAATATAAATCTTGCTTTTGAAAATCTTACGAAAATAATGCCAATGCAATAATATTGCTAATGAAATTAATTTTATAACAAAATTTTTTATTATTAACTCGTTCTAAAGGATTTTTTGTAAAATTAAAATAATCAAAATTTGTCAAAGTTCTTTTTAAATTCGTCTTTAAATTCCACAGGATGTTATTTACGTATTGCACCTGTTCATAGATTAACACTATCATCTCGATCGATTTAGAAGTAAATACATATCTACTATTTCTTAAATCCCAATAATCATATGCGACTATGGTTAGACTTCGAATAGGATTTGCATATCCGGATAATCCTTTTTTATTTGTATCAAAATCTAGGTAGGAAGTCAGATAGAAATGCTTTTAACGCTAGTTATCGGTGATGTTAAAAGGTAAAATATTTGTTAATTTTCCTTTTTTTACGAATCTTTACCTGTTGTCTTATGTACGTTTAGCATACATTCGCTGTGTTCACAAATAGAAATTGGCTACAGAAATAGGGATTGTCAAAAATTAAGCGCGTGCTAAAACATAGATGTGTGTGTTTTATGGTGGCACGGAGACAGAATGAATATGTACTTATGTGAGTATAAAAGAAAGAAAGATAGAGAGAACACACAAAAATGTGTTTGAAGTAACATTGCTTCTTCGAACAACATGCAGAATTTTTATCAAACAATTTAAATTAATGAAAACTTGTTGTATTAAAAATTAATGAAAACTTGTTGTATTAGAAAGAGTTAGTTAGGACTTGTTCGGTAATGTTGCTAATGACATGTATGACAGAGAAGATTGATTAAAACATGGTTACATCAAATATCATACCCAGTGCTTTTTTTAATGTTCACAATACACATCCGCTCAAACAATCGTAAAGCATCTGATAAATATAGTTCGCTATTGCGCACTAATATCGCGCGCCAATATAGATTTCGGCAATGTGATGGTTGATTTTTATGATGGTGAGTAACAAGTTGTTGTCCCATTGATGTTTTCTCTACACATTTAAACATACATATGCTTATATATTCCTGTTAATGTATACGAATGTGGTTGTACTCACACTCATCGAACAAATCGTGTAAGGATTTTTGATGTCGCACAATTACGCTCATACACTTTTGTTGTGTTTACAAATGAAAAACTTTGTGCTCTTCGCCGCAATTATTATGGATTGTAAGTAGCGCTTCGACAATTGGCACGAAAGCAGCGTTGTTCGCGTAATCAAAATCATATCCTTTTGTTAATCCAAGGAGTGCACAACAAGAAGGAAATATTTAAAACAGTATCGCGCTAATAGTCATTGAGTATCATTCGCGACTACTGTGTCCGGAAAAAAACTTTGTATTTACCAAAGCTTACTTAATGCGATATCGGGAATTGTAAATACAAAAATATTTCTATATATATTTGAAATAGAAATTGTAAACGTCAATATTTTGCTTTATCTAAAATAGAAAATTCATTCAAATAAATATTTGAAATATTTGAAAATTCATTTATAGAAATATTTTAATCAAATTTTAACAAAACCAAAAAACGCTGTGGCCATTTTTATTTAAAAAGGTGTGTATTTTTATTTAAATTAAAATCAGTAAACATAATACCGATTTTTTGAAAATAAACACATATTGATTAAAGGATATAATCTTTTTTGAATTTTAGTGAAATAAGAAATAACAAAAATGGATATTTCTGCATACCAACATATGAATATACGCATGAGTACCCGCGGAAAACGTCCTCTTCGTAATCTTACTCCATCAGACAAAGTAAGAGCCATACAACGCATACACAATGGGGAAACTAAAGCATCTGTATCACGCGATATAGGAGTTCCAGAGTCAACACTTAGGGGTTGGTGCAAAAATGAACAGAAATTACGCTTTATGTGCCGTCAATTAGGAACAGCAGATCAATTAGCGCCAATGTCAGTCATAGAAAATCCACCAGAAAAGCGTCCTCGTTTCGAAAATCATATCCAGACTCCAAAATATCCAGCTTCCTCTGGTTTCGATGAATTTGGCTACAATCGCTTACCGCTTAATGGTCTCACTTTTCCTACAAATGGTAGCAATGCAATTTTAGAGAAAATAGCATTCAACGAAATTATGAAAAAACATATGCCAGCAGATAGTAATACGAAACAACCTGTCGAAAATATTACAAATCAAATGTCCAGCATGATGGGAGGTCAAATTCCCTTGGGAGGAGACTATAATACTCAATTATCAATAATGCAGAACTTAAACTTATTATCGTTGCTAAGCCCTAATTTAACATCAGTGCCCAATTTGAATTCAAATGGTAATGGTTCACTAGATATAAAAAACAAAATACCCCTGGGCGTTACTGAAGATATCAAAGATATTGCAAAAGCCAATAGCAGTAATGGAAACATTAATAACACAAGTGTCAATTTTAACAATATTGCAAATAATACGGCTTCATTGTCTGTAAAGAATTGGGCCAAAGATCCAGCGGAGAAAAATTTGTCGAATCCACAAAATACAAATACATCATCAACCATAACTACCAACAGTCCAATTGGGATTAATTATAGCATTAACGATTCGAATAATAACAGTGTCAAAGACAAAAACGGTTCATTTTCCGTAGAAACATCATCAGATGTTACAAATTTTCCATCGCCTCTGCCACTAGGCCTGTTACAAATTCCAAATATCAGCAATACAGTCGATTCTGAAAACAACAATACTGCATTGCTAGAATGGTGTAAAGTTTTTAATGCTAGTCTAAACTTTTTGGCTTTAGCAGCAGCTGCCGCAGCACTTCAGCCTAATAGTGCTAACACTGCCATTAAAAAAGAGGACAATAACATTTTATATAAAGAACTAACAAAGACTGCAAACACTTTCGATTCATCCAATAATCGTATACCTTTCGTTAGCAGCGATGTTTCTAATGACAGTTACTTTGATAGCGAACCAGAGGATCTATCAGTACGATCAATCACCTCAAAATTATCCTCTCCGACCAATAGTCGTTCCCAAAGTCCTGTAAAAAGTAGAGATTCATGTTCGCCTTTGCATAGTGACGCTGAAAATTAAGATGTCTATTATAAAATAGAGTGTGTGTTTGTGTGTTATCAATAATTTCTTAAAAAATCCTTTTGTAAATATACAAAAAATAATGATTTAAATTTTTGTCATTTCAAATACACTTCATTATTTTCGTTATGTTTTTCGTCTCATTACATATACCTATATTGCAATATCTCCACACATATATAAATATAAATACATATATATATATATATATATATATATATATATATATATATATATATATATATATATATATATATATATATATATATATATATATATATATATATATATATATATATATATACAACAATAATAATCAATACTTTAGCGTATTTATACAAACTTTCATATACATATGCATAAACAACTAATGAATATAAGATAATAATAATAAACTTGTACATACACTTGAATTTAGTTTTTACAAATATATATCAAAAATAAGGATTAACAAACACACAAACTCATTTTGCATATAGATTCATCAATATAGATTGAAATATTACAGAAGACATTAAATTGATAGATACATCCATACACACATACATAACCATGTCAACAATTAGCATAAATTTAGATATTTTTCGTCATTGTAGTGTAAATCAAATTTAGATTGTAATTATCTTAATCAAATGTTGTATATTAATTAAAAATCACTTCCATTTACATATGAATTAATATTTTTCTTAATTTGTATTTGTATTTAAAAACACATATCATTTTCATAAATTTTAGAATTAAAAATAATTTTATATATTTAATTAATGTATCGGATTGTATGTTTATACAATAACAATAAATTGGTTGTTTTTCTTTAATTAATCAAATAAAAATGTTTATCTTTAAAAAATATATATAAGTATTTTTTTTACGATTTCAATTTAATGGTTTTGATTTTTTTAAATAGAAATATTGAAGGAGAAACATACAAAATAAAACAAATGAAGTTACGCATATTAAATAACACCCTAATTGTATAATGGGCTTTGTGGAGGAGCTTAGAATATTTTTTACTGACGCTATTTAAATATTACTTACATTAAATTTTGTCAAAATTGTCCCCGAAAGTAAAACAGTTCATTTTTTTATCGATTATTGTTAAAGGACCAACTATACTGTCCGCAAAACAGGTTAAAACGAAAACACTCCCATTACCTTGACTTTGGTAGGACTATAAAAGAATGAATAATTTTTTTTTCATTTATTTATTTAAAGAGAATATACAAGACTTTGAAACTTATTGGCAAAATGTTACAATATTTATGATGTTTATATTTATCTCAACCGGATCGGGAAGTGGTCCAAAATAGACTAATGAAATCGGAATTCATTAAAAATTTAAAGACTGATTCATTTATTATAAAGAGATCTGATAGAAATTTTCTAGTAATTATGGTTCAATGATATAATGACGTTTTTGGCCGATACTTTTGTCTGTTACACAAAAATGAGATGTCTAACACCCCATCATAAAAATAACTTTTCTAATTTTTTTAACAAATAGTGATTGGAATTAGTATCTAACCATTTACATACAGTTGTATATACTTCATCATCGTACAAAAAATATTAATAAAAAATTAAAGTTATAGGCTAAAATTTGCACACATATATTTATATTCGTAAAAAATTAACCCAAAAATAGTTTACGCTGAGACCATTATTTGACCTAACTTGCATATAAGACCCCTTTTCTCCCTTACTTTCCATAATGCACGTAGTTAATTTCGGTCCATATTTTCATATGGCTGTAGTACAAGACGCCTTTCCTGACAGTAGTTTAAAACTGATAAAAGTCTTAAATAAAGGCCACTTTTTTTAAATTTCTGCAATATCGGTACATATTTCCATATAGCTCGAATGTTCAAGTTTTGACCTTATATCAGTAGCGTTTTGAAAATAATGTTTTAAACAAAAATTATTATATCAATTATATATAGTCCCTTACAAAACTATTGGCACAACGAGTGTGTTTTTCTTTATTCCCAATTTTAAGGCGTTTTCATACGAATTTAAATAAAATCGTATGTGAGTTTTTTCCAAAAACCACTTTTTTCAAAAACATTTTTTTCAATTATTTCAAAAGCATTTACTATCTCGATTTCGCGGAACAAAAGTATTGGCACAAATAAATGCTTTGTTATTCATTGAATGCCGTCTATGAAAACTAAATGCAAAGAAATAATATTTAAAGTAGTTTAATTTTTATACTTTTTTACGTCTAGTTAGCTGGGGTATTATGGGTTTGAGGTAATGTTTGTAACATAAAGAAACATTTTTTGGGTTTAAACCACCTTTAAAATATAAAAATCGACTCGTAATAACTTTCTATGTCGATTTAACGATGTCCGTCCGTCCGTTAAATGTCTAATTATTCTATTTAAAGAATGTTTAGTGTATTTAGCATAATAAGGTGTTTGTATTAGTCATACTATGGTTGTATTCAGTATTAACAGTTTAAAATGAGTTAAATTCACACAGTACCTATAACTGTAAATGAGAGATTAAAAATAACGAGAAAGTTTCAATTTTAATTTCTTTGCATGTATTTTCTACTTGACAAATAACGGGTTTTGACATATTGGTTTAAAATCGTGCTAACCATGTTTATCAAATATTTGAAAAATTTAAAAAAGAAATTGTAGAAATAAGAATGATTTGTACTATTAAAAATTATTTAAAAAACAGGCATTTTTCTAAGAATTCGGAGAATCGATTTTTAAAAATGCCCCTTGTATATGTAACCAGTGGTTAAAAGCATGCAATGCAGATGAAGAAAATTTGCTTTACCTTAGGAGTATTCCCTATATTTCTGTACAATTGGCACAAAACTTAAGAAAAACAACTTTAGATTAAGAAGAGGCGCAATCCCCGGTCCATAAGGTAATTATGAAAATTTTTCAACATGTTATACCAAATTTCATATATTTTCCAGTATGAATATAAACGATGAAAATAAAGATTATGTTGAGAAATATCTTCGCAAAAAATAGTATGAAAGTATTTAACAAGTATAGGAACTCATACTGAGTAAGTTCCTTTCATTTACACAATTTTATTTAAAAAATTCTCTACATATCTTATAACTATATTCTTCAAGTAACACTACTCAACAAATTTTTTTCTTCAAAATACAAACTTCAAAACCCCGATACTTGTTAAACAACTTTTATTGAAACTACCTTATCATGGCCTCCGCTTTTAATTTTTTCCTCTAACGAATAAACTTGAAAAATATTTTTCACATATATACATTTTTACCATCTGTCCTAGTACATTATGCGACGAAGGAAATTTAAAAATTTGTTACCTTTAAAATCTCGCTTGATTTTTGACATTTCATTATACAACATTTTTTGCGTGATGGAAAATCTTTAAGGGAAAATTAATAATAAAATAAAATGCTTAAAAAGTAAGGTGAGAAGTAGTCGCCCACTTAAAGTAACTCCTCGCATAAAACGTTAAATTATCGGTGAGATTAAAAATTGCAAGAACTACAGCAGTGGACATCACCAAGAAGTTGCAAAATAATATTATCTCAGTTAACCCAGAAACAGTCCGAAGTGTCTTTAGAAGTTCTGAATACCATAGTAATAATAAAAATACTTAATAATTAATAAAACAAAACGTATGGAATTAGCAAGAGCCCACATTGACAAAGAAGATTCTTTTTGGGCTAATATTATGCTCAGCGATGAAAGTAATTTGAACATTTTCGGATCTGTGGGCTGCAGCAAGTGTGTCGTAAAAAATTATGAACTATTACCACAAAATTTACTTCCAACGGTAAAACATAAGGACGGTAATGTTATGGTATGGGTTTGCATATGAGAGGCAGGAGTGGGCAATATGGTATTTATTGAAACAACAGTGGATCGCTTTGTTTACTTAATTGTCCTCAAGGAAAATTTAAAACAGTCTGCTAAGAGCTATTTTTAAATTTTTTATTGTTATTTTAATTGCTTAAAAATACATTTTTGTGTAATATTTTAATTAATTGGAATTCAAGGGTATGTAGCGATTTCTGTGCCACTGTATAGAATTTGCGCTCATAAAACTGTCTTCATCTGTTGAGTACTGAAAACGTAATAGATCTCACAAAAATTTTAGAAATAACAAAATCGGTCAAAGAAACATAAATACACAAACGTTCGATGAGAAAAACTAATTTTTACGATGAGAACAACGATTTTTTACGCTCCTTTTGTGTTTTCACCGCATCCATAAATGATTTTGAAAAATATTTATATTTTTGTATAAGATGCGTATTCTATATTATTTATATTCTTTGTTTTTATTCATCTTGATCTTTCAGTAATTATAATGAACTAATTTTGCAATTAGTTCTGAATTTTCCATTAATTTATTATATATTTTGTTTAAAATTTTAAGATACATTTCTGTATAACTTCCATGGTGTATTTTTTTTTTTTTTTTTTTTTTGCAAAAAACATTATTATTACACATTTGATATTTAAATTAAAATTAAATAAATGAATAAAATTTTATTTCAAAGCTAGAAATTTTAGGAAAAAATAAAAAAGCGTGTATGAATAAAAGACAAACAATAATGTGCCCCTGTAGTTAATAACCGTTTATTGGCGACCAAAAATCTATAATTTTGGAAACCACAAACGTATTGTAGAATTTCTCTTTTCAGAAGCTGTATTTTTTTAAACGCGGAGTTTAGTGGCAAATCTTCCAATTAAATAAAATATCTGTGCATCTTTCATTAAAATTAAAAAATGTTAAACGAATATTCCCAATCAGTTTAAAAAAAGTCAAACTCTATTGGACGAGTCCATAGAATTTCAGGATTAATAGTGTTTGGATAGATATTGAAAAAGAAAAAGTATCTACCCTACAAAATTGCCCAATTACTTACTGTCGAACTTATCAAGAATTATTTCATCTGGAGTTTAAAAATATTGTCACCTATAAAACGGTTTTACTGGAAAAATTTATATCGGACAGTACGATTAAAATTTAAAAGTTTGACCCTACAAAGAGGAGTAGCTGGTATTTTATATTTGTTAATTAAAAATTTAAAAAAATGTTTACTTTTACATTATTGCGAATATTTTGATATGTTGAATTCACACAGTGTCCATATATTTGAGAGAGTAATTATTTTAAATAAACAATTCTCACAGTTACCCTTCCAGCTCATTCTTTGAACCAAAAAATTTGTATGTGTATGTATTATGTACAAGTACATTTTTTGAGGAGTAAAAAATCAATCATTTTCCTTTTTACTCTTAGCCAAAAAAAGAGTTTTATTTTTTTAAACTCCTCAAAGAAAAAGATTCTCGTACAACATATTTTAAAATAAATTTTAAAATTGACATTTTCGGCTAAATGTTATATAGTGCATTACGATAAATTAAAGCAACTGTAAATCCAAAAGCGATAGTGGTTCAAATGATGTAAAATATATTTGAATTGTTATAAGTATTTCAATAAATCTTTAAAATAAGGAATACTCTCTAAAGTCTCTTCTATAAGGGAACACAGAAACATATTTAAATTAGGATTAATCTGTCTATAAATTCGGTCATCGTTTTTGTTTAAAGTTTCTTCAAAATTAAATTTTTTCTTTTAATTTTGTTTTTCTTCCTCGGATTAGATGTTATATCTGAAATAAATTGAGAATTTATAATTTACAAAAATTTAAAACGTTTTATTTTCAACAAAATGTGATTTTTTAGTTACTTTTAAAAATAATTAGTATTTTTGTCCAAATTTAATAAATTTATAATTTTTTGTTATCATGTAACAAATCGGCGTTTTTGGAGCAAAAATCTGGAAAATTTTGTACAATAATAATAATAAAAGAAAATCAAATCATAAACATCATCGTGATGACCAAATTTTGGATATTAAATTTTTATATAATTATATAAATATAAATTTTGATAAAATTAAAATAAAATAGGATTTAAACAATTTAGAAAGTTCAACATCTGTTTTTGTACAAATGCATATTTTTGTTTTGCGTGTTATTACTTTGAGATACATAAATGCATACATACGTATAAATGTACATTCAGTCATAGCAATTCATTGTCGCAACGAATGGATTCATTAGAGAACAAACCAAAGCGGGAGTAGAAAATTGCATGTTGAAAATACGAATGGATGAAACTTCTAGTGTATCTGGAAAAATAATCAATTTCATATATATACAACACTGTGTCGGGATACCCACAGAAAAATAATAAATATTGTGATAAAAAATTAATTATGTTATATAAACAAAGCTGAAAATAACTTTAGTTTTTTCTCTTAACTTAGAGAAGCCACCAGAAGCCCTTGACGAAATACATTTGCATATAAACTATTTATTCATATCATTGTATAAATATGTTTTCGCAATAGTTTGAAAGATGATTTATTAAATTTCATCAGAGAAATAAAACTTTTTTTAAAATATAAACCCAAGTTTCAAATTGTCTAAATATTGACATTTAAATTGGTGTGTATCAGTCAATGATCGTGATACGCGATAACTTGTATGAGGTGGCATAAATTGGAGAAATTTTTTTATTGCCATTCTATTGGTTGCAATTTAAAATTGCTATTTAACAGACATGTAATATACACACGCATCCATATGTACAAACATTTACTTTAATGTAGAAATTACAAGAGGAAAACAAAATTTCATCATGGCCTCACACCAATTATGCACATGTCATGTTAGACATGAACAATATATACGTACGTAAAATTACAATTGCCTTGCAGTGACTGTCGATCGCACAGTTGCCCCAATTGTTGTCAATCAGCCCGCATGGCGGATGTGCGTTTTATACTTGAATTGCTTTGCCGGTACAATTATGAACGTTTCGTGTTTCTTTTTTATTCTTTTCGTATTCATATATATATATATATATATATATATATATATATATATATATATATATATATATATATATATATATATATATATATATATATATATATATATATATATATATATATATATATATATATATATATATATATATATATACAATGCCAGAATATGTAGAGAAAGATAAGGCGAAATAAAAAGAAACAAAAACAAAATATGACATCGATGTGAGAGCGATCGCAGAAGCCTTCAACTACACATTATATAGGATATATTTGCGGTAAGCTCCTACCAGTAAAACTAAAGGAATGTGATACCCTTTGTACATATAAAAATTCTCATTTATGTATCTGGTTCTGTGTATTAATTAACATATATACATACATACATACATATATATTTGCTTGAAATTATTATAACAAATAAATTAGTGATAAAATTTTGATCCTTTTTCGGAACTCCTCCCATTGATGTTTTTATACTGCATTTCATCATTTTGCTGGAATAGGTAATCTCCGTCTAAAATCAACCAAACCTTTAAACCTCTTTTTTATACCTTCCACCATCACAAGTGGTGAGGGTATATTAAGTTTGTCATTCCATGCGTAACGCCAAGAAGGAATCATCTCAGATCCTACAATGTATATATATTATTGCATCAAATCAAAAACTGTGTCGATTTAGCTATTTCCGTTCGTCTGTTGGAAACATTCTCTCGCCTAGAATAATTGTCTGAATTCAATTAAATTTGGCTACATTTTTTGTTATTGTCTTAAGCAGTTTGCTATTTAAAACCAGCAAAATCTCTTTATAAGCAAGGAAGTTATAGACCGATATCTGAAACAACCTCAAAATTCTGAAAAAGAACTCTTCTAATTTCTTCTAAAAATGTAATTGGACTTAAACAAAAAATTAAGTTTAGCAAACAATTTTACGTGCTTCATTGTTGTGCAAAATATCATCAAAATCCGATTTACAGGAAAAAAGTTATAGGTTATAATATTCAAAATTTTGATACTCCCCAAACTCTGTGCGTCATATGGGTCGCAATTTTAAGATAATTTACTGAAGTTTGTCACATATACTTATTTTGATAGAATAATAAATCCAAAGTAGAAATTTTATTAACATGGCTCCCATATAAGGCCCCTTGCCAAAATATAAAACTTTTAAATTTGAACCAATTCTATTGAAATTTGGCACAATTATTTTTTTTAACTATTTTAAATATATGTTAAAAATTTTATTAACATGGGTCCATATTTTGATGTAGCTCCCATATAACGCCAATTAAATAAAAACTAATTTAATTGAACTCGGTACAATCAAATTTTGCTGTAGCTCCCATATAAGACCCCTTCCCGGAAAACAGTTTTGAGCTTATAAAAATAATATTTTTTGTTTTTATACGCTCCACAATACAAGTGGTAAAGAGAGTATATTAAATTTATCATTCTGTGTGTAACGCTAAGAATGAATATTTGCAGACCCCATAATATATATATTATATATTATATATTATATATTATATATATATATATATATATATATATATATATATATATATATATATATATATATATATATATATATATATATATATATATATATATATATATATATATATATATATATATATATATATATATATATATATATATATATATATTCTTGCTTCAAATCAAAATCTCAGTCAATTTTCGTCAATCTATCTGTCTACTCACATCGAAAAAATTTACATAGCTCAATGAAATCTGGTCTAGTAGAAAAAAAGCCAGTTCAGTAGAAAAAAGTTATAGCCAAAATTATAACTAATTTTATGACTCAAGTGTGTTATATACTATATACTTCTGTAAGTGTATGTGTGTATATGTATTAACTTCACACGAATTTGTGGTGGAGGGTATTGAAGATTCGGCATAGCCGAATATAGCATTCTTACTTGTTGTAATCTTCAATATCACTCCACTGGCCATAGTTACGGTCAGTTTGTCGGACTTGCCTCTCTTGGTACAAATTTTACATATTTGTGTTTGTACCACGCAAGGGGTTGTTCACCATTTTAAAAGGATGCCAAGTAAGGCTAAAAATAAGTGGGCACATTACGAAGTCTTACAAATAGAAGCAGTTTTTTTGTAAATATTCCTTAATGTAAATTTCGTTATTTATAATTACATTTTTTGCCGCGACTATATATATATATTGCTTGCCCTACAAAGAACTTTTTGGGAAATTTTAACTGCTTTTGGGCCCTAAACTTTTCTTCAACCAGAACACATATTGCGTCATTCATTATATAACAAGAATACTTTTGTGGAAAATTTAACTTCATTATCCTCTGTTTTTGGCCTTTAATTTATTTAGCAGCGTTCCTGTCAGGAACTTTTTGAGTCTTCTTGGGTTACACGTTTTTAAGAAGAACGTATGTTAAAATTTTTCGATCTCACTTCTTAATAAGCAAATTAATTTGTTGTACTTTAATATGAATTAAATTGTTCGATGTTCATATTTATTTTGTAAATAGAGCTCCCGATGAACTTACCTACCACTACAACTAAATTTCACTAAATAATATTTGATTTCTTAGAACTGTATTACCTCAAAATTTGGCAAATAATCGCCTTTTGAATTGATTAAATAATAACCGTTTATTTGGCTGGTATTTGATCAGGAAAACTTTGTAAAAAGAATGCAGTTTTGGAAATGTCTTAATAAAATTTGGCATATATCATTACCTTAGGACCTATTGAAAGCCTACTGAAATTATTATACCTGTAACCACAAATAAATATACGTATATACTAGATATGAGCGATATAGAAAACATATTAATAAACTTTGGTACTTAAAATCATTAGTTATTATGCAAGGAACACATAATTTTTTGGATAATTATATTTTAAGGAATTACAGATCACGAAATCAACTTATTCAAGAAATGTTTTCATTCATTAAATAAAATTTTAATGAAATGGAAACATTTTATTTATAAAAATTTCCTACATCTCCACATTAATAATAAAAATAATCGTAACTAAAAACTTATTTGTTTAATGTATTTAAGGCTTAGGAAATGGAAGTCCAAAATCGTTAATTTTAAAACTAGTTCATGAATAACAATTGACCACTTTTAACCATCATACACATTAATAAAAAATACTTCGTTTTTTAATATAAATCAAAATTTAAAAACAGTTGTAGAAATTTTGAAATCAAGAAATATTACACAAAAATACAGTCTTTCCAATTCGGGAAAAAATATATATTTTTTCAAGTCAGAATAATCAATTGAAATTATCAGCACGCAAATCTGATTTTACTTATAGTTAATAAGTACAACCAGATTTTTCTTTAAAAAAATAATAGATTAAACACAAATTAAACACAAACTGCTTTTTAGGGACTTATTTGACACAAATAAATTTAAAAATTTTTCAATTTAATTGTGTCCGTCACGATCGCATTTATCCCTTTATTTTTCAAAAAAAAAAAAAATATATATATATATATATATATATATATATATATATATATATATATATATATATATATATATATATATATATATATATATATATATATATATATATATATATATATATATATATATATATATATATATATATATATATATATATAGGTACGCATGATAGAAATTAAATATCCCTTTCAGTTACTTTTGTAGGGATTGCGAGTATTAGGAAGAAGAGGAGACGATTAAACACTTATTGTACCGGTATCCTCTTTGTCCACTTTAAATAATGCGGTTTTGGCAAACTCTATTTGCATGATTTGGCTAATCCCAGTACTACCGATATCAAGATCACCATTAAGCATTGGGTTGATAAGTTTAGAAACTGCAATAGGATTTCTAGTTTGCTAGAATTCACATACGGGTTATACAAAGGGACCGCCTGAGGATCCAAGTGAGCTGCGCAATAGATGTACGACTGCTTGCAGACCATTACCATTTAATGAACTTTGAAGAACAAAACTAAATCGACTCAGATTTCTCTTTTGATAAGTCTGAAATAATAAAATTGGTCTTCTCCATTGAACATTGTTAAAAGTTTTGAATTTAGATTTAATTTGGCTTAAATTGAAAAAATGCCTATAATTAAAAATAATTTGAAAAAAAATAATTTATTTCTTACCTATGAAATGAAATCTAGGTTGAAATTCGTAAATGTAGTTTATATGAAACTTGAAAATTTTCCATTCTCAAGTTGCAGTTTATATAATTTGAAAACCTTTTCAGTTACATACATATGTATACATGAACTTGCCACACGTGTATACATCCAACTGAAACATATTCTCATAAGTATATATGTACATACATGTTTGTGTAAAAAATTGCGTTTCGTGACTGTTGTAGCGTGTCAGCGACTAAAACTATTAAGTTTCTTTTCTGAGGCGTTTCTTGCGGTTAAGAAGCAAGTGTTCTGGAAGAGTACTGACGTGGCTCATCAAAGAAGACCTATTCATTCATATGTTCGCTTCGATCTCATCTTTTGGTCGTTAAGCAACAGTATATTAGCAATTGGTCGCGTATCTTGATTACTCTTTGCTTTCATTTGCAACTATAATATATACCAGGGTTGGCAGAATTGGTTAATTTGTATTTTTTTTGGTTTTTTTGGTTCAATTGAAACATCAATATATATATATATATATATATATATATATATATATATATATATATATATATATATATATATATATATATATATATATATATATATATATATATATATATATATATATATATATATATATATATATATATATATATATATATGCACCACAGACATACGTCTTCTTAAGTAAATCATAAAAGCCATTTGAATAAAAAGTTTTTCTTATTTTATAGTTACAACACCGTTCACACTTTACTTTTATGTGTTTTTTCAATTGTTGTGTTTTTTTGAATCGTCACTTTTTTCACAAATATATTTTTAATATACAAATAACACTAACGAGAACAATACATTCATAAAAAATTATAATTTTATTACATTTTAATAAGACAAAATAAAATTTTTCAATGTTATTTTGAATTTTTAATTTTAAATTATTTGTCAAAATTATGTACACAAGGTAGATCAGAGTATTTCAACACGAAAAAGTTCTTCTTTGCATGGAAATTATTATGTGTTTAATATTATAACACAATAAAATGAGATGCTTTTTGAGCCTGAAAGTGTAATATGGCAACATATTCTTGAAATTATCTACAAATATTGCTACGGAGCTATAGATTTTATTAAAAAAGTAATGTAATGGAAAAGAAATTAGATACGTATATGAGAGCTATAGCAAAATATGGATCGATATTGGTCACATTAATTACATATATTAAAGACAGTTAGAAAAATAATTCTTGATAATTTCAATATACGTGGGGTTTATTTAAGTGTTTTATAAACTCAAACCCGTGTTCCGGAAAGGAACGTTGTGTGTTAGCAATAGCAAAATATCGACCAGGATTGATCAAACTAATATATTAAAGTTAGTTAAAAAACAATTAAGAATGCTATATTCGGCTATGCCAAATCTTCAATTCCCTCCAACACAAATTCGTGTGAAGTTAATACGTTAGTTTACGTAGATATACATATACACATATACACTCACAAATGTATATAGTATATAACACAGAAACACTTAATGACTCATAAAATTAGTTATAATTTTGGCAACAACTTTTTTTTACTAGACCAGATTTCATTGAGCTCTGTAAACTTTTGTGGATGTGAGCAGAAAGACAGATTGACAAAAATCGACTGAGTTTTTGATTTGATGCAAGAATATATATACATTATGGGGTCTGCAATAATTCATTCTTAGCGTTACACACGAAATGGCAAAGAAAAAAAGAGAGTATATTAATCTCTTCACCACTTGCAGTGTGGAGGGTATAAAAACAAAAAAGTATGCTTGTTATAAGTTCAAAACTGTTTTCCGGGAAGGGGTCTTATATGGGAGCTGCAGTAAAATATGGACCGAGATTGTTCGAATTTATAATATACTTTACTAATAGTTAGAAAATGATTGTGCTAAATTTCAATGGAATTGATCTTTATTTAAATGCTTTTTAAACTCAAACCCGTTTTCCGGGAAATCCCGTTATAAGGGAACTATAGGAAAATTTGGACCGATATAGGGCAAAATAATATAATATCTTCAGAACAGTTAGCAAAATAATTGTGTCGAATTTCAACAGAATTGGTCTTTATTTATTAGTTTTACAAGCTGGAAACTGTTTTCGGTAAGGGGCCTTATATGGGAGCTACATCAAAATATGGATCGAGATTGATCTAATTATAAATATACATTAAAAATAGTTTAAAAAATCACTGTACCGAGTTCCAATTTAATTAGTCTTTATTTAATTGTTTTATAAGCCCGTTTTCCGGGAAGGGGCGTTATATCGGAGCTATATCAAAATATGGACCTATGTCAATAAAAATTATAATATATATTTCAAATAGTTAAAAAATTAATTGTGCCAAATTTCAATAGAATTGGTTCAAATTTAAGCATTTTATAAGCTATAAATCATATTCCGGGAAAGGGCTTTATAAGGGAGCTGGGTCAATTAATTATCCATTATGGCTTCTTTGGATTTATTATTGTATCAAAATAAGTATATGTGACAAATTTCAGTAAATTATCTTAAAAATTGCGGCCCATATGACACACAGGTGTATCAAAATTTTGTATATTATAGCCTATAACTTTTTTCCTGTTAATCTGATTTTGATGATCTTTTGCACTATAATGGAGCACTTACAATTGTATGTTAATTTTTTTTGTTTAAGTCAAATTACATTTTTAGAAGAAATTAGAAGAGTTCTTTTTTAGAATTCTGTGGTTGCTTCAGATATCGGTCTATAACTTCCTTGCTTATAAAGAGATTTTGCTGGTTTTAAACTGTAAACAAACTGTTTAGGACAATAACAAACGATGTGGCCAAATTTTATTGAATTCGGACAATTAGTCTAGGCGAGAGAATGTTTCCATCAGACAGACGGACATAGTTCTTCTTTAATAGCCTTACCTTTTTACGTAAAGGCGGGTTATATGGAAGATATAGGAAAATATGGAGCGAGATTGGCCAAATTAACAACATAAATTTAAGCCGATTAGAAATTCATATTTGAAAGCTTTATAAGCTATCAACCATATTCCGGGAATTTATTTTAACTTGACTAGCTTTTATTATAATAACAACGTATATGTGCGTTTTTTGTTTGGTTGAAATCGCTTTATACTATATATTTATAGGACTTTTATGACCCTAAAACTCCATGGACAGCCAGTTGGACAGACAGACGGACGGAGTGACATCTTTAAATTGACTCAGTAAGTGATTCTGAGTCGAACGGTATACTAAAAATTGGTTGTTACACCATTTTTCTGCATGCACAAAGGATTTACTACTGTGGTGTAAGGTATAACTAAAAAGCTAAATATTTTTCTACTAAAAGCTGAATTTGTTAAATAAGAATAAAATCAATCAAATTAAATAAAAATAAAAAATGTTACAATTATGTTCGTAAAAATCAACAATGAACATAGTTGATTTGAGACTGAATAATTTTTTTCATTTAGTTTAAATTGAGTGTTTTTACGTTTGTAGTGAAATCATATTGTACGTATCAGAATCTTTCGATATTAATATATAAAATTATACAACGATAAATTTTTAAAATTACTTTACTGTTTTTACTGTGAAACAATGTTAAATAACCATTTTTTCTGTATGAAGCAAAATCATAACTGAAAAAGTTAAATTATTTCAATTTTAATTAATTTTACACAATTTTTAATTTTAATTTTTTTTATAAATTGTATATAACATTAATTATATAAATGCAGTTATTATTGAAATACTAAAGCAATTAAAATAATTGTCTTTGATTTCAATTAAGTTGATCAAGTAATAAAAGTGGCGAATTAAGTTTAAAAATTAATTAAAAATAGAAGAATTTTTCATATATTTATCATCATCATATAAAATCAATCATATACGGAAATAAAAAGTTATGTATAATTTTTGTAAAGAAGTATATGTGCATATGTGAAAATATACCCAATAAGCAATTTGTATTGCAAAATTTTTCTTAAATAAAGAAAACGTATTTTGCTTAATGGTTATGGTTTATGGTGCAATTTGATTTTGTTATTTTGCAAGACAGGCATCGTTAAATAGATTCAGGAAGCGATTCTGAGTCGATTGACATGCATTATTTTTCTGTGTGTGTTACAAACATCTATATATATATATATATATATATATATATATATATATATATATATATATATATATATATATATATATATATATATATATATATATATATATATATATATATATATATATATATATATATATATACATTCCAATAAATACATTCCAAATAAATAGAAACATGTTTAAAATTTTTCACAAACGCATAATTTGGATCAAATCTTCAAATGTGTTTATTTACATTATTATATATATTTGAATGAAACAAAAATATTTCCCAACTCACAAACGAGAAACAATTTTATTATTGAAATGTTTGCTTGGTTTATGTGAAGCCACGTACATAATTATGTTTATTTTATTTTGTACATGCACACATATACATTTTGTGAATGGGTGCGTATTTGTTTGCGTCTACATAATTTATTCAAATCTAAACATAAATATGCATCAACTTGAATATGAAACTATTATTAGATATAATTTGAACATAATTAGGTGCACTTAATGATGTCGATTTATTTCTGAAATAAACACATATACATATGTAATATTCGTATATAATTCGTCATGTAGTAATATCAACAAGTACATTATTATACATATTTAAGTATATAACGCATTCAATAAATGTATATATAATTATATTTAATGTCAGTCAAGGTCAAGGTTTTGGATCTTCTTTCATGGCACACAAGCAGAAAGATACGCATATGTACATACTAAAGTCAAGTAATAAGAAATATCATTAACATATATTTATTTTAATACAATTTCGCAAATATATTTTGAGAATTATAACTTAGATTTATTACATTTATATTACAGTTACTAATAACAATTTTAACAATTGACCGTTTTGCAATCCGCACCTTAACCCGAAGAAGAACATGTGTGGATTCATGGCCTGTAAAGTTTATTCAAATAATACCTAATGCGAAATTATAATAATTTTAACAAAACTAACACTAAAAAATATAACAATCTTCCTAAAAATTACCTGGTCACATTTTGAGGTAGCACAGAACAAATGATCATCCATACTTTATTAATAATGCTACAAATATTGATAAACTGAAGTGCGTTTACAGGAAAATACGATAAAAAATGACAGTTAAACTCTTAAATTAAGTTAAAAAAGAAAATGAAAGAATGAATGAAATGAAGATTAGTTAACAATATTAAGGATCATTATTGTTCGAATTACTAAAATGTAACTTTGCTTAAAGCGAGAAATAAAATTAACTTAAATCTTTTTTCGTTTTTTCAACTTAATTGTAAAAAATTATTTATTTGATCGAACATACAACATTATCTTAGATAAGACCGATTACTTAATTTGTGTAGAGTGGCAACGACTTTTGTTTATTTTCAAAAAAACAATAATTGTATAATTTTTGTGGAAATAAATAGTTTGTGAAAATTAATAACGTTTAAAAAAGTTCAAAATATATGTTTATGGGAACAAAATTCAAATTTTTCATATAGTTGTCATACTTTAGAAAATATTACAACTTTTAAATTATAAACTTCACTATAAAATTTAGCTTATCGAAAACTTTTTGCTTAAAGTTGTAGTAACTAAATGCTTCTTATCTGTTCGATAGAATTATAACTTTAACTATTGGGAAATTTTAATAATGGGCCGTATTGTCAATTTTTTTCTAACCTTTTTAGAAAAGTTATGTGCGTTTATAAGAATATGTGCATATCATAGTATAACAAAATTTAAAAGATATATACTAACATGCATTAGGATATTAACACAAGGGAGATGAGGCTATGTCCGCCAGTCTGTCAAAGCTCAATTTGGTCTGAGTATTTGTTATTTTACTGATAAGTTTCCTATCTACAATCTTCAAAATCTGTTTATTAAAAAGGTTTTAGAACGATATCTGCATTTTCATGTAATTAACCTTTTTTTGGATAGAGCGCTGTGAAGTAGTATCCCCCTTATAAACGAAACATATAATACCAAGTATCACTGAAACTACAATAACAAATTTTAAAGTATATAGATAAAGTCTTTATAAAAAAATATTATAAACCACAAAATATTCGGATAGGGTATGGGAGGGAGCTGCTCCCTTTTAAAATGAAACCTTTATCATAGCATATCCTTAAATTTAAAAATTTCATAATATTTTGCAGATTAATAAAGTTTTAACAACGTTATGTTATAGATAATAGTTTAGGATAAAACAATAATATCTGAATCTGTTACAGTTAATGTTTCGAAATTCTCAGATTAAATGGAGCTTATATTAGAAAATATTGCAATTATTAAACTTTTGTATAGAATAATCTTTCATATATAATTAATTTAAAGTTTGGCATATCGCTGGAGCTTTTCATTTGCGGATTTTCAGTAAATATTGTAACTATTTCTACAATTATTTCCAAGTTGACAGTGGTGACGGGTTTTTAATATTCTGCGCACCGAATATATATAACTTTAACAAAATTTTCGATTTATCTAAAAGAATAAAAAATAACAAATAAGTTGGATATTATTCGGATATATCAAATCCAAATGTAATGTGTTTACGATATTGATTTCGTGATATTTTATTGAGTTCATAGTTTTTCCACGTATACTAATTATAAAAAAGATAAATTAAACTTCTGCATATTTGATTTTTTTTTAATAAAAGTTTCAAATAATAAACAAATTTCAATCTTAAATGAAATATGTCCAACGTTGATTTCACCACCGGACTTTTTTAATTTTTTTTACCGAAGAATTGAAATATAAAGCCACATGCAATAGGTTAATGTAGACTTAATTTAAATAGAAATAGTTTAATTTTTTGTCAGTGTCTCAATATAGTCTTTAAAAATTTTTGGTAGAATCAGGGTAATAATACAAAGCAAATCGCTAAATATCTAAATAACTATTATAGCGACAGTTTTAAAATTTATTCCTAATCATTTTCAATTTAGGAACCATTTGAAACTAACATTTTATGACATGTTAATTTAATTTTTTATAATTTTTATTTCGATATAAAATCTAAATTGATTTAACATGTTTTAAAATACCAAGTTGACCTGATTCACAGAAAAAATTATCCAACGAAAATTTTCAAATAACTTGAAAACACTTTTGAGCTTATCAAAGTTGTAAATTAAGATTAGTTTTAGTGAAATTCAACACAATAATCTTTCTGTCTTGATTTGACCAATATCCCTTTCCGGAACACGTATTTGGGCTTATAAAACTATTATTTAAAAATGAAATTAAAATTTCACGATTATTATACCCTCCACCACCACAAGTGGTGAGGGTATATTAAGTTTGTCATTCTGTATGTAACGCCAAGAAGGAATCATCTTAGACCCAACAATGTATATATATTATTGCATCAAATCAAAAACTGAGTCGATTTAGCTATGTCCGTCTGTCTGTCTGTTGGAAACATTCTCACGCCTAGAATAATTTACAGAATTTCAATAAAACACATTTTGCTACTTAAAACCAGCTATATCGGTTTATAAGTAAGGAAGTTATAGACCGATATCTGAAACAACCTAAAAATTTCGAATATGAACTCTTTTAATTTCTTCTAAAAATGTAATTGGACTTAAACAAAAAATTAATTTAGCAACAATTTGCATATCAATAATCTGATTCGGAAAAAAGTTATATGCAAAATTTGATACACCCCAAACACTTTTGGCATATGGGCCGCAATTTTTAAATAATTTACTAACAAATTTTTCAAACATGGTTTTTTAATATTCTTAATATAACTTAAATTTTCATTTTTATAATAACAAATAATTGGCATATTTTGATATATAAATCCAAATGTAATGTGTTTAATATTGATTTATATTTTATTAGTTCATATTTTCCCGATATAATTTATGAAAGCATAAATTAAATTTTATTTGATTTTTTTTTAATAAAAGTTTCAAATAATAAACAAATTTCAATCTTAAATGAAATATGTCCAACGTTGATTTCACCACCGGACTTTTTTAATTTTTTTTACCGAAGAATTGAAATATAAAGCCACATGCAATAGGTTAATGTAGACTTAATTTAAATAGAAATAGTTTAATTTTTTGTCAGTGTCTCAATATAGTCTTTAAAAATTTTTGGTAGAATCAGGGTAATAATACAAAGCAAATCGCTAAATATCTAAATAACTATTATAGCGACAGTTTTAAAATTTATTCCTAATCATTTTCAATTTAGGAACCATTTGAAACTAACATTTTATGACATGTTAATTTAATTTTTTATAATTTTTATTTCGATATAAATCTAAATTGATTTAACATGTTTTAAAATACCAAGTTGACCTGATTCACAGAAAAAATTATCCAACGAAAATTTTCAAATAACTTGAAAACACTTTTGAGCTTATCAAAGTTGTAAATTAAGATTAGTTTTAGTGAAATTCAACACAATAATCTTTCTGTCTTGATTTGACCAATATCCCTTTCCGGAACACGTATTTGGGCTTATAAAACTATTATTTAAAAATGAAATTAAAATTTCACGATTATTATACCCTCCACCACCACAAGTGGTGAGGGTATATTAAGTTTGTCATTCTGTATGTAACGCCAAGAAGGAATCATCTTAGACCCAACAATGTATATATATTATTGCATCAAATCAAAAACTGAGTCGATTTAGCTATGTCCGTCTGTCTGTCTGTTGGAAACATTCTCACGCCTAGAATAATTTACAGAATTCAATAAAACACATTTTGCTACTTAAAACCAGCTATATCGGTTTATAAGTAAGGAAGTTATAGACCGATATCTGAAACAACCTAAAAATTTCGAATATGAACTCTTTTAATTTCTTCTAAAAATGTAATTGGACTTAAACAAAAAATTAATTCTAGCATACAATTGCACGTGCTTCATCATCAAAATCTGATTAACCGGAAAAAAGTTATATGCAAAATTTTGATACACCCCAAACACTTTGTGGCATATGGGCCGCAATTTTTAAGATAATTTACTAAAATTTGTCACAACTATTTTTAACGATTCTTAATATACGTTATAAATTTTATTAACATTGGTCCATATTTTGATATAGCTCCCATATAACGCCCCTTCCCGGAATATGATTTACAGCTTTTAACACTTTAAGGTTTGAACCAATTCTATTGAAATTTGGCATAATTAATTTTTTAACTATTTTAAATATGTGTTATAAATTTTGTTAACATGGGTCCATATTTTGATATAGTTCCCATATAAACCCTTTCCCGGAATATGATTTATAGCTTATAAATCTTTTAAATTTGAACTAATTCTTTTGAAATTTGGCACAATTATTGTTTTAACTATTTTAAATATATATTATGAATTTTATTAACATGGGTCCATATTTTGATATAGCTCTTATATAAGGCCCCTTCACGGTATATGATTTATAGCTCATAAAACTCTTAAATTGGAAATAATTTTGTTGAAATTTGACATAGTTAATTTTCTAGCTATTTTAAATATATGTTATAAATTTTGATAACATGAGTCCATATTTTGATATAGCTCCATTATAACGCCCCTTCCCGAGTAAATAAAGACCAATTCTATGAAAGTCGACACAATTATTTTGCTAACTGTTCTGAAGATATTATATTAATTTGCCCTGTATCGGTCCAAATTTTCCTATAGCTCCCTTATAACGGGATTTTCCGGAAAACGGATTAGAGTTTATAAAACATTTAAATAAAGATCAATTCCATTAAAATTTAGCACAATGATTTTACTAACTATAATCAAAGTATATTATAAATATGAACAATTTTGGTCAAATTTTTGCTGTAGTTCCCATATAAGACCCCTTCCCGGAAAATAGTTTTGAGCTTATAACAAGCATATTTTTTGTTTTTATACGCTCCACAGTACAAGTGGTAGAGAGAGAATATTAACTTTGTCATTCTGTGTGTAACGCTAAGAATGAATTATTTCAGACCCCATAATGTATGTATTCTTGCATCAAGTCAAAATCTCAGTCGATTTTCGTCAATCTCTTTGTCTGCTCACATCCGCAAAAATTAACAGAGCTCAATAAAAATTGGTAGAAAAAAGGCAGTTAGTAGAAAAATTTTATAGCCTAAATTGTAACTAATTTTATGTCTAATTAAGTATTTCTGTGTTATATACATTTGTGAGTATATGTGTGTCTATGGAACCTAACGTATTAACTTTACACGAATTTGTGGTGGAGGGTATTTAAGATTCGGCATAGCCGAATATAGCATTCTTACTTGTTTTATTTTACATTTAAAAAAGTTAAAAAATTATTTAATAAAATTTTATATAAAAATTTACGGAAAACATTTTCAATAAACTACAAACAGTAAATATATAAATATTCAATATTTTTTCACCCTTAAGGTAATTAACGAATTATATTAAAAATTCTTTTACCACATGTATTTTTTCTGGGGATATGTATTACACGATCTAGGCTATTCAAAAAAATATGATGCGGTTTCCTAGAGCAAGTTTCCTTAGAGGAAATCTCGATTTTAACTATGAAATTTTTAAGACAGACGTTTTGTTATAAAAAAATAATAAATATTTTCTGTACGTAAAAACCCAAATAAATTCTGTAATTTTAATATGTCATTGACTAATGTTGAAGGCAATATCCTGTTTGTAGGCAAAAAAATTAAAGACATCATTTTTCGTAATTAGTTATTAGTTGTAAGATTTAAGCTTTATATTGTGAGGCCTAAGACAGACAGATTCAATATTAAATAAAGAACTTATAAAAAACATTTTTCGAAAAAAATAATAAATAAATATTAAAGGTTATTTGTAAAGATTAGAACACTGATCGTGATATGCCTTAATACTATCCTGTTAAAGGTAACGGTTAACATATGCGTACTAATGAGGACAAAATTGACAGTTAACAAATGAGTTCTATTTTCAAAGTTTCAACAACCGGTCGAATGCAAGAGATCTTGCTCATGAATAGCAGTGGTGTGTGTATATATAAAATATTTTAATACTTTTCAGTATTTTCTCATGAAAAAGAAAATTACTTAAACTTTTAAAATATATAGAAATAGAGAAGGGCAAACTCATCAAACGATTACAACAAATGCAGTGTAGAAGAATTTTAGTATTCGAAAGATGAATAAATTACTGGACATTGAGTTTTTTGAATACAACACACATACATATATTCAAACATAATTTTATGTTCAGTTAAAGTCCTTCAATATTCTTTTAGTTTGTTTATTCATTAATTTTTTGTAACATAAAATTTATCCAAATGAAATCATATACATATAAACATTGAAATATATAAATGCACACAAACGTTAATATCGTGTCCTCCGACCTTTTGTTTACATTATTCTTTAATATTATTCTTTGTTAGTCCAGAGAGTTAGATGTTTGGGTCTCAAACAACAAATTTAGATCTATTTACTTAAGGGTTATTTTCCAAAAAAGGAACAGAAAAATTAAAAAAAAAGATGGAAAATTAGAAACGTGAACTAGGGAAACCCGTTGGTGACATGCATAATTTTATCCAAATTCCATCACTTTTCAACAAAAACTATAAAGACTCTTGGCAAATAATATTTATCATGGTGATAAAACAAGAAATCATAATAAATTAAAATGTATGAGTAAATAAAAAGGAAGTTTTTTATTGTTTTTTTGTTTTGGTGGATTTTAATATTTTTGTTGTCGTTATTATTTTTATTTTCTATTGTTATAATCCTGTATATTTGGATTAAATATTTGATTTGGTTTACGGTTTATTTGATTACATTTCACTACCTTGATTGAAGTGATAATGTTTTTACTGTAATAAAAACTTCCTTCTTAAGTCCTTTATTAAGATCGTCTTGGGATAAACCAGATGCGTGTGGCAGTCTAATGTAAATATGTTTTATGAATATACACACAGCAAAAAAAAAAAAACAAAAAAAAAAACAAAAAAAAACGCGATGTAAAATTAACTTCGAAAATTTTTAGTTTTTACGACTAACATTTTTTGAGTTCAGCATCTTCTTCCATTTACTTACAAAAAGAAAAGGTTTAACAAACATATGCATATTTGGGTTAGGGTTTTAATGTTATTTAAATTGACGTTTGATATATATAAAAATAAGTTCATATTTAGAGAACTCGACTAGAACTAACTTATCATCAAGTCGCTACATGCAGAGAAACGTCAATTCGAAATATGTTCGTCGAAAATACTAATATATTCGTGGCAAACATTTATTGTTATCACCAATATGTTTATTGTTGAATTTATTTTATTTTGATAACAATTTCGTTTGCTGTAATAAAATTTGTGTTAACATGGAATGTTTGAATTAATATTATCATTATAAATATTTAAAATATTAGGCATTTAAAATAAATAAAATTTTATGACAAAAACATTTCAAATAATGTTAACATATTTTTCAAAGTTATATGTGTATATAAAATGAGAAATTTAATAAAATATTTCATAATCATAAATTTTTTTAATAAAAAATGCGAACTAAAGAGTTTATTGAACAAATGAAATGATTAAAATAATAATTAAAATAACAATATTTTTAGTGGCGATAACAGTAACTATTGTTGCAGTGCAATATCATAATGCGAATAAACAAAATTTTTATTGGAATAAAAATACTTTTAGTGGTGATAACAATAACTATTTTTATGAATGCAAAATCGCTATGTGATTAAACAAAATTTTTAGTAACGGCAAAAATATCTAAAAATAATATTATGTAGCTTCTCGTTTATAGTTAGCGCAAACATATTTTTTCTCTGCGTGTAGCAAATATATTTTGAGAAATTCTACTAATTTATGTTATAATATGTCAATACTTGTCGTTGCTTGATCTTTATATGATTATTATATAAAGATCAATAATTATTATTTTGCTATTTAAAAATGAATTAAATCATTTAAAAGAAGTGCAAAATAATATTAGTACAAATTATTATAGAATAATTCCAATACATTTATTAATAAAAGCGAAAATTACATTTCAAAGTTTGACATATTCATCAATCAAAAATCAAGATTTTTTTCGACAGGGAACAAAATAAGCATAAATGAAACGATCTTTTCTTTTAAAAAATATTTGAAATCTTCTAAAATTAATTTTTAATTTTAAGTTATTAACCACTATATGTTAACGTTAAATGTGGCGAGCTTGTAAGTTAAAATTAATTTAATATTTCTGTTTATGTTTTATAGATTAATATATATTTTGGACTACTGTATTCGAATAAAAGCCATTTTCTTTTTAGTAAATGGAATCTATTTACGAACAAACATAGATAAAAAGTCAATAAAAGTTTTTAAGAAATAAAAGTTACATTAAATTTTATTGAAGTATGTACATGAATTCAAAATATAAAAAAATAAAATATTTTCAAATTTAATTACAATATAATTTTAATATACAACTTTTATAAAATATTAATTTAAATATAAATTTATAGAAAATTTATATCACAAGAAAATATTTAATTTAAAAGACATTTTAAACTATCATTATACAAGATATTAATTTAATTTTTTATAATTGTTATTACCGCATGAAAACATTTGCAATTCTAAAAAATTTTTAGATAGTTCATCGTTTGAATATTATTAATTCAACTTAAAATCTAAATTGATATAACATATTTCACAATACCAAATCGACATGGTATCAAACTGATTCGATATTAGAAAACAATGCCAAAATGGAAATGTTTTGTTATAAAGCAAAATTATAAGTGAAAAAATGTTAAATTTTGGTCTGTGTGTATGTATACTTACTTACATGTATATATACTTATATGTATATATACTTACATGTATGTATGTTTGCATGTATATCTGTATGTTTGTAAAATCACTTTTAACATTTGTTAATTGAATTTCGTAAATAATATCAAGATAATCTTTAAACTGATTTTGTGTCATAACGCTTTCTTGGGAGAAATATTTTTCTATTTCTTAATTATTATTTTGTATAGCAGCCATTTTATTTCTTGTATGCTTGATAAATACGAGAGGCATAAAAGAAAAAGTAAATAATATTATTAATAATTTTTAAATTATAAGGTAACTGGTGTTAATGGTCTGGCCTCTTATCTATTCCCAATATGACTATTGCGTAATTGTTGATAATATTAGTTTGGCATTTTGAGTCATCTTAGAAAAATCGCATTTTGTACTTTTGTTATGGATACCCTTATAAAATGTTGCTTAAATTGCATAAAAAGAAAGTTAAATTGATTAATTTATTGATACTTTTATACCCTCCACCAAGACAAATGATGAAGAGAGTATATTTCGTTTGTCACCAGATGTGTAATGCTTATAGGGAATCATAATATGTATCATATACAAATATATTCTTACATCAAATCAAAATCTTAATTATAAAGGTATTTCCGTCATATTATATTGGACAGAGCTCAATGTGATATACTTTCAGTATTTGTAATTGTGCTGAGAAGTTTCCATTTTATAACCGTTTGTATCGGTTTAGTATATTAAATTTTAAAAAATGATATCAAGATAAGAACTACCGTAAAATTTTGAATTATAAATTTACAAATTAGAATAAAATTTTACATTAAATATATATTAAAATATAACATTCTTACTTTCCAAATTTAAAATGGCCTCAGTCCTTTGGTTTTTGTATAAAATTATGTGATGATCATTGTAATAATCATAAATAAATAAGTAAATAAATAAATAAATAAATAAATAAATAAATAAATAAATACCCTATAAAATTAATAAACCTTTTTTCAAAAGGCATATATTACATATGTAACTAAAGGACAGAATTTAAAGAACACTTAATTGAGTTTAAGACTTTTTAAACTCATTTACTGTTTACTGAAATTAATATAAATAATTTTTACCGAATTTCATTATTTAATTAATTCGTTATATTGAATTTTCATTGTGATTTTAATACATTTTCGCTTTATTTAATCCCTCATTATAACATTAAATATTCATGAATATAAAATTCAAAAATACATTACCGTTAGTTTATGGAACCATGTGGATGGATGGATCGATTTTTTCATCTCAAGTCTACTGATGAAATTCAAAACAATTTGTTTAGTGTAGGTAAAATGAAATTTAATATTTTGGAGCTACCTAATGAGCTCAACTACTTATACATGAAAATTTATACTTGTATATGTATTTGTACGTTTATATAGTTTGACAACATTTGTTTTATCTCGGATGTCAGACAGTCAACCAGCGAGCCTGGTTGTTTGATTTTCGATTAATTAACACTTGATTAAATTTTGCGACGATTTCATTTAGAGACAAAACATTTTTATATGTTTGTATTTTTTAATTTTGTATTTATATTTGCACACAAATTAATTGTATGTGTGATTGAATTTAGATTTAAGAACTCCTTACAAAGTAAAAAATCAAGTCATCTCTACGGGCAAAGGAAGACTGTCGACGTTTTCTGTAACTTTTTTGTTGTTTTGTTTTTTATTATTATTTAGGAAAACTTTATTTTTGTTCGAGCTGCTTTATTACAAACTACACAGTTAACTATCGTCTGTAAGGGGAATCATTAAACGGTGTTAAATACACTCATAAAACAAGTTAATCCATAAAATTAAATGGATTTTTATATTAGCTTAATGCTTGCTGACTGACTGAGTGACTATAGTTCAAGTTAAATGATTGGATGGTTGTTCAGCTCTTTCTTCCGTTTTGCTTTTGAAAATGTCTGACCGGCTAAAAAACTGTCATATTAACCTTATGGTGTTGTGTTGGCATCACGCTCCATTTGCAGCAGTTGAATTACGCACACATACCTATCCACAAACAACAACAATAACAACAACAACAGTTTAAGTAGCGCCACTAAATTCAGAAGAGTCATGCACTTGTTGATTTTTTTTATTAAATGTTGTAATAAAATAACAGTTAAGTTGTAAACTTTACTTCATTGCCAGTCATGAGTATGTGTTTAGGTTCTTGTGTGGTAATACTGTATTTATAAAAATGTACTAAAATTTGTTTATGTGTGTGTATAAAATTGTTTTTTCGTTAAAAAAATGGAACAGGAAAATAGAAATAAAAAGCATATAAAAATAATCTTAAAAAAACATAAATGAAATCAAAAAACAAATGAATGAATACTTTATAGGTTGCTAGATGACCAAATCAGAAGAGCAACAGGCTTCTGATTTAGTCATTATAAGATTTTACTGTTACGTCCTGGTCAGAGATGGCAAATGAAATTTTAGTTTTACCAGTTAAAATTGCAAGGTTTTTAAATATGTTAAAATTTTTGAACTATTATGTATTAAGTAAGAGCAGTTTTTTATAACACTTACAACATACTAGCAACGAGTAAAGCTTCATCTCAATATCGGCGTTCTAATTGATACCATTTATTTTTTGTTGGCAGATTGCAAATAAATTTTTTATTAAATGTATCAAAGTTTATAAAAAATATCAAAAATATTATAATTTGTAATTAATAAAACCAACAAAAAATCACTTAAATGATTAAAATATTGTTACGACTGTAATTTTAACTTAAGTTGTATTAAAATATACTTTACCTCTTATATTTAAAATTGATAGCCCCAACTATCTGTATATTCTTACAAACTAGGTCTTGAAAACAATTTTTCTTTTTTGTTTCATATTAAAAATAAAATGGAAATATATTCAAGCGTCTAGTCCAATTTTTATGAGATCACACTTTGATATTACAGATGTTAGGTAGTTTACGTTAAGACTTAATGGATCTAACGGAGGATGAATAAGATACTTTATGACTGTACCGAACTAAAGCATGTGTTGATTCTGCTAAAAAGTTTTTTTGAATATTGCAATATTTAAACCTATAAACAGTTTTAGTGTGCAATTCCTTACAAAAAATGGAAGATGAACGACAAAAAGGAACATTTAAGTTTTCATAAAAAATAGTCCTTAAAAAACTGATTATTTTTTGCATCGTAAATTATAATATTATTGTTGACAAATATTAAACCTTTATGTCCGTGATTGTGATTATGCAGACAAAGTATTGATTTTTTATTAAATTTTGAAATTTTAATTTTTAAATGAAGTTTCTTTAAAAAAACAAATTAGAATTTAAAGATATTTTTAAGAATTACATACATATATAAATGACAATTGAAATGGAATTGCCCCACACTTAAAAGTGTGACTATCCCTATTCCTACAGAGGGGATTTACAGAGGAAAAAGTTGATAATGGTCCCTGCATAATTACTTTTTAGTTTTATGGTTACCAACATAATTTGAGTTCAAATACTTTTGATCTAAAAATATATTTTTATTTGAATTTTGATTTTTTTATATCGCACTGTAACTTTTTAATTGTGATCTGCTTTGGACGACAATGAATAATGATAGCAATTGAGATTCGATGATTAGTTTAAAAATAAGCGTATTATTAAAATACAGAGTATATTCTTTATTGCTTTATTATATTTTGCATGTGACCATTAAATTCAGTAGATTTTTCATTACTTCTTTAGAAATTTTCCGGCCACTCACTAATTAATACAGATTTAAAGCAATTTTTGCTGCCACTTAGAGGGTAGTTCCACTTTCTTATTTTGTAGCCATGATTAACCGTCTGACGTTTACCGGTATTAAGACATATTGGTACCATATTATTATAAAAAATCATCTTTTTTTCTTTATTTATGAAAATGTTTATAATAAATTGTAAAAAGAAACTAAAAAAAATAAAATTTAATCAAAAATTATAAAAATCAAATTTAATAAAAAATGTGTAAATTTTGAATATAAATAATAAATGGAATAAGTATGAGTTTCCCTTTTCCTGACTGTAACAATACAAAACATTTATGCGACAAAAGTGAATAAATTCCTGTAGTTTGAAGAAGCCAGAATAACAAAAATATCCTCTCATTTGTTCACTTCATTTAGAGAGAAATGACCTTATATGTGGCTTTTTCTTCAAATAATTATCATATTAAGGACTTACATAAATAATGTCTTACCGGTTTATATTTTTAGTTCATAAAAAGAAGAATTTAATCCGGTGTCAAAAATTGGTAATGAACAATGGTCGTTATGGTCTCCAGTTACTTTAGATAATCCTATTCATGGGACAACATAATATCTTAGTAGTTGCGGTCCGGGAGACGAAACTAACGAAAAATTCCAGTCTGCATAGTTGTAACGGATACAATGTCCTCCGAAATACCGCACCAGGAGTAACGGTGGAGGCATCACCTTCATAATACACAACACGGTGCATTATAGAACTCTATCTCTCAACTGACATCCAGAGATTAGTACCTTAAAATTCAAGGTATTGCTGTCAGATCGGTAGATGTATATCACGAGCTTTATACTATCTATGTTCCGCTAGTAGCCGGCTGTTCATCAGGCTAAGATCCCGATATTAGCACTATTTTGAATGGCAACATCCGATTAGTCCTCGGGGACTTTAACGCAAACCATCAGCTTTGGCACTCGACGCTCGGGGATGATCAAAGAGGTGCGCTGTTATCGGAAAAAATATACGATTCCACCTTCTGCATATTGAACAATGATGCCTCCATACGGATTATGAGTACTTGCGCTAACTCCGACGCAAGTCATTCATTGGGAAACATGCGAATGAGGGACAATCATACAGGTCGATTTTTCCAGTCACTTGTCGCAAAGATTTTTTACGCTTTTTCTCCTATTCACTTCTTCAGCGCATGCTACTACAATTACACACAAGATGAGAAGTAGAAATAAGGTCCTCAAAGCATTTGCCGGCTAGTGGAGAAGTATATTCAAGATCCTTTGTAACAGAATTCATATATGACAGTTTTGAACTACATTCACAGAGACGCCTCAAATTCCGCGGTTTCAAGTTACCGAATGAATGTCTTGCTTGGAGGCCTCCCACCGCCCACTGCAGACACCGCCACGGTCAACAAGAGTAATTCTGGCACAACTGAGATCGGGATGAAGCAACAGGCTCAATGCCTTTTGGTTTCGCATTGATCGTGCTGTCCGAAACATATGTCCTGCATGTGGCCAAAGACTACATGATACACAACATTTATTCAACTGCCAGTCCAATCCAACCTCACTCTGTCCTGAAGATTTAGGGACCCAATCAATCGAGGTTGCCAGATTACTTGGCCTGGAGTTGAACAACGACATGAACCAAAATTTATAAATGTACTTATTCTTTCCAGATGTTGCAACAGCAACCCGTCGTTCCCACAACAATTGAATCTCGGTTCAAGAACAATCAATCGAAAGTTATTCCACAAGGTATAGCCGAATTGTTACAACAACCCATTGTGTACAGTTGGGAATGTGCATTATACCAACTTAAAAAAGACTGATTTTCAACACAAAAACCCTACAAAAGGACTTACTTACACATTTTTCTTTTATATAGTTTTCAGTTATGATTTTATGTATTTTTGTGTTTGTTCAAAACAAAGTCTCTTACACATTTTATGTGGAGAAACAAATTTAAAATGAACACAAGATGATATTATGATCTTAATGGCACAGAATTGGATACGACATAGAGTCACAAATCGTTTGAAAACTTTAATTTAATGGACAGACAGACAGACAGACAGACAGACAGACAGACAGACGGATATGGTTAAATCGACTCAGATTTTGATTTGATCAAATAATATATATACATTATGGGGTCTGAGTTGATTCTTTTCATAGCGTTACTCATAGAATTAAACACGGAAAACTAATATACCGTTCGTTCTTATTATGAAAAATAGTTAAAAATTATCTTTATTTCAATTTGAACATAATTAATTTGTATATGAAATTTTTCATTTCAAATTTAAATTACATATTAGAATATATTCAAAATAAATATTTCTTCATGTTCTGTATGTGACAGCATTAATTTTAAATACTTATAAAATGCAAATTTCGGAAAGTACTCATAAACTCAATATTTTATTTTCTGGGAATACCTTCTTTTTTAAATAGAAAAGTATTCATTCAAGCAATAAATGAATGGAGGAGTATTTATTTCAAGCAGTATTGTCACCGAAGAGTTTATAAATTGCCATTTATCGACTATTAATGTACACATTAGAAGGAAAATTATACATGCATTTTTTATTTTTATTTAAACATAGATAACATGATCAAAAATATTATTCTATATAAAATTTTTTATTGTTCTACTTTTGTATATCTGCGATCAATTTTACATTTTATTTTCTAAATCGGTGAAGGAATAGTAAATAATTATTATATATTTTTGTAACAAAATGTTTATTGAATGAAAATTTAAATTGTAATGATAATCAAAAGTTTTTAAATCAAAATCAACAGAAGAAAATATTTGCATTTTAAATGATAAAATATTTATGCAAAGTATTTATGAACAATTTCTAACATCTACTTTACCATCAGAAGTGTATTAAAAAAACGACATTTTCAGAAAACCGGTTTTCGAATTATTCGAAAAATGGAATTTTCAAAAAAATTCGTATTCGCATACGGTTTTATGTCAAAAACCGGTTAACTGGTTTCCAACTAAAAATATATAAATACATTTTTGATTTAATTTAATTTAAAAGTGACCTTTAACACTTTTCTTTTTTTTATGAATAATGGCTAAAAATGATCAATAGCAATTGTACAATTTCCTTTCTGAATTTTAAAATATTTATCACTTTTAGTTAATATTTTATATGGCTCTTCAAAATGATAATGCAATCAAACATTTTTATTAACTTTCACAAAAACGCACGAACAGTTCATTAAATTTGGAGAAATGTAATTGTTGTTATTATCGTGAAATTCGCAAGAACCATTTCCGCAGGACAGCATTTAAGATCTTCTTTAACTGTACAACGTCGTTAGATTTAAGTTGACTATGAAATCTTTCAATGATGTCATTTGATTGAGGATGGTAGGCCGAAGTATGAATATTTTGTATACCAAGTACATTGGTTAAAATTGAAAATAAGTTTGAAGTAAATTGAGAACCATAATCAACTGTAATTTTTAATGGGACACCGAAACGTGAGATGTAATTCTGAATAAATATTTAAACGATATTGTCAGATTTAATATCATTTAATGGATAAGCTTTTGGCCATCTTTTCGGTCGTTCTTTCAATAATTGTCAATATATATTTGTAAACTCTTGATACTGGTAAAGTATCAAGAGTATAGTCCATATGAATATGGTAGAGATAAATAAATAACTTAAATTTACGTTTACTGAAAGAAAATTTTAATTAATAATTATCATTATCAAAAGTTTTCAAATCAAAGTTTAAAACTTTAAATTATAAAATATTTATACAAAGTATTTATGAACAAGTCCCTGTAACCGGATTATTAAAAAATGGAATATTCTTTCGGTAGAGACATTAGAGAAAGGCAATATTAAAGTTCTAATAACATCAACAAACGGGGAACCCGGCCTCAACTCAAAGTTTAAAAAGACCTGGTGGGTGAAAAATACCTAAAGACTAGGATATCATAATCTTGCATGGAAAACAAATTCAGTCACCCCTTTAATATGTTAATGCTTTGTGGAAGCCATATGTTGTCAAGAGGCGTAATGGAAAAAAATATTAAAATTACATTTTTGCAATTTTTTCGAATTGCAGATTAATATTGAAATATGTAAGCAGATTAGAATACGTTTGATCAGCAAAATCAATTTTTTTTTTTTTTTTATTTATTTATTTATTATTATTTATTAAATTCATATTACACAAATATTATTTATACACCCGCTAAGCCATATGGCTTGACAGCAGGAAGAAAGTTTTAGTTACATAATATACTTAAACAAATAACAATCATTGCGAATTTATAAAAAAAAATTTTTAATTAATTTTTTTCTCTTAAAGTTATTTTTAACATTTAAAATCTCGTTTGGTAAATTATTCAATATAGATGGTAACGTGACGCCTAGTGTGGATCTTCCGAATTCATTTAGAAACCGATCCGTTTGGTATCTGTTCTGTACTCGTCTTCTAGTTTGGTATGGGTGGTTAATAATACGAAGAAATCTGTTGTCTCCAAAGAATTCATTTACTATTGTTGTAGAGTATATACTTTTAACGTTAAGAATATTCAACTCCTTAAATATTGCTCGATAGTTGCTATTATTGTTCGTAGATATTCCATATGAAGTTGTGGCATGGTAGTTTTTCCATAATATTTTCACGATTGCGTTTTGTGATTTTTGCAGTGATTTGCTGTATTTAGCACTACCCCATGCAGTCACTCCATGTCGTAGATATGATTCAGCAAGTGAAAAGTATGCTTGTCTTAAAACATTGTAGTTTGCACAGTAACTTAAATGGAACAATGTGTATGCAGTTTTTCGAAGTTTCTTTTTAAGATCATCAATTTGAAATTTCCATTTAAACTACTGTCCACATACACTCCTAGATATTTATATATATTCACTATCTCAATATTTGTATTACAGTTGCCATCACATAAATTAGAGTTTTTTATTTGATAATGTAGACAATTTGTATTATGATATACTAGAGTAACTTGTGAGTTTGAGAGGTGAGGAGGTTTAATATGCATTACTTTTGTCTTATTAGCGTTAATGATAAGGCCGTTATCATGGCACCATTTTGTGGCAATATTCAATTGATTTTGCATCTGATCAATGGCGGTTGTTAGGTTTGTCTCAGCTACTACTATTGCTGTATCGTCAGCATATGCAAAATTTTTACTATTTTCTAAAGTTTTGAGTAAATCATTGGCATATATTATATATAAGATTGGGCCTAATTTGGAACCTTGTGGCACTCCATGTTGTGTTGGCATTGTATTGCTGAAACTATTTTGAATTTTAACGATAAAATTTCTGCATTCGAGGTAATCAGTAAACCAATTTAATGTATTTCCTCTGATTCCATTCCTATATAAAGTATTAATCAGCTTTTCGTGTGATAACGTGTCAAAGGCTTTACTAAAATCGATATATAGAACTAAGCAGTGTTGGTGTTTACTTAGACAGTTATTTATAAAATTGGAGAACTCACCCAGTAATTTATTTATGCTTTTACCTCTTTGAAAGCCGAATTGATTATAATTTATTATTTTGTATTTCTCTAAATACTGAGTTAGCCTCCTTACAACAACTTCTTCCAATACTTTTTCAATTGCTGATAAGATAGATATAGGTCGATAGTTATTAAAATCTGACTTAGTTCCATTTTTATATATCGGTCTTATTATCGATGTTTTTAAAAGTTTTGGCACTGTCGCATTGATGAGGCTACTATTAATTAGTTTTGTGATGATTGGTGTTAGTAGATTGGCATTGTTTCTTAGATCTCTTGGTCTTATCTGATCTACGCCAGCTCCTTTCTTTACGTTAAGGCATTTTAAAATATTATATACTTCATCTTCATTTGTTTGTGATAAATACAAAGAATTTTGTTGGGTAAATCTTATATTATACAATGTTTGAATACTACAATCATGAATTATTTGCTTAATATTTTCACTAAAACTTGTAGCGAAACCATTTAATATATTATTTAAATTATTATTTTTAAAGTTTTTGTTGATATTATCATCTATATTGGTATATTTTTTTTCCAATAATTTCATTAATAATTTGCCATGTTGCTCGAATATCATTTCTATTGTCTATAAACTTTTGACGGTAATAATTGTTTTTAGCAGTTATTATTTTTTTTATTTAATTGATTTCTATAGAGTTTATATTCATTTTCTTTATTTTTATTTGTTTTGTTATTTTTGAATTTTTTGAATAATTTGTCTCTAATTAGGCAACATTTCACCAGTTCTTCGTTAATCCACGGACTAGAGGATCGTTTTTTATGTAATTTTTTAGTTTGGTAAGAACTACTATAGATGTCAGCAAATTGTTCATGTATTTTATTATATATATCGTTAGTATTGTTTATATTATTTATAATATCATTCCATTTAATTTCCTTTATTTTTAAATCAATTAAATAGTTATTTAGTTTTTGCTGAGAAGTGTTGTTTTCCGAACCCTTATTATTAGCATTTACTTGTTGATTGAGAGAACAAAAGAGAGTGTAATGATCAGAAATTGTTGTTGCAATTATCGATGCGTGTGCTTGTGTATTAAACTCATTGATTTTAACAAATAAGTGATCAATACAAGAACTTGTTTTTTTAGTTACATCTTCTCTTGTACTCTCATTTATTAAACACTGATGTAAAAATCTCAACGTTCTTTAAAAATTATTTGGGGATGATACGTTATAAACAGATTCATAACTCTACATTCGCCAACATTAACAGAATTTAGTCAAAAAAATACTGGAACAAACCTAATGTTTCAAATAGAATGGAAATAAGTCTACAACATCCGAATATATGTTGCGATTTAAATACTTGACTTACTTAACCGTTGCCATTACGTTGTTTTTCTTACAAGAACTCTGGTAATTCCAAATAATCTTTCAGAATTAAAAATGTTTTTCAATTTTTTTGCAAAATTTTTTTTCAACATAAACTATTGGCGATCAAATTTTTTATTAAAGAAATTAGAATTTATGCCGAAAATTTAAGAACAAATTTTTTTGAAAATTCTTGTTCTTCCTAAATGCAAGTTTATTAATGTTTACACAAAATCCTATAAAGTTATATTTCAATAAATAAATAAATAAATAAATAAATAAATAAATAAATAAATATTTTTTTTTAACTCAAAGAGAATGTTGCTATTTTAACAAACAATCTACAAAATTCATAATTTTGCGAAAAAGTTTGTGAAGTTTGAAAAGTTTTCTTATTATGGGCTATAATCAAATTCCAGGAGTTATTTGTTTGGGACAGATATGAAATAATGGATCGGTCATAGAATTTTGATCCAAAATATTGCCAAATTTCATAAAGATATCCTCAAAACTACTATCTGTAATTTGATAATAAACTTTACATGTACAGCCAGTCGGACATGGTGTCAGGAAGTAAACCTGAGTCGTTACAAACTGTTACTGACCAGATACCAATGGTGGTGTAGGATATAAACATACAAAAGCACATATCGCCACTGAGTCGGTCAAATTTCCTATGTATTTTTTATTTTTCAAGAGAGACAAAAAAAACAATATAATGTGGCTATAATTGCATCATTTTAACTTTAAAAAATAATTCCTTTAATTTTTTTGCATTATTTCTCAAAAATTGATAAGTTTTGAAATACCACCAGCACAAGTAGTGATTAGGGTCCGTGTAAAGCTTAGAAGGAATCATTTGAGACCTTTTGAATGTATGTATATAGATTTTTGCATCAAACCAAAATTTGATTTAGTATAGGAATGTGTATCTGTCTGTTTAAAGACTTATATCTGAAGCAACCTCTAATTTCAAACGAATATCTTTTGTAGATTTTCAATTATAAATCGACAGATTCGAATAAAATTATGCCATTATTAATAAGACATATATCATTACTACTTCAAAAATTATTGAAATCGATTTAGTAGAAAAATATATATTATTAATTTTATGATTTCTTTGCTGTATTCAAGAAAAAAATTTATATATTCTATGGGCTTGTCAATGTATCTGTGAATGTATCTACTTAAACTGTTATGTATGAAACGTATGAAGTTTACTCATTTATGGTGGAGGGTATTAAAGATTCGGCATAGTACAAAAATTCCAATTATGTTGGAACATTTTCAAATGCAACAATATATTTTTGTTCGAAAATCTTTACATAGGGGTATACTATGCATATTTTAGGGAAAGGTGTATCAATATTTTGTATTTAATAAAAATTGTATTTTACAATTTCAAAAGTTTTTTTCCGACTGAAGGGTTATGTCTACAATTTGTTACTCTTGATGAAATTTGGTTCATATGGGCCAAACACGAAGCTTATTGGAATTGGACACGTTTCTGGTTTCTCTTTCACAAATGTCCTCTCGAAATTAGAGTTTAAGCTAATAAAACTCACAATTGTGAAGATTCATGCAAATTTTTTTAGCCATTATATAAACTCCACTTCCGAAAATAACCAAAATTGGAATAAATCTCTCATAAATGTCAGTGGGATGAGAATATTTGAAATAAAATCAAATTATATTAGAGTCAGTGTTAATCTAGTCTTGTCAGTATTAACCTAAAATTACATTCTAACTTGTTTTAATATATTTATTTATTTATTTATTTATTTATTTATTTTGTTTATTTTTTCTTTAAAATAATTGTACGCGATTATGTAACAACTGTAAGTTGCGTTCAATGAAACTTAAAAATTAGTGTATTTTTAAGTTTCATAGAATAAATTTCAAAAATACCAAAATACAAAATAATTTACTTATACTTAAATTAAAATAAACTTTAAAAACAATGAAAATTAATTAATATTAAAATGTTTGCTCTTTTTCTGAAATATAAAAAATATAAACTTTTACAGATCAGAGTACAAACACTCAACCATTTGATTACTTTTTTTGGTATCCAATTTTTTATTAATAATAAATTTTCACAATTCAACAGACGCAATATGCAGATATGAAGCAGGAAACTACTTATATTGAATAAAATTGAATTGGAGCAGTTATATATCGGTCAGATTTATTTTCTTTTTCAATCATCTAGGAAGATATCAAATTTTATTCTCTTTATTTATGACTAATAATTTTGAAATACAATACAATATGATATGAACTTTATATAAACGATATTCAATATTTTTATATTCTTAATATTTTTCTGATGGAGACAGACGTATAAGAAAAACATTTCGATCAACGAACTTAATCTTAGTACTTATACGAATTTATATTTAATATGTTATAAATTTATTGCTAAAAATGAATCTAAAACGGATTCTCTATAAGGAATTCAGAGTTTTAATATTAAAGTAATGAAATCGCTGTTAAATTCGGCTCCAAGTCGATCGGCAGACGTATTTCTCCATCCATTTATAAATATTTTGTTTTATTTTGATGTACAATTCCTTAAAATGTTTAAATTTGTATCTTATAATTTTCTTGTCCAGTTCTAAAATCTAGTTTCAAATTATTTTGTTTCAGCCAAATAGACTATTTTTTTTTGGGAGAAATCTATGTATACTTATATCACAATATATGCATTATATATCAACCTAAAATTTTGAAAATTTACAAACGCCAACATTCAGCAACCCACACCAAATTCGTATTATTACAGTATTCTTAGAAAGAAGTACTTGTACTAATGCTCAACCAAATCATCATCTCACATATTCATGTGGACAAACACTTGAATAACTGTTATATTGCATATATCTGCATGTTTATATGTATTTTCTTAAGTGTATATGTATTTGTTTATATATGTCATGCCATCCATAGAAAGAAATTCCTTTACCAAAAAATAAAGTCCATCCAATCTTAGCCTCTAGATATACCACGTACATAAACATATATACGACTTCACAAAAGCACTATAAACTAAAAACGTAAAATGTTTAGTGGAAATCAGCAAAGTGTCACCCTTACCTACCAACTCTAAAAACTATATACAACAATATTTTTCCTACTCTTCTCTCTCTCTCTCTCTATATATATATATATATATATATATATATATATATATATATATATATATATATATATATATATATATATATATATATATATATATATATATATATATATATATATATATATATATATATATACATATACATATACATATACATATACATATACATATACATATACATATACATATACATATAGATATACATATACATATACATATAAATGTGTATTCTAATTTCTATTCACATTTCGCAAGTCGTATGCAAACAATATTTCGCAACGACCAGAATTCCTTTCCTTGGTCTTCGTTTTATCTTCATCTATTGAAGTCCTTACAATTTTCCTTCGTACATTTGAATCTGAATCTAAGGACGATGTTTTGAAAATGGATGTTTGTGTATTTTGGGTTTATGAACATACATTATACATACGTATACGAAGATATTTCCATACGTATTTAAATGTATGAAAGATTGTACATATGAATAAAGAATGGACAGAAGAAGGATATTTCCAACATACATAAACATACACACAAACATACAAGTACTTACTCACACGTGAAAGCTTAAGCATTTGTTTGTTTGTAAAAAATGTCCGTTTCGTTTCAAATTCACAGACACAGGCAGAGTGGTCAGCTATGGAAATTATCGATCGACTTGCCTTTGAGGTCAGATGGAAAGGGGTAACTTGAAGTATGTTTTAGTAGAGTGCTGATTTCATAGAAATGAAGACGGAGACAAGTATGAATATACATTAGACGTGTTCTACTATAACTTTATATTTCTATCGCTAAATACTTTAATATGAATTTTAGATATAATTTTATCGAATTTATGATGTCATTTTATATTATTGGATCATGTTCCGTTGAGTTTTACGAAAATGTTACATCGTAATAAAATTAAAATCAAAATTTTAATAATGTTTATAAAATTTATATTACTTTATGTTACTGAAGTTTATCGCTTTCCTAAATATTCTATGACGCTTTAAAAATATATTCAATTATTTATTTTAACATAAATTTCTTCTCTCTTAATTTTCTTAATAAAATTTGCAATTTATAATTCAGCTTACAAACGTAAGTATGTATTCGAAAAATTACAGAAATCTACACGGTATTTTGGAGAATTCGACTTTAGATTTTTATAGGCATGTTATACTGGAACTATTATAATTCAAATATATTATAATATATATATATATATATATATATATATATATATATATATATATATATATATATATATATATATATATATATATATATATATATATATATATATATATATATATATATATATACCGCAGTAATTAAAAGGACGACAATAATATTTTAATTAATTAATTTTTTATAAAAAGAAATTAAAAACCACGGAAAACAAAAAAGTTAAATAAAATACGACAGAGGATGTTGTTTTCTTTGAATGTGCACCATAGGAAACGGATAATTTTCTTTCTAGATGAATCCCTTGCAAAAAATAAAAACAAATACATTTAAGTATGCAACAAAAGACGAAAGAACGACATTTTAAGTAACCATAATTTCAGTCACCAGCTCAGATTAACAGTAATATTTGAGTTACATTTTGTTTAATACTGTAATTTATATACATTTTGGTGTGGTAATGGGATGATTAGTTTCAGTTTACGTTTCATTGAAAAAATTGCAAATGTTCTTTGTTTAAATTTGATGAATTCGGATATAGGTCTATGACCTTTCTTCAGTGAACTAGTTTTTCTGTCTTATGATAGCGATCTATATCGGACGATTATAAACAGCCAGATCATTATTTAATCGTGCCAATAGCATCGACTAATTAAATCGACTAAAATTGTGATATGGCACACACTGAATGATGTCAGATGGTAATTTCTTCGAGTTTCAGATGTATGAAAAACTTTATGTACTCTCATTTACAATGTACTAAACTGTTGAATGTAATTTTCTGTATGACCATATATTAAAATATTAAACATAAAATCTCTTTAAATTTACAAAACATTTAAATAAATCTCTTAAAAATTATCTTTAGAAGACCATTATAGTATTGCAACTTTTACCTAGTTTTTAAACAGATTGATGAAACATGTAATTTGCATTCTAAACAAGCTAAGTTTATAGTCGATCAATCCCGACTATTTATTAAATAAAAAAATATTGTGGTAGCAATATAAATGACTGTTCACAGTTTTATTATTTTTAAAAGAGACCTTTAAAAAACTATTCTTATTAGGAAAAAATATTGTTTTCAGTTTACTGACAACTCAATATGAACATATATTATTCAATATATTAGTTTTAATTAATTATTAATTCATTAGAATCGAATTTTACTAGCTATATTTATGTTAACTAAGTAATATATATTTAAATGAATTGTCATTAATTAAAATGAAAGAATTAAGCAATAAAAATAAAAATAAATATGCATTAATCGAAGTTGGTTAATGATAAGTATGTGGAATTCAAATCGTGCGAAATATTAAAAATTGCTTAGGTTTTGAACAGCGAATTTTTAAATACTTTTTTGAATTTTTTACTTTATTATAACTTCCAAGAAAATTAACTTTGTTTTTGTTGTAAATTTTAGTTTTCAGGTATATTATGAAATAGCAAGTAAAGTAAAGAACGATTTAACAATTTTATGAGAACATTAAGTATTTACTGGGGAAAAGTTGCATCGGTTTCGAAAAGTACTACATATTGCAGGCAGATTTCTTGGCTAGAAATTAAACAATTTTAATTGTTATAATTATAAAACGTATAATGTTACACTAATATTTATGTATTTTTAGAAACTACGGAAGCTATGATAAATTATATTCAACTGGTGAAACTGAATTTAACTATCGGATATTAGAAGCTAAAGCCAATTATGTTAAAAACTGGTTGAATATATTTTCATCAAAAAAGTCGAAAATAGTCACAATCTCCAAAAAATTTTAACAGCATACTTTATACGATGAAACCGTTATGATATTCTTGTCGTGTTTGTATCAAATGGAAATACATAAACATTTGTCCTTAAAAATATTTTGGATTTCATTAGAATTGTAGCTTCTTTAAAATCTATTCGAAAAGCATTCTAATGTATACATATACAATTGTATATAGCAAAGTGTAAATGTAAGAATAAATGGTTGTATATGAATAGGTAGATGTGGTTGGTGAAGTATAGTGGGGAGAGGGAAGAGGTAGTAGTAAGGGACCGCTATTCTCATCATTTGAAGAACTTTAAACGACTTTAGACTATTGGTACAAAAGCGATGCAAACTGTCAGACGGCCTACGTTCAGAGGATGAGAGACTCAATGATTGGGCAGATGAACAAATAAACAGTGAACGAAGGTGAAGGTGGACAGTTGTATTCATATAACAAAAACATGGAAAGTGGAAAGAAAAATTCAAAATCATAACAACAACATTAATAAGTATTACAACAACAAATAAAAAAACATGAACTAAAGAAGTAGATTGTATTTCAGCTAACGACAAGTACGTTAACGACAACACAAAACATCAGCAACAAAAACAGCAACAACGACGGCTTCAACAAATATAAAGAAGAAAAATGAAAACTAAGAGATGACCAAAAGGAATATTGCAGGTTTGTTTTCTCTATATTTATTCGCTTGTTTGTTTGTATGTGTGTTTAGTTTAAATTTTTTGGTTTTGTTATTGTTGCTTTTGCTACTGTTGTTGTAGTTTTTACTGCTATTGTTTTGTAATTCTCTGCCAGGAGCCCAAACGAAACTAGTTAAACTAACTTAACGAAACTATGCTAACTTCATTGTACTCTTTTATTAGGATGAGAGTGATTGTGTGTTTGTGTATACACATCCATACACATTTTCTTTTCCATGAGTAGTTTCCTTAACCTAACTGTTCATTTTGCTCTGCATTATTTTAAATGCTGTGATTGCGATTGTATTTGGTTGATGCAATATTAGTATGTATGTATTTTTATGTATATGTGTTAATGTTGACTGTTCTACTTAGCGTTCTCCGGAAATCGTCGTCGTCAAGCCAAACCAAGTAAAGCCAAGCATCGTATAATAGAATCGCCTTTGCTATCAAAGATCTACCATCTCCAACTAACATCTCTAACTTATTCAATGACCATCCAGAATTTTGGACCCTCTCTACAACGACTTGTATAATGTTGTTATTTTATAGTATGTGTACAAATTTGTTAGTATATATGTTTTTACATACATATGTGTAGGTACATGAAGAATTTAAGGAAGAACGAGAAACACTAATGCGACGTCAGATGGATGGAAAAATTGCCTGCCTGACGTCTTCTCTAGTTGTGTGTAGTTTCTGAAGAGGGTTAATTTAGGAGAAAGAGAGGGAAAAGGAAGTCACAGAAGTAATTTTGAATACGAAAAACAACGTTGTGGATACAATTTGGTACAGCTCCGTTAAGTTGAAAATCGCTGTTTCCGACAGCTTGGTTTAGACATTTTCTCAAGTCGAATGCTTATCGTTCGTTTGCATGTATCACAAAAACATACACACATACACAGAAAAACTACTAAATTTACATTTGTATTCAACATACAAATGAATACGGTTGGAAAAAATTGAATACCACCGTCAGTCAATGTAACTACCATACTCACTGCCCCTAACGCTGCCACCACCATCACCTTTAATCCCTACAAGCAGTTACAAGTATTTCAAGAGACCAGAAATGCAATGTAAACGAAGCACAAAACTTCTAATATTCATTTGACCGTCAGATGTTATTATCGGTCTTTGAGTAATGGGTATGAAAGTGGGAGCTACTACTTACACTGATGCTGATGCCGGGCTTATTTCGCTGATTGTTTAATTGTATCTATATGATTATACACATTATACATAGATCATTATATCTATGTATATGTTTATGTATATATGGGGAGAGAGAGAGGGGATGTTATTGAGTTTAAAAGTTTTTCCGTTTTACTTCAATCTTATTAATAAGAATGGTATCCCTTAACTACTGACCATATCGTAAACGTCCAAGCAACCCTTTTTCAAATGTCTTCAGCCTTTATATTCGCATTGTGATAAACTATTCATACAAACAAATATACATTCATACCTACGTACATTTTCTACCATTTCCACTTTTTACCTTTCCATCATGTATATATACGTACTTCCATATATTATATATGTGCGCAATTTCAGCACATGTATATGTTAAGAGAAAAATAGAAAACAAAAAATTAAGAAAACAAATTCATTTCAAATTCTTGTCTTTTATAGACATTATAAGCAGGACACAGAAAATTATTTGGTATTTTCATCTTAATATTAGTTAGTTAGAAGAACTAAGAAAAAAACACACACAGAAACAAAGAAAGTCGAAGACAATAATGACGACATGGCTAAATAATGGACCAATCGCTTATTTACGAATTCACATATATATATATATATATATATATATATATATATATATATATATATATATATATATATATATATATATATATATATATATATATATATATATATATATATATATATATATATATATATATATATATATATATTTATGTGAATTCGTAAATAAGCGATTGGTCCATTATTTAGCCATGGTACTCTAGTTTTTGAACATTATTATAGGACAATAATTGACTCGTGATAGGTTTCATATAATATATTATTTTAGAGTTGGATAATATTGTATTGTGTATAACAAAAAATCAAGTTACATTATAGGTTACTTCTTACTACTACAGTACTTTCGTATACATTTGATTTTATTATTAAAATTGTTGGCTTATAACATATATAGATGTATAATTTACACTTTTGCGAAAGAATTTCGCTTGAACTCAGGACAAATCTGATTAAGCTCTGTTAATTAAGTATTGTGGGTGTGAGATTTCCAACAACAGACAGATAGACAGACAGACATACAGACGGACATACCTTAATCAAATCAGATTTTGATTAGATGCCAGAATATACAACATATGAAGTCCTAGATGATTCTTTCTTAGCGTTACGCACAGAATGACAAAGTTAATATACCCTAATCCCCTCTTGTGGTGGTAGAAGATATAATAAAATTATTCTTAATTCAGTCTTCAATATACGGTATTAAAAATTACAAACAAAAAATGAAAAACATACATACATCCATAAATAGTCACTGCTTATTTCAAGTAGTTGGTATAATCATATATCTAGATTTATTTTATTTAATTTTTAGTCAATTACAGCCTTAAGTCTCCTGGGCATTGATTCTATAAATTTTCGTGTGGTTAATACTCATCTTACTTTCAGTCAATGTTGCCAGAAAAATTGTGTCCCATGTCCCCTTAACATTGGATTGATGATGGTATATAAGGTTTGTCATTCCATTTGCAACTCCACGTAAAATCGGTTCAGTATACCGATATCTGAGACAACCACCTAAAACTGTGCCAAAAATTGCCTTTATGGACACATTGAAAAAATTTGGATAAGGTACGGGAGATGGGTGTTGCTCTTACAAACGATACCATTAATATCGTCTGTCTCTATAAAACGCATGAATAGTGCTTTAATGTAGCCTACATAATTTACGGATAGTGTATAGGAAGTGGTATCCTTGTAACAAATGATAATTTCAATTTTGTATTTATCCATGAAACATTTAAAGCGTTTTGTAAAGTTTGCTCAAATATAAAGTCTTAATAAGAAAATAGAGAAACAATAGAATTTACTATGTTTATACTTTTTATTGGTTCTCTATTTTGTAAATGAGAACAAGCTTTTACTCGCCAAAAGTCTGTTTTATCAATTTCTATATTTTTGTTGTTCGAATGAAAATTCAACAAAACATAAAACATAAAGATATTAAAAAAATTATTGTTAATATTTGTAGAAAATAATAATTCTTTAAAATATGAGTAAAATTATAGAAAAATCCTCAACTTTTAAGGAAATCCCCATCCCTTACGATGAAAATCTGTCCCCAAACATCTTTTGAAATCCCCAATATGGGGAAAATCCCCATATATGGCAACATGACATACAACATAGCAACATGACATACAAGCGCATACCATGACACTACCTTCGTGTTTAACCGTTGGTTTTAAGTTGTTTTTTGCTGTTCTTTATTCGGCTTACGCCAAATTTAGACTCATCTATAAAAATAATCTCCTCCTATTCTATATATAGATTTCATTTCCTTCATTAAACATATGTAAGGAGCTTTTCTGCCCTTATCTTATATTCTGCTTTCATTCAATAATTTTTCTACTGGAAGGAATGTTTTTAAAGTGAGTCATAACAAACATCGTCTGTTCTATAATAGTATGACGCCCATTATGAATTCAAAATCTGCATTCATTTACTTATATCTTTCGTTTACAGATGGCTATTTTGAAGTTGAAGCCAGAAAAAATATTTCATTAGGTGAAGCTGGAAAAAATATGTTTTAAGATTCAAGCTTAAGGATTTTAGAACATATCTGTAATATTCAAAATTTTTGTAAAAACTGGGTCGAATTATAGAATTTTTAAGAAAAACGGCTAAAGAAAGACGAAAATTCATAACATTTTTAATTTGAAATTTGGTTATTTGATAATTTTCTTATAAAAAATAAATGAATCAGATTGCAACTTGTAAGTATATAAGCTGCGGTCAAAAAAAATGCACTACATACATACGTCTTCTCTAATAAGTCATGGAAGCCATTTGAACATAAAGATGTTCTTATTTTATGGCTTAATAAAATCAAAAAGAAGTTTAAAAAAAATTGTGAAGAAGAACAAAAACATTTCTATTCATTTTCATTCTTTAAATTAATTTTTTTTCCAGAAAAATTGATGAAATCTGGCGTCAAAATAATAGCACCACCCGGTATTAACTATAACAAAAAGCCAAATATAAATAATATTTTTTTTTATTTTTTTAGTTATGGTTTATCGAATTGATCTTACTATTTATATCTTAGCATTTAGTAGTATTTTCTTTTATAAGTAATAACAGCCGCACATCGCCTTCCCATTGAATTTATTACATTCTGGTACCTTTCCAGGATAAGAGTGTTTCATGCTTGCTCTATCGTGATCTAAAGCTCGCTATTATTGGTCTGTTGCATTACCGACCCCTTCATTTTTCCATATGTAGACAAAATAGTGATTACATTTACATCGGGAATATTAACGAAAAATCATTGTAAGACTTTAACGAAAATAAGGTGTTAAATATACAGATTTTTATTCTTAATAATAAACTTTTCTGCAAATTGGAGAGTTTTCTTAAAAAATTAAAAAAAAAAAAACAAGTAAGAATGCTATATTCGGCTATGCCGAATCTTAAATACCCTCCACCCCAAATTCGTGTAAAGTTAATACGTTAGGTTCCATAGACACACATACACTCACAAATGTATATAACACAGAAATACTTAATTAGACATAAAATTAGTTACAATTTAGGCTATCAAATTTTTCTACTGAACTGCCTTTTTTCTACCAAATTTCATTGAGCTCTGTTAATTTTTGTGGATGTGAGCAGACAAAGAAATTGACGAAAATCGACTGAGATTTTGACTTGATGCAAGAATATATACATTATGGGGTCTGAAATAATTCATTCTTAGCGATACATACAGAATGACAAAGTTAATATTCTATCTCTACCACTTGTACTGTGGAGCGTATAAAAACAAAAAATGTGATTGTTATAATCTCAAAGGGGGCGCTATAATGGAGCTATATCAAAACATGAACCCATGTTAACAAAATTTATAACACATATTTAAAATAGCTAGAAAATTAACTGTGTCAAATTTCAATAGAATTGGTTCAAATCTAAAAGTGTTATAAGCTGTAAATCATATTCCGGGAAGGGGCCTTATACGGGAGCTATATCAAAATATGGACCCATGTTAATTAAATTTATAACATATATTTAAAATAGCTAGAAAATCAATTGTGATAAATTTCAAAACAATTGGTTCAAATTTAAAAGTAATATGAGCTATAAATTGTATTCCGGGAAGGGGCCTTATATGGGAGCTATATTAAAATATGGACCTATGTTAATAAAATTTATAACATATATTTAAAATAGCTAGAAAATTGACTGTGTCAAATTTCAATAGAATTAGTTCAAATTAAAAAGTGTTATAAGCTGTAAATCATATTCCGGGAAGGGGTTTTTATGGGAGCTATATCAAAATATGGACCCATGTTAATAAAATTTATAACATATATTTAAAATAGTTAAAAAAATTTGTTGTGCCAAATTTCAATAGAATTGGTTCCAATTTAAGAGTTTTATGAGCTATAAATCATATTCCGGGATGGGGCCTTATATGAGAGCTATATCAAAATATGGACCCATGTTAAAAAAATTCATAATATATATTTAATATAGTTAAAACAATAATTGTGCCAAATATCAAAAGAATTAGTTCAAATTTAAAAGTTTTATAAGCTTTAAATCATATTCCGGGAAAGGGCCTTATATGGGAGCTATATCAAAATATGGACCCATATTAACAAAATTTATAACACATATTTAAAATAGTTAAAAAATTAATTATGCCAAATTTCAATAGAAATGGTTCAAATTTAAAAGTGTTATAAGCTATAAATCATATTCCGGGAAGGGGCGTTATATGGGAGCTACATCAAAATATGGACCAATGTTAATAAAATTTATAACGTATATTAAGAATGGTTAATTGTAACAAATGGTTAGTTGTAACAAATTTTAGTAAATTATCTTAAAAATTGCGGCCCATATGACACAAAGAGTTTGGGGTGTATCAAAATTTTGCATATTATAGCCTATAACTTTTTTCCGGTTAATCAGATTTTGATAATTTTTTGCACGATGATGAACCACGTGCAATTGTATGCTAAAATTAATTTTTTGTTTAAGTCCAATTACATTTTTAGAAGAAATTATAAGAGTTATTTTCGAAATTTTGAGGTTGTTTCAGATATCGGTCTATAACTTAATTGCTTATAAACCGATATAGCTGGTTTTAAATAGCAAACTGCTTAGGACAATAACAAACAAGGTGGTCAAGTTTTATTGCATTCGGTCAATTATTCTAGGCGTGAGAATGTTTCCAACAGACAGACAGACGGACAGACGGACAGACGGACATAGCTAAATCGACTCAGTTTTTGATTTGATGCAATAATATATATATTATTGCATCAAATCATTACATTGTTGGGTCTGAGATGATTCCTTCTTGGCGTTACATACAGAATGACAAACTTAATATACCCTTCACAAATAATACATAAAATTATTTAATTCTACATACTAAAATGAAGTTAATTTGAATAAAATTTTTGTTTATTTAATTTTTTTCAAAATTTTTTTATATATAAACTGAATATAGATATACATACACGCTACTTCCTTGATCCTATACGTCTTACATTTTGTCCAGTTAAAGAGTTAAACCTTGAGATAGTCATAGAAATTCTCGCTATTACAGTCCTTAAGATATTATATTCTCAATATTTGCTTTGTATGGGGAGTACTGCTTCCCTTGGTCCTTAATATTTTATAAATTAATTCATTATAACAATTTTACGTAATTCTTTAAATATGGTATTTAAATTAAATAACATTCGTGATTAAAAAGAATTTATTTTATATTTATTTAAATTAACCCCATTTTATTTACGAATTCAAATAGTCATATTGACAAATTTTCATCAATTTGAATAATTTATCTACTTTTCTTCAATTCTACAACCTTTTTCGTTATATTTACTACCTTTTTTGGTTTAGTGTGGGGAAGCCATTTCATTACATTTACTCCATTATTTTAAAATCACTTTTTAGCTATTCTGATGATTTGTTTCGGGGCGTTGTCTTGTTGCATAGCCCAAATCAGTGTCATTTTTTCAGTTGCATACCGTAGCATTACTTCGTCTAACACCATTGTACGAAAAAGCACCTCCATACCATAAAACTTGAACCATCGATCCACAGAATACTACTCCCCTTTTTTATATGCCAAAGCAAGTAAGTTTTAGGAAACTCTTATCTATTTGTGGCATGCGGAGCAGTTTCATGGTTTATGGGCTTTTAAATTTTATTTCCTAAGCCTTCTGATACAGTTTCAGTACCTATTAACTTATTTATCTAGTTTGTAATCCGGCTGCTGAGATAAATGTCACTTTCTGCATATGACGTAATATAAAGGTGTCGCATCAGTTTTTCGTCCACGACTCTCTTCTTTTAATTTGTAGGTTATAGTGTGTCTAATCAGAATAAGTTTGTTCATCAGAGCCATGTTTTTCAATGAGTTCTCGTTTTTCTGAAGTACAGTGTTTAGACCAACCCATTATTTAAATGTTAATAACACACTTCTTAAAAACTTTGATAAATATAAATTACGGAGGCAACTATATATTCTTTTACACTAAATCTTATAACAAATGTGCTATTATGTGCTATTATTTGAGAGGTCCCAATCTGATATTTTGACTTAATAATTATTTATTTATTTGAAAATTCGTGTTAATTTAAAAGAATTGCATGCATTTTCTTAGAGAATACACTTTGAAGAGTGGGACTACAAAATTGTGGATAAAAATATTCATGAACAAAAACACATATTAGAAACGAAGATCTGACATGAGTGGTGCTATTATTTTGATAAAATACGGTGATTTCCCGATTAAACGAATACTCAGTATAGCGAATTAGGGATTTAATGAACGGTCATACGTTTTTCATTGATTACCTTTTATTACGAAGAAAACAAATAATTTAGTACTCGATATAACGAATTTTTTAAACATACATTAAAAACGATAGATGAGAAAAATAGGCGAAATTAATAACAAGAGCATTTTGCAAATAAGAGAACATTAATGTTTATTTGATTTATAATTTAAATATGATTTCAGAAAAGTATACAAAATTAAAAGCCTGTTACCACCATGTAATCACAAATTGATAGAATACTATAACTAAGAATTTATGTATATAAGCTGGTGTTCTTCAGGGAAGTGTTCTAAAACCCACTCTTTACATGATATACACTTCTGACTTGCCCTTATGCTATGATCTTTCGATTTCAACATTTGCTGACGATACGGCAATTCTCTGCAAACACAAGGATCCTAACTTAGATTATTATAACCTGGACATTTGATTGCAGAATTGAAGAATAATGGTAAACGAACTGTAAAGTAATCACGTCAACTTCGTTCGTAGAGGAAATTGTCCATCGGTTTTTCTTAATGGTGTTAACTTCCCTCAGGGTGACACACCTCTGTATTCATTTTATGAGTGAAGTGTCTTCATATGAAGTTGAAAGCATCTAGCTTACGTTGATTAATTAACCATCAATCCAAATTAAGCCTTGAAAATAAAGACATCCTGTATAAAATCGTTTTCCAATTATGGGAAACGTCCTGCAAAACGAATATTGATATTATACACAGGGAGATATACTGCAAGAATAAAGACGTATCTTAATCCGCTTGCCAAACGTCTTACATATGTCCAAACAGGTGCAAGGTTCTGTCATAACGATTTACTGCCATGCTAATATAAAAGAGGGAGAGTTTAAAAAAAATGTTAACAGAATTGTTTAAATACTTTCAAAACAAGTGCCAATAGGTAGCCCTATTTTACAAAGTAATACATTGGAAGTGGAAAAGATTACAGTAGGTAATTTAACGCTAGTCACGGTGGGTTATATCAATTTAGTTTAATGAAAGAAAATAGTGTGAAACTATCAACAAAACAACAGAAAAGCTGCATTAGTCCATTCAAAGCGTTATATACGCAGCACAGCATTTCTAAGGTGCTTTATTTAACGCAGATGAAGCCGGCTTTTGTGGAAAATGTTACAGACAATGATAATATTGAAGTTTCTAAAAAAAGTACTTGGAGAAATCCAGAAAAAGTTTTTCAACACTCTCTTTAATTGCCGTATAAGCAAAGAAGTACAAAAAGTTATTTTTAATAATTGTTGATTTTTTAATTTAAATTCCGAAAAGAAACTCCGAAAAAGAACTCTTCTAATTTCTTCTAAAAATGTAATTGGACTTTAACATAAAATAATTTTAGCAAACAATTATATGTGCTCCATCATCGTGCAAAAGATCATCAAAATCTGAAAGTTATAGGCTATAATATAAAAAATTTTGATACTCCCCAAACTTTGTGTGTCATATGGGCCGCAATTTTTAAGATAATTTACTGAAATTTGTCACATATACTTATTTTGGTACAATAATAAATCCAAAGATGCCATATTTTTCTGGGATCATTAATTGACCCAGCTCAAATATAAGACCCTTTCCCGGAAAATGATTTATAGCTTATAAAACTCTTCAATTTGAATTAATTATATTGAAATTCGGCACAATTATTTTTTAACTATTTTAAATATTTGTTATAAATTTTATTAACATGAGTCCATATTTTGATATAGCTCTCATATAACACCCCTTTACGGAAACCGGTTTGAGCTTATAAAACAATTAAATAGAGACCAATTCCATTGAAACTCAGTACAATGAAATTTTTTAACTATCTTTAAAGTATATTTTTAATTAGAACAACCTCGGTTTATTATTTATATTATATTACTTTGCAATCTTGGTCCAAATGTTGCTGTAGCTCTCATATAAGACCCCTTCCCGAAAACAGTTTTGAGCTTATAACAAGCATATTTTTTTGTTTTTATACCCTCCATAATACAAGTTGTGAAAAGAGTATATTAATTTTGTTATTCTGTGTGTAACGATAAGAATGAATTATTTCAGACCCTATAATGTATATATACTCTTGCTTCAAATCAATTTCTCAGTCGATTTTCGTCTGTCTGTCTGCTCACAAAAAGCCAGTTCAATGGAAAAAAAGTTATAGCCAAAATTATAACTAATTTTAAGAATCATTAAGTTTTTCTGTGTTATATACTATATACATCTGTGAGTGTATGTGTGTATATGTATATCTACGGAACCTAACGTATAAGCTTCACACGAATTTGTGGTGAAGGGTATTAAAGAACTGGCATAGCCAATAAAGCATTCTTACTTTTTTTATAAAATAGGACGAATAATGTCATCCTACAGACATAGTTAAATCGATTCAGATTTTGATTTGATGCAAGAATATATATACATTATTGGGTCTGAGATGATTCCTTTTTAGCATTACACATGGAATGACAAAGTTAATATACCCTCTTCAATAAGAGTTACTTCATTTAACGAATTTTTTCGATTTTACGAATAGGTCTGACATTAAATCATTCTTTAAACCATTGTATAAGAAAAATACTATCATTGTGTGTGTTTTCAGTTAAACACATTTTAATAACATTTTGTAAAAAATGTCTTACAACAAACTCTATTCACTGCGAAATTTAAAGAGATCGGTCCACATATGAACATGATAATTCTACTTTCGAAAATTACTTTAAATGGCGCAAATAATATTCTGCAAAAATTCTCAATGTAGATTACCATGAAATTGAATCTCTAGATAAATGTAGGGAGGAATTATCCGTGGAAGAGATACCATCATACAAAGTATTAATTATTTATTGAACATCTGCCGATTCTGAATATCGATACATAATATAATATTTGTAATTTTTGTAAGGAATTTATATATATTTCGAAAGAAAAGTTTTCGAAATAATTAATATGTTTGAAATTTTGTTTTAAATTTGCAACGTATGTAATATTCTACATTATTGCTATATATTAAAAGAAAAAACACATCTAGTAATACATACATACACACATTTATTTAGTATAAAACATTTTGTAAATGTATATAATGTATAAACATATACATATATAAAGAAACGTTTCGCCCCTTAAAATTTTTGCAAGTTAATGTTGTTATCTATCTCCTTAACTTATCTTTTTAGTCACTTTTGGAAGTTTATAAATTCATCTTTAGACAATTACAAAAAGTAAATATAGGAGTATTGTTTTTGTATTGAAAATTAGTTTTGACTGATAACTTTCTTCTGAAATTTTATTTAACCATGTTCATTTCTTTTTTTTGTATTGAAAATTAGTTTTGACTGATAACTTTCTTCTGAAATTTTATTTAACGATGTTCATTTCTTTTACATTGCAGTAACAAAATTAAAGAAATGAATGAGAAGAAATTCAAAAACTTTAAAATAACCTCTCTTTTTATTTATTAGAAAAAATAAGTATAAAATCTAGACCAGAGATTGTGGCTTGTCCAACAGAAGTAATTTATTATATACAGTATTTGTCGAAATCTATGCAACTTTTTTCCAATAATAATTAATTGTCCTTTTATTTATAAATATATAATAAAAATAATATTAACTCACAAATATCTTGTTCAAAACTTAAGCAACATTTAACATTTCTTATGATGCCTACTGTTTTTTATCAACTTGAGGGTACTAAGCCTGAAGCATTCATCAAAGTTTGTCACAGATTATTTCTTAGTTAATGGAGTTTAAACCTTCGATTGACACCACAGTTTGAATCCACTCAGAATCTCTTTGAAATTATAAAGGGAAAGATATGATACGAAATAAAAAAATTGATGACATTAAGAATCCAGATTAGTTTTTCTTTAAAAACATAAAGCAATTTTTTTCGACTTCTTTAAAAACTAGTTGATTTTTAATATAATAATTCTTATTTTTACTAAACCTTTAAGAAAACATTGATAATATATGTCTGTGTGTGGAAAATTTTTTAAGTCAAATCCATGATAGAACATGTGTGCAGGGTAATAGCAAACTATCTTAAAAATAGTTAATGTGTGTGTTTGTGTATTTGCATGAATTTCTGTGATAATTATTATTTTGTCCATTTCAGAAGCATTGGTAACGGTCCACTGAGCTCCTTTAAGGCGATTTTCTCCAACGACCCAAGTGTTTTTCATCTTGTTTTATGTAAATGCAAGTGTTTTTTTGTAGTCATGTTGCTGATTTAAAATTTGTTGCCAAGCAAGTTATTTTCATTTATTTTCTTTACACACATATATATATTCTTTACACACACTTATATATATATATATATATATATATATATATATATATATATATATATATATATATATATATATATATATATATATATATATATATATATATATATATATATATATATATATATATATATATATATATATTACTTTTACGTGCGTATATTCCATCCTATTCGGGTCTATATGTATTTGCATGTATGTGTATGAATTTTAATCCTTTCTTCTTAGATATTTTAATTGTTAAAATTGTTAAAAAAGAAACATTATTTATTGTATATAAAATTTTTTTATAAATAAACATATGCATACATATGTTTGTTAATAACTACACACTATGTATTAAATTTACATATATATACTGCATATGTATATATTTATATCAAATAATATATAGTTATATACATATGAAATCTTTTAAAATGATATTTATTAAATTACATTCGACTAAAAACTTGTTACTAAATTATAAGATATACCTCATGGTTTTAATGAATAATAATAAAAGCGCAGTTGTGCACGATCAAATGATTTATTTACTCATTAAATGTGTTATGGATATATAAAATCTTACTATAGTAAATATATTCATCAAATGTTCTTTTCAGTATGTTTTAAGCAGCAAAAAATTTGTCATATTTCGATTTTTGTTTTTTTTTATAAAATATAATGTAGACACTCAATTCACATAGATCTAAAACGGTATAACCATACATGGGAAGACTTTAGTGATTTGTAAAGGCAATGTGTTTCCTAGAGTGATTATAGAATGGGTTATAATAAAGAATTGTCTTATTTTATCATATTAAACGTTTGCATTTCTGCGCAATTTTATTGTTGTCATTAGCGTGCTGTCATTTGGAATGAATGACGCTGTTCAACAAAAACCACATATACTTGGTAAAACCTAAAGAAATTTTAAAAAATTTTTGGAAAACTAGTTCCACATTTTTAATTTATTGGTTAATCTGATTGAATTTATTTTTAAATATTTTGCCATCATCACTGTATATAAAGGATTAACTTTACTGACTGACTGATAATTTCGTCATCGGGATTTCGCCTAAAGGGATAAAGACAAAAAATTAAATGCGTCCAAATAGATCTACTACAACTGTCTTTTGGAAATACTAATATTTTCCAAAACTAATTAATCATCGCTACTTATGGCTTTTCTACAAGAAAAAACTAACGGATGCTTCTATTTCAAAATACTATCCATTTAAATTAAAAAGGGGGACATTTGTATTTGAAATTTTATACTTTTGGACATTCAGGTATTTGATTTTTTGTAATAATTTATCTTAAGCAAAAAAAAAAAATTGTATTATGCGATTTCTTTCTGATCTCATGAACGAACTATTTGTTTCTTCTTAAATGAATAACTTAAAAGCAGAAAATATGTGGACCAATGTTGATTAAGGTTTTTTAATTATATGTGATTTTTTGAAGTCTTATTATGGGAGCTATTACCAAATGCGGTATTCAACAAATTATTTATATATTTCAAATAATTTGAAAAATATTTGTGCCGAATTTCAAAAGATTCGCACTGAACCAAATTGCAACAAATATAACACAGTTTTTGCGATATATCAAAATTGCGCAATCTTTAATCTAAAACTTTTATATACTAATTGCATTTCGGTGACTTTTGGTGCGATGATAAAGTACATGATTATATTCTATTTTATTCAAGTTACTCTTTATTGAATTTCATTGAATTCGGAAAATTAGTCTAGTCGTGAAAATGATTTTTGGTGCAATAATTTATATTGAGTCTTAGATAATTTCTTCTTTACGTGAAGGGAGATTTAATAAAACCTTACCGAAATGTTCAAAAAGTTAAAAAAATAATTTTCAAAGAAAAGTAAATTTTAAACTTATTATAAAAACAATATTTTGAGAAATGTTGTTGACTTTTAATCTCTAACAAATTTAAGAATAAAAAAATAATGGTAAAGAAGAGAAATTAGACAAATTTGTGGAAGCTATAGCAAAATATGGACCTATATTACTCAGATTAATAACATATATGTTTAAGAGAGCTAGAAAAGTGTTTGAGCCATTATTTACTAGTTTTATAAGATAAAAACTGCTTCTTGGGAAGATATGGGTCATTCCACAGTAAAATATGAATTAAGATTGTTCAAATTAATAATATATATTAAAGACAATAAGAAACATTGTGCCAAATTTAAATGGAATCTATATATATATATATATATATATATATATATATATATATATATATATATATATATATATATATATATATATATATATATATATATATATATATATATATATATATATATATATATATATATATATATATATATATATATATATATATATATATATATATATATATATTTATTTATAATAATTTGTTGGAGAAATCGTTCTTCTTCGAAATTTGAGGTTATTTCAAAAGGAAAAAGTTACAAATTAAATTCGGACTGACATAGCTAAATCGACTCAGATTTTGATTTGATGCTAGAATACATATTTTGTCTGAAATTATTTCTACTTGGCTATACACACGGAAAAACAAAGTAAATATATCCTCATCACAACCTGTGTTGGTGAAAAGTACAAATATGTAATATTTTCGGTAGGTTTAATTTCGACTTTGTCGCTATATTTAGCGCGTAGTGTTTTGTTAAAGAATTTTATTAAAAAACATAATAATATTTATTATTATATTGTTAATGTGTACGTTATTTGCAAAATATAAAACCATTAAAGGAAATAAAAAAACGGTCATTGTATTTTTGGTGATACATACATATATAATATAGAACAGAAAGTAAATATCTTAATAAACCATTAAAAGTGATAAACAAGTAGAAAGTTATATAATACATTGTACCCTATACTCTAAAAAATGTCATGAAAATTTACTCTATATATAGTAGGTAATTGGACCTCTATAAATAGGGTAAAATTACACATTAATTTTTGTTTCAAATTTTTACGCATTTTATATGTAAAAATAAAAATCTATCACTTAATATATAGCAACATTTAAACATTATTAAATACAATATAAGTAATGTTTAATAAAAATTTTCATAATTCTATAAACATGACTAGAAACATTAATACTACTCTATTTTGTGTGTATTTTTGTAGATAAAAGCATGTAAAAGTTATTTCAAACATATCATGCTCATTTTTACGTACATATAGTAGTTTTACATGAAATCCTACAAATTTTATTACATTACGTTCATTTTTAGAGTGTATATCACATTGTTGGTTATCCACAAATTTGAGAGTGTATTCATTATTGACGGTTGTATAGGAAATATGGGAAATATACTAAAAATTTTGAACATTGTTTTAGAATATTAATCTCATATGTGCAAAATTTAGAAAACCGTAATAGATCAGCTGATTTTTTGTTTTGTTTCATTTTAGTCAATTTATGTCAAAGTTTGTTTACTTTTCTCTTTTATTTACAAACAATACGCGTTTTTTTGTTTACGCAAAAATTTATTGTAAACATTTTTTTGTGAAAAGGAACAAAAATAAAATAAAATAAAATAAAATAAAATAAAATAAAATAATAATGAATTTTAAATTTTAAACAATCAAATTATTCAATTCTGTTTTTGTTTGGATTTTTTTTGTTTTGGAAGATTTTTTTTCGAAGATTTTGTTTATAGAATCGAGGAGGACGATGAACTAAAGAAATTTTCTTCTATATCATCAATAGCTTCGGTCTCGGGAAAACAGAGTTTCAGCATAGTGAAAAGAATTTTTGGTTATTGCAATAGTAATTTACATTTATTTCGAAATGTTTTTAACTGAAATACCTCCTAAGCACCAATATCACGCGATAAATTTCTCGGGGTATTAAGTTGCTCATCCGTACATTTCCAAATTCTAAAGGATGCTTCACAGAATCATCACTTTTAAATTTTGTATAAATTTTTTTTATAAATAAAATAAACCACTTAGCAGCAGATATTGCTAATATACCTATTTAACAATACATTTTGGTTAGAGACCATTGGGCCCGTTTGAAATATATATCATTGTCACGCACTTTGCAACATAACGACATCATATCATGATCTTCACTGATCGTATTCAACTCCTCCTTATTTTAACGTATATGTTTTTGTACGCGATCAAATTCCAATTTCCATTCCATAGTATCACTTACGTCTCCACTTATTTATGAGATGTTTGTTTCTGTTGTATGGGACATGTTTGATTTTCGGAGAATTGCAATTGAAAACATATTTGGCTAATTTTTCCAAATCCAGTTTTCTTTGTGTTACAGAAGGTTGTTGACAATATCCAATATGTAGGGAATTAGTACAACTATTTCCAACGTTACCCGTTAATAGAAAATCTGGTTCAGGATATCCCTAAAAATGGTATATATTTTCCATTTTTCCAGTCCGGTTAGATCAGTGTTTGGAATATTTAGTACGATAAGTTAAAGCTAATGCAGATTTGAAAGCATAAAAATCAAAAATCTGAGCGCGGAAATTGAAGTCACGTGACGAAACGCATGTTCCGACAAATGATTCGCAACTTTCTGGTCAAATATTTTATGCTTATGATGTTGCAGAAAATATATTACTTTAGCCTAACTTGGCACTCAGTCAGTATTTGTACCAAGATTGTCAAATACTTAAAACTGCCCGAAGCTAAGGCCAGTGGAGCAATGTTGGGCTCTTGCTAAAGAAGAATTGAAGTTTCCTGGTCAAAAACTTTATATTGCTGATGCTTGGAAGATTGAAAAAAAGTAAAGGAACAAACAATATGCAGTTTCGACAAAAGTCTCCAAAAATACAAGAAAAGTAAAAGGAAAATTACATCACTTTTCAAATTGAAATAAACCCTATTATGTTTATTCATTGAATACTTAAAATGCATGTGTATTGTTTGTTATCCTTTTTTGTTTTATTTTATGTCATTATTGACATTATGTTTTCAAGAAACAAAAACACAATTGCATGTTGTTTTTATAGTATTGTATTTGTTGTAGCGCCACTGCCACCAATAGTAATAGCGCCATGGGTAAACTCGTTGCATATTTAGGACTATTATGCATTTAGCAATATTTTTCGCCTGTTCCATATATCTGCACATTATATCTCGACTACATTTGGAGATGTAGCGTATAACAAATATAGTTATAGTTCTTCATTTTTATTACAGTTATTTACATTTAATTTCTTATCCTATATATAATGAATAACCTTCCCTTGCAGTAAAAGTCAACAGAACTTAATTCTTAATATTTGTTTCAATTTCTACAAGAAAAGATGGACTAAAATAACTTCATATTCATTGACAAATAAAAAATTATAATTTATTAAGTTTCCGTATAAAAAATGGTCTTTAAATGATCAAATTGGAATCCTACCATTATATAGTTCTATATTTTCTACTGAATCAATAGGTATCTATTGAGAAAATGAGAAAATAAAATATAACCGCAAAAATTTTGAAATAATTTTAACTCTAATATAATACTATGTAGCCTAATCTGAGAAAGCGATATTATGACAATAATATTAAGCCTTGGACGTTGTTATTTCAAAAGAAATGTACGATTTAACGATTTTCGTCCATTTGTATGTCATTGTAAACATTAACAGGTCAATATTTCATATATATCTTAATAAAATAACCTTCATTTCCTAATAAACACGTTTCCTATATTCAAAAATCATTTAATCAAATTATACGAGAGTCGGCATAATATTTCATGCCTGCATCATAGCATAATCGTTCTTAACCTACTATTACTTTTAAATTCTGCATAAGCTTAAGTTTTGTATTGATGTAGTAAAAATAAGGGCCAAACCAGAAAAATCGGATAGTGTGACATCCAAAATTTCATTCGAAGTTTTAACGAATGTTCCTTCTAAAGTTTTTTTCCACGGATTACTAAATTTAAGGTCAGGCTATACATTAAAAACGGAAAGAAAGAGAAAACGAAATCATACATAAATATTTTTACAAATTCAAAAATGTAATTTACTCATAAATTTATATGTTAGAGTATGTGAGTACTTTCAATACTTTTTATACCCTCCACCACCACAAGTGGTGAGGGTATATTAAGTTTGTCATTCCGTGTGTAGCGCCAAGAAGGAATCATCTCAGACCCTACAATGTACAATATATATAATTGCATCAAATCAAAAACTGATTTAATTTAGCTATGTCCGTCTGTCTGTTGAAAACATTCTCACGCCTAGAATAATTGTCCAAATTCAATAAAACTTGGCCACGTCGTTTGTTATTATCCTAAGCCGCTTGCTATTTAAAACCAGCTATAGCGGTTTATAAGCATAGAAGTTATGGACCGATATCTGAAACAACCTCAAAATTCCGAAGAAGAACTCTTCTAATATCTTCTGAAAATGCAATTGGACTTAAACAAAAAATTAATTTTAGCATACAATTTTACGTGCTCCATCATCGTGCAAAAGATCATCAAAATCTGATTGACAGGAAAAAAGTTGTAGGCTATAATATATAATTTACTGAAATTTGTCACATATACTTATTTTGATACAATAATAAATCCAAAGAAGTCATATTGTCCTGGGATCATTAATTGACCCAGCTCCCATATAAAGGCATTTCCTGGAATATGATTTATAGCTTATAAAACTCTTAAATTTGAGCCTATTCTATTGAAATTTGGCACAATTAATTTTTTAACTATTTGATATATATGTTATAAATTTTATTAACATGGGTCCATATTTTGATGTACCTCCCATATAACGCTCCTTACCTGAAAACGGAGTTGAGCTTAACTATTTTTAATGTATATTTTTAATTAGAAAAATCTCAGTCCATATTATTATGTAGCTCCCATATCAGACCCCACACCGAAAACAGTTTTTAGCTTATAAAACGTGTAAATAATGACCAATTATATTTATATTATTGTTTTTATACCCACCACAATACAAGTGGTAAAGAGAGTATGTTAACTTTGTCATTCTGTGTGTAACGCTATAAATGATTTATTTCAGACCCCATAATGTATATATTCTTGCTTCAAATCAAAATCTCAGTCGATTTTCGTCAATCTGTCTGTCTGCTCACAAAAAGCCAGTTCAATAGAAAAAAAGTTGTAGCCAAAATTTTAACTAATTTGATTACTCGTTAAGTGTTTCTGTTTAATATACTATGTAAATTTGTGAGTGAATGTGTGTATGTATATCTACGGAACCTAACGTATTAACTTCACACGAATTTGTGGTGGAGGGTATTGAAGACTCGGCATAGCCGAATACAGCATTCATACTTGTTTTAAATTATAATTTCAGGTAAATAAATTTACATTAATTTCCTATAAATAATATTTTATACATTTTTTCACATTTACCATAATCTTGTAAGAACAAGAACCCTCAGATAGAAGACAAAAATTGAAATTCTTCATCATGGGTTGGAAACAGTTGTGACTTTTATTAAGATTTATCCCAAAACCAGATCTTACTAAAGCGCCATGACATCACGTTCGGTCAGCCACGAAACGATAAAACAATTTTGTTGATTAAGACGGATTGGATAGGATGTAATATTTATATTTTATGTCACATATTCATAAGCATCTCCTTAAAATAATTATGATGTTTCATACTGTTAAATGCCTAAAATGTGTAGAGTAGTGTAATATATACGCATATGATATTGTAAATACGAGATACTTCTGATTGTTTTTGAGAATAATATATTAAAAAAAATCAACAATGCTCTCAAAGTGTTTTAAAGGAAATCATTTTCTACTAAACACCTTGTGAGTTTTGTTAAGTTGACAGTTTTTTTAATATATTATTCTTAAAAACAATCGGAAGTATCTCGTATTTACACTATCATATGCGTATATATGATACTATTCTACATTTTTCTATACAGATTGTATGCATATAACCGTATAAAACATCATAATAATTTTAAGGAGATGCTAATGAATATGTGACATAAAATATAAATATTACATCCTATCCAATCCTTCTTAATCAACAAAATTGTTTTATCGTTTCGTGGTTGACCGAACGTGATGTTGATCGTAACATGGCGGTTTTGGGATGAATATTAATAAAAGTCACGACTGTTTCCACCCCATGATCAAGAATTTTAATTTTTGTCTTTTATCTGAGGGTTCTTGTTCTTACAAGATTATGGTAAATGTGAAAAAATGTATAAAATATTATTTATAGGAATTTAATGTAAATTTATTTTACTGAAATTACAACTTAAAAAATATTGAAAGTACTCACACACTCTAACGTATAAATTTATGAGTAAATTACATTTTTTTGTAATTTGTAAAAATATTTATGTATGATTTCGTTTTCTCTTTCTTTCCGTTTTTAATGTATAGCCTGACCTTAAATTTAGTAATCCGTGGAAAAAACTTTAAAAGGAACATTCGTTAAAACTTCGAATGAAATTTTGGATGTCACACTATCCGATTTTTCTGGTTTGGCCCTTATTTTTACTACATCAATACAAAACTTAAGCTTATGCAGAATTTAAAAGTAATAGTAGGTTAAGAACGATTATGCTATGATGCAGGCATGAAATATTATGCCGACTCTCGTATAATTTGATTAAATGATTTTTGAATATAGGAAACGTGTTTATTAGGAAATGAAGGTTATTTTGTTAAGATATATATGAAATATTGACCTGTTAATGTTTACAATGACATACAAATGGACGAAAATCGTTAAATCGTCTCAAAAAGATATTCTATTATTAATATTCTTTTTTCGTTCGAGGATATTTGAAAAAACTCTTTGAGTAAGATTTTATTCCAATGTACTTAGTCTCTAATGACAGTAACAACATATAAAAAGTTAAGAGTGCAACCATGAGGATATTCTGAAATGCATTTAGTAAATAAAAATATTTAGTAAATCGACAAATTTTAAATTTCGTTAAAATTTTAGGTGAAATTGAATGAGAAAAAATCTTCATGCTGTTAAACAAATATCCGAGGTACCTACTTATCACCGGCTGTGGAGCCTTTGAAAGGTCCAAACTATTAATGTTGCACCTTTACTGTAATTTTTAAAATCCACTCAGTCAATCAAAAGATACAGATTAATTTTTATCATTGGCAACTTTTTTTCGACAAATTCATTCCCCTATACTAATCCTCCTTTCGTAAATTGGATTAAATGGCTTTCCCTATGGGGATATGAAAAGCTGATTTTGCTGTTCTAAATAAATTACTTATTAATGAAGTAAAGCCTCAGTTAAATTAAATAACTCCCCAATTGAAAATAAACAAAGGAGAATGTTATATTCGACTATACCGAATCTAAAATACACATTGCAAAAATTATGTTTTGCAAAAATTAGCATGAGTTCAAGATATTGCACCAAAAAACTAATCAGTTTAAACACTGATTCAGGAAAAAGGCCTCTGTTAAAAATATGGTAACATATTGTTAAAATATTGTTACCGAGACATAGATTTTTATGGTCGATTTAATTAAAAATATGAAAAGATTTCTTATATGAGATGCAATATGCTTGAAATTAGTTACATACATGGAGTTGGTCTATATTTAAGAACTTTTTAAGCCTAATTCACAATTCCGGGAAGTAAGATTATAAAGAAGTAATAACCAAGTATAGCTAGATAATTGTCAAATAAATTCACATATTGAAAACGCATAAAAAAATAATTGTTTCAATAGAATTTTTAAAGAGTATTAAAATCTTAAAATTCTTTTCCTGGAAGAGATTTTAAATAGGAGCTATAGCAAAATATGACACGATATTCGCCAACTTAGTAACATATATTCCAAACTGAGAAGTAATGGTGCCAAATTTCTAAAAATTTTAATGTCTTATAGCATTAAAACCTTTTGCCACGAAAGAGATTTAAATAGGAGCTATAGCAAAATATAGACCGACATTCGTGACGATTTGAACAAAATTGGTTAATATTCATGTAAGAGTAACCTCAAATCCATCTTCCGGGAAAGGGTGTTATATAGGAGAAATTATATACCGATATTGGAAAAATAAAAATTTGAAAAATAATTTTGCCGAATTTTTATAGAATTGGTCTATATTTAATCTCAGCTCGAACGGTTACAAACTGCTGTACGCTAAAGACTAAGGTAAATAAAATCTTGTATTTAAGCAAAAAAAAAAAAAAAAAAAAAAAAAAAAAACACCTTAATATTTACATCTTCTTTGATTATAACGATGTAGTTTCGGTTACAGCTGCTGTATGGAGCATGGCCATGCTGCAGGAAACCGTCGGGTTCATCTGATAGTGGGTGCCGATGCTAATGCCCATTTTTCGGTGTGGTGCGGTTTGGGCACTTATGCAAAGTGAGTCTAGACTTTGTATTTGCTTATAATATAGAAGTAGTACATAGTGACACGAAAGACGTTCTTAACATAATGCTGACTACAGAGGCGAATCAGTATTTGATTGAGGATTGGAACGTATTCACTGAATGTTCCTTTCGAATCATTGCTATTTCGAATTCACTGTCAGTACTAAGAGGGCTATCATTCCTGCACATGCGAAGAACCAGATGTTTCTCTCACCTGGAAGAGCATCCTCGCCAAAATACAGCCAAGTTAATTTGATATTCTTATTATCGGGGATTTGGAGGGGCAATGAATATGGTTACAGGCGCCTTGAATTAAGCGCGTATACGAAGTGTATTAATACATAGAGGCAGAAAAAGACCACCGCAATTGTCCCCGGCTATATCTCAGAGGAAATGCTTCAATGATGCCAAGAAAACAGGCATTTGATCATCCTAAATTTATCAGTGAATCCCTTTAACAATCAGGTTCGAAATGCCAAGCGTAAAGCCTGAAGGAATCCTCATGAGAGACGAACAGATTACGATGGATTCTGTCCAAAACCATTACCGTACCTGCATATACACAGTATACAAATGACAGTTGGACGATGAACAGCCATGAGGCATTAAAGCTATTTTTGGTCCGTAAAACCATCCGGTCTCCTGGACCGGATGGTTTAATTCCGGAGGATCTTCAGAGGAAATTGGATATAATCTAATCATGGTTGTTGAGATTTTGCAGAGCTTGTATGAAATGGTCTCACATTCCATCGAAATAGACCCTATTTGAGGTTATAATCACACCTGAAGGAGGCAAGGCCGCCCATACGGGACCAAAGGACTTAATACCTATAAGTATCTCGTCCTTTATGCTGAAGACTTTGAAGAGGATCATTGACATTCATATAAAAATGTCATTGAATGGTAGTCTGAATTCATGCTCTCAACATACATACCAAGAACAAATCAGGTGAGACGGTATTACATTCACTTGTAGATCGAAAAGTCATTGGAATTCGCTGAATATATAATGGCGTCCTTTAAGGATATTGAAAGAGCTTTCAATAACCAACGATAGGAAGAGGCTATCATTGGATTTGTGATAGGACTTTTGTCCAAAAGGATCATTTGATCAAGTATTGGCATCGCGTCAATTATGAGATATGCTCTAAGAGGAACTCTTCAGGATTGTGTGCTGTGAATGGTCTAATCATTTAAATGGACCGAATGGAATCAGCATTCAAATCTCCTAGTGAATGGAGTACTGAGAGTACACTTAGAGTTAATCCAGTGAAATCGGAGCTGGTATTGTTTAATAAGAGGTACGAAATACCAGACTTCAGACTTCGCGAGCTTTTTGTAATGAATTTGTTGTTATCCAACAGCGTCAAATATATAATAATTCGAGATAGCAGACTGACGTGGAAGTATCCTGGGAACGACTGATTCCATCCCAGAAATCATTTACTACTGCATCCCTTCCCCGCTAATACATACAGCATTTACCCACCGCTTAGGAGAACCGTTGCATGTCGCACAAGTAGGTGCTATTTTTCAAACCTCTAATCTGAATTCAAAACTTTTTACTTTTACTTAATTTCTTTACTTCTACACTTTGTTTTGTTTCGATTCATCTTTTCCTAGGGAACACAAAGGGATCTTCAGGACTCAAGTGAGCCATTATCAATTGGTTGAATTTTCATGGCAGCCTGATGACTTAACCTAACCTAAGGGATTTAAATAGGAGCTAGGTCAATAATATGGAATTCCTTCCTAAGTCTCTTCTATAAGGGAACACAGAAACATATTTTAATAATTTTAATTTTTTCGATTATTTTTATTAAAAAATATAAGCATTTTAAACAGGCAGGCCTGTTTGGATTTATATTTATATGTTCCAAATTTGGGTATATATTAAATTTTTTTTTGGTGATTTATTTCGTAACGGCGAAAAATTGAATCAGTAATGGTAATTTTTTTTCAAATTATTGTTTAATTATTAAAAATAAACATAGTTTTCATTAAAATAATAAATGTTTAAATAAAAATTTTAATTGCATTGATACGACATTAGAAAATGATTATAAATATTATGCAAAAATTATCATGAGTTGAAGAAATTACACCAAGATTAATAACATATATTGATGAGAGTTTATTTAAGAGTTATATAATCTCAAACCCGTGATCCGGGAAAGGATGTTGTATGGGAACAATACCAAAAAATCGACCGGGATGGTTTTTGCGATCAAATTAATAATATATTTTAAGGATAGTTAAAAAAAAAACTGTTGTGTGGGTCTAATATAGGCGCATTAGCACAATGTGGACTGAGACTGCTGAAATCAATTATATATATTTAATATATATGTAAGACAACTAGAAAATCATTTTGCTTAAATACGTTTTTCGGAAAGGGACGTCATATAGGAACTATATCAAAATATGGAGCGCTTGTTTACATTAATTAATTGTGTCGAATTTTATTACAATTAGTTCTTCTTGAACAAATTGTAATAAATGGGAACTACGTCAAATAATGTTCTCAGCACAATCTAGTTTCTTTGGATTTATAATTATATCAAAACTAATATATGTGGCAAATTTCAGAAAATTATCTTAAAAGTTGCGACCCATACAGCACAAATGTTTTGGGGTGTGTCAAAATTGTTCATATTTCTGGCTATAACTTTTTCTTTTGGTTAGATTTTGATGATTATATAACAGTTATCTTTTGTTGCAATAAGAATTTTTCAAACAGACAGATAGATAGACGGACATAGCTAAATCAACTCAGATTTTGATTTGATGCAATAATTTATATACATTTTAGGATCTGAGATGATTCCTTCTTGGCGTTGCACACGGAATGACAAAGTTAAATAGTGGGAGGAAAATATTGTCATAAAGAGTATCGAATAAGTTTATGTAAATGTTTAATTTGAAAATGTAAAAATTCAACTTTAATTTTACCTTATTTCTTTATTTCCAATTCCATATTTAAATGTGTAATGTACTAGTATGTTTTTATCTCGATATAGATTCATAAATTAAGGGTGTTTTATTTTCACGGATCCATGAAAATAATTAAATCCAAATAAAAGCTTAAGTGAAATTTAAACTTTATACTTATTTTCCCAATTTAAAAGAAGTATGTGAATAATGTATACATGTGTGTATAAAAAGAAAATATAAACCCACGGATATATATATATATATATATATATATATATATATATATATATATATATATATATATATATATATATATATATATATATATATATATATATATATATATATATATATATATATATATATATATATTTTCTTAAACATCAAAAAACTTGGAATAAAAAATCTTGCAAACAAGAAAAAAATACGTTTTAGTCCCGTCATGTCCACATGTCAATTTTCCTTACAATTTTCCTACTTTCGAATCTTCGCGCATTTAAGATATTTCCTTTAGATTTTTTGTATTTTTTTAGTCAATCCTCACTAGTACCCACTCCATTAGTTATTCTGTTCGCCGATTTGTCTGTCTTTCTGTCGGTCAAGAGCACTTGTCGAAGTTACTGGACTGCTTACACATGAGCATGCACACAAAATAATACAATCAACATTTATGCCTAGATGGACAAAAAACCATTTAATGGGAACAAACATACATACATACATACATACATACATACATACATACATACATACATACATACATACAAACATACATACATAAATACATACATAAATACATACATATTTACTACTATTTCAATTCTTTTACATATATTTTTTATCATACCCAGCAAACATTGCGCTTTGTTCTAGCATATTAATGAAATGTTTATGAAAAATATGACAAAAGTTTTTAAATTAATTCAATTCAGGAACTTTATTTCAAAACACAATATTATATACGATTCAACGATTATTTACTTTAAAAATGTCAGATAATGCACAGTGGGTGAGAATTGATTTCTTGAAAATATATCTGAAACTTTTGTTTGTCTGTTTTGTACATGAAATTTTATATAATGATAGCAGTGGAGTTGGAATCGTTACTTTGGCAGTTGGCCCTCTAACTACAGACCCTTTTTTATAGAAATTCTTAATCCCAAACCCTAACATTTAAATCAGAATGGAAAGAAACAAAAATTTTAATTTTCACTTCCACAATTTCCATATCATATATCGAAAATTATTCCCATAATCACCTCAAAAATCACAAGAAGTAACACCCAGCAGATAGATAACAAACTGATCATTTATGTGTTTGAAGGGTAATTATATATATTTGTATCTTTTCTTAAACACATACATACATTCAAGAAAACAGTGTTCCTTCTGTAGCTGTCACACACGATATACAACGTCGCCGCTTTTCAAATCCCACATGTGCAAAAGGCATTTCCGCTTTCTTTGTGTCCATTTGTCTTCAATTTATTTATTTTTATTTTTTTTTTTTTCATTTTCCTTTTTATCGTTTGAGTTTTGCCAACAAACTGCCTCCGAAAAAACGGACGCGTAATATCTTAAAGAGTGGGTGGCTGACTGGCATGTTTTGTAAAAGAACATGTGACGGGCGGATAGATGAGCAGATGGATGGATGAATGGATGGTTGAAACCTAAAAACATTTTCGTATATATGTGATGGGGTGAGAATTAATGGTCAGAATACAAAAAGAAAAATAAGGCATTGTGTTTTGGTTTTCGTGTCGCGCAATGTTTATGATTGCAATGTTGGACCCTTACTTACGTGAAACTTGTATATTGTTGTCATGTACTTACGTATGAATGTTCTATAAATTTTGTCTTACATCCACAAGTCGAACGGTACAGAGATTAAAACACTGAAATCATTTTAATATAAATTCTAAATTTCAAGGGTATAACAGGTTATACCCTCAATGAGGTTTTTGTATTAATAAAATCTTAAATGCATCATTAAAAAACACAATTCAGAAAAATTATACAGGTCTTTGCTAATTCTAATTAAAAAAAAATTTTAGTAAATAAAACCAGAAGTAATACAACGTGGAGATAAATTATTACGTCTGATTCAAGGAAATTTAATGAACGCGATTGGAAAAAATTTATTATATAGAAAAAATAATTTGTAGTATAAATGAAATTTAACGCATATTCAGAAGGATCAAATATATATGTAAAACATAACATTTCTTAAGTTTTAATTCGTATTTGGGAAAGATATGCCAATTTAAAGTTCTGGTTTTTGAGATGAGTACACTCTATATATATATATATATATATATATATATATATATATATATATATATATATATATATATATATATATATATATATATATATATGCTAAGTTTTATGTTGTTGGGGATGATGAAACAAATTTTTGTCCTGGACATAAGACATTCCAAAAATATGTAAGTTTTACTATTATTAAGAGAGGAAGGCTGTTAAAAGATTAAATAAAAGGCCAACTGAAAGGCCTACAGCAACGCGCATTATACGTTTTTAGAATACTCACGCATTCATAAGAACTCAAACATGTTTAAAGATTTCGTAAAAGACTCTTTATATTTTCTTCATTGTTACAATGATGTACTTTTATACTAAGATATATATAAGACAAGTGAATATTTTCTCCTTTCAAACAAACTAAATAAATTGATTAAAACTAAATTAATACATTAAAATCTGTTCAGATCAGTACGGTATTTCATTAATCAGTTAATTTTTTTAGATAACTGTTCGATTAATTTAAAATTGGCAATTTTCGAATAAAGAATAAATCGAATAATTTGTATTGTTATATATTAATATTACAACCACCCATGGTGGTGCAAGTTATAATTATGATTAAATTGTTATACCTATATTTAATATATATCAACGTAAACGCTATTGTCTATTGTTCATTAAAAATAATAATAGCCCCAGCCTAAGGAATTCTAAAATAATCATTATCGGATTTTATTGTTTAGTTTTTGGTAACTCCGAATTTTATTTCGTTTTGGAATCTTGAAGTGTAACCCCTTATGCACCACTTGTGGTGGTGAAAGGTTGAAGAACAAATGCAAAGATATTTTTTTTTATTTTAAATGTAGGTTTTATGAATTGTCTACTTATGTCACATACTAATCAATAATTGCTATAATTTCTTATATAAATCCGTCATTAAAATAAAGATATATTCAATATGAATATAATTAACAAGAAAATCTTTTAATTGTACATGAATTTTGTCTTTTATTTTATTAAAAAAAAGAAAATAAAAGAGAAGCTTTAAATGTAAAATTTAATAAGTAAGAATTTCGAAATATCAGTGTTATTAGGTCTAGAAAAAAATATTTGGTTCTGTTTCAACCCCTTTTTCGCGTTTTCTCCGTAAATTGGAGGCTATTTTATCAAAAAAAAAAGCTTACCAACGATATATTCGTACGTGTATGTGTTGTTCTACTTAATTTAAAAATATATTGTAGCAACAGTAACCCCTACATTAAAACATGAAAGCAACTGTGTCCGGTTTCACGCACCACCAGCCCATGTAATAATTTCAAGATGTATAGTTGCCAAACTGGATCATATTTTCTACATTTCTATAAGTATATAAATATATGTATATGTACGTATCGCATATAACAATATATGTAGTTATATTACCCCAAAAACATCAAAAAAGGAGGGAAAATGAACAAAAAAATTGAAAAATCCAATAACAACAGAAACAACGAAACAACAACATTTGATTGTATAAAAGAAAAGGGACCTAGTAAAAGTAGTTAAATGGACCGTCCATTACATTGACATGGGATGCGAATTGAAATTGTGATGGGATGAATAGTTTTTTATTGGTATGGGATAAAATACATACGCACACACAAACACTTACATACATGTACATACACGCCATCATAACATAGCCTAATTTAGAATGTTGGAAGGTGTTATGTTTATGTGCGTATGTCGGTTTATTTATATTATACTACAGCATCACGCACTTATGGTCATTTCATCCTTAAGTAAAAGTGTCCCAAAAAAGGGATGATATTACTATAAACATACATTTATATAGGCACAATACTACATACACATGCATAGTTCACTCACAAAAAAATCTTTGTAAAATTTTAAATTTTTAATTAAGTTTGAAATTTTACATTACATGTTATGTTTATATCCAAAATAAGATACATGTAGAACTTACATTCTTAATTTGGTAACAAAATAAATTTTAAAAGTAATTTTTGAACACAAATTCACGAATTATTGTATTCGAGTGTATGTTAAATTATGGATGATTGTGATATTTGAATGTTTGTTTGTAGCATTTGAAAAATTACCAAAAGGATATAATATTATATATGTATGTGTGCCTGAGATTGCGAATTTTATCCTTTCGGTTGCTGACATCGGTCGGTGGTCAACAGCGGTCCATTTGCTTAATGGTCAGACATGCTGGCTCATAAGTTGGCAAGCTGACAGAAATGCAGCGTTGAGTTTTGACGCAAGGCTCGTTAAATCTATATATATCCAGAAATGGGGTAATTTTTACAAATTTTGTTGTTGTTTATATTTTGCTTTTATTTCAGTATCTGTAGGTATGTGTTTTTGTTGTTTAGTTTAATTACAAATTACCGAAAAAGGGTTAATAGCAAAAGTAGATTTTTCTGTTTCGGACCATAAAGTTTCTGTTTCGTTCTTTTTTTGACAAAATAAATTGTAATAACTACAAAACTAAATACTAAATATTTTACTATATGAATTAACACATACACAAATACTCGCACATATATAATTAATACATAGATAAATATATATTTGTATCTGTGTTCGTATATAAAAATGATTGAGAATTTTAAAGTATAGGATTGGTTTGGGAAGATAATAATTGGTTTTGTTTAATGAGACAACATTTATTTTATTCTAAACTTTAATAAATGTTTTATATTTACTTTGTTTTTTGAATGTATATAACACATACATACCATCAAACATAAAATATGCTAAGTTAACATTATATTATATAAAATTACCTAATATGAATATATAAAGTGTAGTGAATATTTATAATTAAAACTATGGAAAATAGGCCAGTATGTAAATTTATATTTACTTTTATATAATAAATAACACATAAGAATGAATATCTAAGTATTCGTTAAATTGTGCTCCTAATTAAATATATATACAGTACAAAGCAGTAAAAATACAACACAGGTCTATAATAACTTTAATAGAAACTGATTCAAAGAAAGGGTAAAACACAATACAGTACTGTATTTTCTATTAGGATCTGATGGCCCTATTAAAAAATACATATTAAACATAGCCTTTAACAAAGTTTCAATTGTAATTAAATAATTAACTTAATTTCATTGTGTTGCATTTTATGGTTCGTTAAATTTTTTTTTCATTTTCCGTTAATAAACAAATTTCAGAACAAGCTTTGGGTTATTTGAAAACCTTAGAGGAACAAAAATCGAAAAGAAGAAATAGATGTCATTAAATATAAGTGTCCTGAGTTGGATTATTCTGCTCGGTACTGTAAAGATGGACATTACATGGACCAACTAATTTATAAATCCAAACAATTTATATACAACGCAAATGTGTGCATATAAATTTAAGAAATAAAAAGCATATGTAAAATATTTCAATTAAGTTAAAGTTATATATTTTTCGAACAAAAGCTGAAATTTTGAAAATTTTCTGATAAATCCTGAAGGAATTTTTCTAGATGTTAGAAAACTTTTTCAATAGAAACATTGTTTTAAAGGTAAAACTATTCAAGTTCTAATTTCTGGAAGTTTGTATTATTGCCACATTCTCATTTTAAAATATTATAGATACTTTGATAACGTACGAAGTTGGTCAAATCGATAAATCGTTTTGGTTTTCCTCTTAACTGTAATAGATTTTGTACAGACGTCGTCATTACAATTTCTATTTCAATTTTTCTATGGAATTTTTTGCAAAACACATTATTTTTTCATTGACCGAAATGGATTTTAAATATCACATGCATAAAATTACTATTAATTTGATAAATCCCCATTTTACATTACATCAGTAAGTAAAGAGCAATAAGTTAGAATGTTATAGTTGGTCAAGTCTGACTATGTAATACCCGACAGCACTATGTTGGTTAGAGATGGTAGTTATTAATTAATAATTAACGACCCTCGTTAAATTTTTATTTCTGAGTTATACTTAAGTGTGCAGTATATTATTATAAAACTAACATTTATGTAAATTTTATACGATTAAAATTAATTTTATTGTGAGGTTAAATGGGAGGTACAAGAAAATATGGACCGACCCACGTACAATTCCAACGTTTAATGAGATTTAGACCTTCAAAGTGATTTTTTGAAGAGGGCTTACATAATTTGGTTCATCGCACAGTGGGATAACGGGTCTCATTTGCGCATTTAATTAAATATAGCTAAAATTTTAAATTTAGTAAAATTTTATTTTAAGTAAAATTCTTATTATTAAAACTTTTATTTCACATTTGTAAGCACATTTCTTCCGAATTATTTTAGATAACATATAATAAGTTTTGCTCTTGAACTTTTCAAAATAATTTATTTTCTTCTAAATGATTTATTATTCGAAATTTGGTTATAAATTATTTCTCATAATTCACTATTTAGTTTTTATATCCATCACCACCAAAAGTGGTAAAGCGGGTATATATATCTAATAATAGGCTTTGATGTACCACCATTAGTGATCTCTACATAACAAAGGACCTATCTATTTTACAAAAACTTCTAAATTTTCCTTTTCGGAATTACTTTAATCAAAATAACATCAAGATAATTTTCATAATGTTCGCCATTTTGTTAAATTTAATATTTTTACTATCCAAATACTCATAGTTATTGCTTATTGGATAATTTCAAAATTTCTCATACACAGAACAAAATTAGAAATGAAGTTCAATTATGAAATGATTTAAATTAATTATATTTTTATTTGATTTTGCTCCTATCACCAAAATGATTTAATGATTAAATTTATAATATTTTTTTTAATTATGTCAGTTAATTTTTGAATAATATATAAGTATAAATTCTTATACGTACAACATTACAAAATTAATTATCTAACCGGAATTCTCCATGAAACTTCAAAATAGAAACCTTTAAAATATACGAAATAATATAAGTCAGACAAGATATATTTAGCCTTTTGTGTTCACTACCCTTAAGTTAATTAACCAGCAATATTTCCACTCGGAGTTCAATTCAACGCCTAACCGCATTTCGTTTTTTTTTTTTGTAAGATCATCTAACAGTCTTGTTAAAGTTCTGAAAGGAGATCACAAGTGGTTAATATTGTAACGTATCTGAAAGTAAGAAAAATCCTCATTTTGGTTGTGTTTAAGTGACCAGAAAGTTTCAGTTCTTTCTAGTCTTAACCAAACCTTTTCAATGCCTGAAACTTATACTATTACCAGATTGCCTCGAATTCGAAAAAAAACATGATAACCTATAAGCGGCTTAACAGCATTTGGCTTTGTGGGATATTTCCTCTATTAGCATTCAAATTATTCAGAAAAAATTGGAATGTATGAGAAGAGTTTATATTCCAATGTATGCGAACGTAAGCCAAGATTCTATTTTTTACAGTTGATGAGATCAGCTTTGAAATTTTACCAGGATCTCATACAATGTTTTTATTATTGTTATCAATTTTTAAGTGTTTACAATGAAATTAATAAAAAAAACACAGGCTTTCAAAAATACGTTTTAATATATTTTGCTTACAGTAGTGCATATTCCTATAAATGTAACTTAAATTCGAAAAAATTAAACAAAATAATACTTTTTGGGAAAATAATATTTGTATTAAATCAACTAAGACTTGACTAAGTATGTTAAAAATTTATGTTTTATTTATGGTATTTTTTAAAACAATTTTCACGTCAGCGTTTATGGAATTATTCTACAAAAAATAGCACCAAAAACATATGATCGCTTGAATTAGACAAACAAAAAGAAAAGAAAAATCTTATTTACTTTAAGAAGTAAAGTTAAGTTGCTTCTCATTTAAAGAATTAAGGCCATACGCAAACAAAAACAAACGATTTATAAACGATATTTAACTTAAGTTGTATCCAAAAAACAATTCGAATTGAATTGAAATTTTTAAATATTTAAAATAAGTATGAACCTTTCTTAGATCCATTTTTTCGGATTCGAATTCAAAATTTTTGAAAACTACCTAATTAATTCTTTTATTTTCTACATTTTTATTGTTCCTTGATGTTTAGACCATTATTTTCTTTCATTGCGAATTCGTAAATTTCATTAAATATTTAGGGGAAAAGATCACAAAAATTCATAAAAAATGTTGAATTATAACAAAATGATTTAGTGAGTTTCATTACAAATAAAACAATTAAAAATAAGCTTGTCATGTTAACGTCGGAATACAGATATATCTTGATTAAACATAGTATATATTATTCTGGCCCAAGAACCTTGATGTAGCCCATTATTTTATCTAATAGATTTCTAATGTGATGTGTCAAATTATACGAGAATCGGTTCATTATTTCATATAGGACCCAAACAATCCGTATTAAAAATATTATTTTGAAGAGCATAAACCCATATATACGTTGGTATTGTTAAGAATTGGTCAAACTAAGATAAATATAAGTAAAATTGGATGAAATTTTGCGAGGGTCGGTACAAATTTTACGCAAATATTAACGTAATGTACTGCACTCTTAAGTTCAAATTAGAATATTCAAATTAGAAGTTTGAATATTATAATTTGAAATTTGGTTATTATTTTTATCCAATTAAATTGGTGTATTCGGACTTTCGTCCAAATGTTTTTTACTTGTTTAATAAATAAATTTCTTATTTTTGTTGATCTTTTAATAACAATTTACAATATTATAATTAATAAAGATTCAATATTTTATGGACACCAAAACCGTTGAAACATTGACAATAATATAATTTACATACTTATGTTCTTTATTTTACCGCAAAAAAAATTGATGACTTGAATGGAAAACAAATTGAGATTTGCCAATATTTTTTTTACCAATTATCCACTCATTTGCTCATAGACGTACTCGGACACCTGTTGAACTGAATAAGAGGAGTACAAAACGCAATAAAATTTTATTCCTTTATTGTTTGATAATATTTTTTCACTATATGCACTAATTGGTAGTCTTACGTGTACTACAATTTGTTTATGTATTTTTTACTTTGAATTTTTCATACTCAATTGCTATTTTTTCCATACTTTTGTCTTTTTTTTTATTTCAACTATCACGAATTAATTCTCAAACAACAACAACATAGTGCATCAAAATACGATGATAACGGTTACAATTCAAATGTTCCATTCTCTCTATTCTCCAATAAGTCGATGTTTTATTTACTGCATGATGTGTGTAGCATGTGTGCGTTTAGTCGTCGTTGTGCAAGTAAAATGAATGAATAAAGTGTGAACTACAAAAGTATAATACAACGAAGCAGCCATCTAACGATCCAACAATCTAACCAAAGTTTAACGTACAATGTCTAATATATATGCAAAAGTTCCAGAGGCATGCAAGTGAATGCATCTTTTTTATTCATCACTTGCAAATGATGTTTCAACACTGCTCACACACGCATATACATTCATATTGACATGTGATATTGTACCCACTCTTGTATATTTAGAAACAAAAAATAAATAAAAAGTAAAAACAGATATAAACCAAAAAAGCACAAGGATAAACCTGCATGCAAACACGAGTACAAAATGTATGAATTCACTAGTTTTTATGCACATATTAACTGGCCTAAGTGAGCAGAGGCAAATAGGCGATAACTGCCAACGATATGACCAACGACTATTAAGTTGGCTTAACGAGTGTTGGATACCGTGAAAAAATAGCGTTTTTTACGTTCTTACATATCACGTGATGGAATCTGATGCACATTTTTTCGTCATCGTTTTTACACTCTTTACCAACACAAGTGGTGAAGAGGGTATAATAATTTTGTCATTTCGTGTGTTACGCTAAGAAGGAATCATTTCAGACCCAGGGTCAGTGTATATTTATTCTTGTTTCAAATCAAAATCTAAGTCGATTTAGATATATCCGTCTGTGTTTTATTAACACGCTCATAACTACAATAGTTGGCAGAGCACAATGAAATTTTTCCTGAGTATTAAGTATAGCCCTGATAAGTTTCCATTTTAATTATAAGAAGTTTCCTTTCTGAATATAGACCGATGTCTGAGGCAACCTCTAAGTTCAGGCAAAGAGCTTCCGTAAAATTGTCAATTATAAATCAACAAATTACAATGAAATTCAACCCAAATATTAATAGTAATGGTTCATTACCATTCAGAAAATTACTTAAATCGGTTCAGTAGAAAAAGTTATGGTCAAAAATATAATTAATTTTATGACTCAAATATAATGCATGTATTTGTTAGTACATGTGTGAATGTGTCATTCATACGCATTTCAGATGGAAGCTATTGAATATTCGACATAGCCGAATATAGTATTCTCACTTGTTTTTCTTTCTATTTGCTTTTCATTGTTATTAGAGGATAAATGTGTTTGTGGACACGTGTATTTGTTGTTGACAGTGCAGCTAAGGTTTTTTATTCAGTTAAATCTTTAGCTTTTAGTTCATCCAAATAACCAACAACCATCACTTTATTTCATTTATCCATACGTTTTGCTGGAGATTTTTTGCAGTTAATCGATTTATTATTGTTTGTATTTGTACGTTTTTTCAGCAGTTTTTTATTTCTAATTTTGTGTTTTTTTTTTATTTTCGTATCCAATTGATCATAACTAAAAATGTTGATAAATTTCTGAAAAAGTAGAAGTTTCGTATAAACATCTTTGTTTATTACACCATACACATTTTAAGTAATATATGAAAATTTATTTTTATAAGATATTTGACAGAGCGGTTCCACAAGGCCCTTAAATTGGACAACTTCGTTATAAATTAATTTTAAATAAAATATTTTGATTCATAATATCTAAATCTTTTTTCCAAAAATTAAGTAGAATTTACTAAGTGAAGTCTAAAATCTCTCTTATGATTTTACTATCTTTATCTTTATATATCTTTACTATCTACTATAATTTGTGGTCATGAAATATTATTGCTGCTATAACGGCGGCTATTATTTCCTATTTTATGATTATGTGACACTCACTTAATGACACTAAGGTTCACTTGGTGACAATGAAGTTGTTTAACGCATTTGTGTATATCATTTGACAGAATCCAAAGAGTTTTTTTGTCTTTTCAGATTATATTGAGGACTAATGCTAATAAAATACTTTTTATAAAAAAATGAAAATATTTTGGAACACTTTAAAAATTAAAAATCAATTTTTAAATAACATTTTTAGTGATTTTTTCTTAAACCAAAAATTAGAAACTTCATATTCATCAACCCCTACTCAGATGTCATCAAAGACTGTATGTGTGTCGGTTAATAGCATGCTCATATTTCGAATAGTTATTCGAGTTAAATAAAATTTTGCCAGATTTACGGTTGCTGTGCTTAGAGTTTTCCAAATTAAAACTATCTGAGACAACTTAAAAGTCCGGACAAACTACTTTTGTAACTTTATATGAACCCAGATTAAATGCGATTAGTTATTGAAATTGGATCAGTGGGAGAGCTTAATTTACGATTTTAAGACATAAGAAGAATATTTAATTAAAAATTAGTTTATTTAAATACAACTATCCGCTGATTATTATATATATCATATCATATATCATGAAGGTGCAGGGATTTTATAAATGGTAAGTTAGAGAGACCATCAACAATTCCAGCCACAGTATTATTTCAAGAAAAGATCCAATGAAAAGGAAAACACATAAACTTTTTTCTAGTAAGCATAGAGGACAACTAGAGAGTTGACTCTTTTTCTTCACTCACCAAAATGAAATTACACTCTTCACTCGCGAGTTCACCGTGAAAACAAAAAAATTAAAATAAATTTTTGTTACATAAATACTATGAATATTAAATATTTATTATTTACTAGCAAACCCGATAAACCTCGTTAGCCAATAAAATGTAGGGATAACCCTAAGCAAACATAAGTGTTGGATTATAATGCGATTTAAATAGATTATTAATAATTTAAATTTACTGTGTATGGGGATACCTCCCCCCCCCCTCTTCTTAACCATCCTACGTTTTGTCTGATAAAACAGATACTTGAGAAAGTGATTAGTGATTAAAATTTGAGAACTCTTCCTGTTATAGTTTTTAGTCGATAATCAATATTAGTTTCGTATGGGTGATACCCTACCCCTAAGTTTTGTCCAGTAAAACAGTTCCTTGAGATTTGGGACCAAATTTAAAAACTCTTGGTGTTATAGTTTCTTAGATAATCGATTCCCAATATTTGCTTTGTAAGGGGGATTTCCCATCTAGTCTATATTACTTTGTGGAAATATCATTTAAGTACGCCCAGCTGTTTTAAAGTCTTTACGCTACATACATATGCATATATACATATCCTATTTTATACACATTTATACTAACAGACACGGCGAATTTTTTATAAAGATTTTTGTAATAGAAAGGGTTTATGGTTGTTATTATAATTGTGCACTAGTAATGAGCGATATTAATAAAATTATTAACATATATTCAAAACGGTTAGGAAATTAATTGTGTTCAATTTCAAGAGTTTTATAAGAAGTGGCCTTATATGGGAGCTATGTCAAGTAATTACCCCAGCATAATCTAGTTTCTTTGGGTTTGTTATTGCATCAAAGCAAATATATTGCAAATTTTAAAAAATTTTGAAAATTAAAAAAAAAAAAATAGATGACTGTATATTATAGATAAAAAATATATAATTGTATATTATGTTTTTGTTAACAAATTTAGAAAAGTTCTTTTTCGGTAGTAGAAAAAATATTATAGTATCAAAAAAATTAATCATTATAAATTTTTTTACTGTTATATTTTTTCATAATTTTATGTAAATTATATTGTTGATATATTCCATGATTATTACCATAATTTTCTATTTATAATTTCTTGCAAATATTTATAATTTTGTAAATATTAGAAAATAAACGAATATTTTTGATCTTCGGAAATAAATCTCTATGTTTTTTCATATATACACACCACAGACCATAGTATGAATAACAAGGTAGTCTAAATTTAAATTTTTTATATGTATTTTCCTCTTGACAAAAAAGGGGTTTTTACATATTAGTTTAAAATCGTGATACCATACATAATTGAATAAATTCTTTGTGATCAACAATTTGAAAAATTAAAAATATTTTTTTGTAAATAAAAAAAGTTATATTTTTAAAAATTGTGAAAAACAAGGCATTTGTTTGCAAATCCGAAGACTCGGTTTTTTTTAATGCCTCTTAATTATGCAACTAGTGGTTATAAGCACTTAGAACCATTAGTATGTTTCTTACATTTCTGAACAAATAACATTAAAATTAAAAAAAAACAATTTTAGTTTTTATTTTTAGTAATGAATTTTTGGAAATAAAAAAACTAAGTTCAATATTTTTAATGTAAAACGAAAAATTTTTAAACACGAAACGAAAAGATTTTTTATAGGAACAACATTCTTCTACGTTTCTTAAATCAAAATTTAAAAGAAAGATAAGTAATGAAATCACTTGTAATTATATATTTAATTATAGCTTGAACTGCAGTTATTGAAGTGAATAGACAATGACACTTTTAAAAAAAATAAAAAAATTACACAGGTGTATTTTAAAAATGCTCTACATATCTTCTAACTATTTTGTTCATGTGGCAAACTTCAAAAACTCGATTCTTGCCAAATAATTTTAAATGAAACTACCTTGTTATTATTACTATGCTTCATGAATTCACACACCACAATTGTCATTTAATAATATAAACAACCTTTATAAACAAATATTATATTAAAGCAAAATTTTGTTAATTATTCTTATTTTGAACGAATTGTTCAATAAAAATACTTATATTGCAGTTCTTCTCCGGTATCGATTACATCATCAAAGGTCATGAAATTATATGTTTGTACTAATGTTTGTAACAGAAGGTGTTACGTATTTTTTCAATAATACCGATGACTTAGAATCTTTGAGTGGATTTAATATGGTAGGTACACATTTTTACTTAGGAACTAGGAAAATCTATTGAAATTAGTCATGTTCATACAACATTTCAGATAACTTCGCAAAACTGTTCTCTTAGAATAGGAGATAAGCATAATAGTATACACAAAAAAGAACTTAAATAAGCGTTTGCGCCTTTTTAATTTTTGACAGAATCATATTTTTTGAAATTCATGAAATACAATTAAAATTTGATCAATTTTTCAAATGCTTACAAAAAATTTGCAATGTAAGCCAAAGAACTACCGATGTGCAATCGGAATAATGCTTCATAATCATTAAATTATAATATATTTTTGTTATAATACATTTTTGTTGAAAATAGTCTTAAAAAACCTTCAATATTTACATTTTCTTTTAAATGTCAAATGTATAATATTGTTCAAATAACGTTTCAACATGGAAGTTATACAGATTTAAAATTTTTATCCATATTTAGTATTCAAAATGTTCCAAATTTATTAAATTAAAAAAATAACAATCAATAAAATTTTAAGAAATGAAGAAATAATTGTAAAAGCGATTATCCATCCTAATTAAGACGAATTTATTTTATATTTACCTGAATAAGACATAATAATATTTGAACAAAAGTATTTCCAATTTTATTTTGTTCAGTCTTAAAACCAATCACAATAAGGTAGAAACTTTCTTTCTAGTAACTCTAACACTAGAGTGTTAACTCTTTTTAATCGTTCACCAAAATGAAATTATTCCTCACACGTATAATTATCAGGGCTGTCAGATTTGGCGATACAACGATTTTTTGTCTGGTTTAAACAAATTACTATGCACAGTTATAGAAAAATCTGTAATTTTAGAACTATTAAATTTATTTTTTCGTAGTTTTAAATTTAAGTTGAAATATTAATGTTATTTTTGGAAATATTTAGTTCTTTATACGTTTTTGACATCAATGTCATTTTATTACTTTTTCTTTAAAAATTGGCACATAATACTTGTGTAGGAATTCTAGGCCTTCTCTAGTACGTTTTTATAGGTTTTCAAACCGACTGATATCCATTTTTAATATTATAGACTATTATTAATTAATTAATGATTTTGGAGACATTAATTTTCTAGACATATTAATTTTTTTTGAAAAATTAATAATATTTATTACTGGCGAATTTTAGCGATTTGGTAAATGGCTTAAATTTGCCACTGTGATTTGAAACCATAGTAATGAATGGTATTAAAAAAAATAAATAAAATATTTCGAAATAATCTGTAATTCATTTTGGAATTTTAATTTAATTTTTATTGTCCACAAAGTATAAGCATATTATTGTTTCGCAGAAATATACATTTTATACATATATATTTTTAAAAATGTTCAATGCATATTCAATTTTTTTTGATCCGCTGGATGGATTTTCATGAAATTGAGCATAATGATAGCAGAGGAGTATGCAAATTGGGTTACTAAGTATTTATTTGAAGATACTCTCCAAAACTTTTTGAGAGAACAAAGTGAAACAAGGGGTCTTAGTTTACTTCAGTCTTTAAGATTAATTAACATTGACACTGTATCGAAGTTATTTTTCTAAAATATATTATTTTAGTGAAGTACCCGCAGATACCGTTGTATAAGATGATTGTTATTGAAACGATTTTATTGATTTTATACCACTACTTTTACCATTTTAAATATCTATCTGAGACAACCTCCTGAAACTGAACTTTCAAACGATGATATTACCATTTGTAAGAAACGTTACGCAATATAAAATTTTTGAATAGGATGTGGGGCAGTTGCACTCCCCTTACAAGCAAAACATCGCATATCTCTGAAATTGGAACAGATAATTGCATGGAATTTGATTTAGAACGCATATTTTTAAAAATATGTATTTCTCGGAAGCATTACTGCAAATTTAATAATATTTCTAAGAATGCATTAAGTTTTTATTTATATATGACTATATAATGCAGAGAAAAGTAATTTTTCCAATATATTCGTCACAACACTATTTTTATGACAAACCTCAAATATTGTCGCTAACCAACAATTATTGAACAAAATTTAGTTTGATAATAATTTTGTTGTTGAAATAAAATTATTTTTAATAAATTAACAATAAGATGTTAGTCACAACATGTTTGGGAATATGTTAAACTGATCAGCATGTTATTGTTGGAAAATATTCAGTTGCAACAAAACTATTGTTGTTTAACCATAATTATTTTAAATTTAAATATAAATACTTTGAGAATTTCAACAAAACTACATTTATTGGATAAAGATATTATTTTTAATTAATTTTAATAACCATTACGTTGTAAACAGTTGTGTTGGTTTATTTGATAATATTATATTGGAACGACAACTATAATAGTTACCATAATATATTTTCTCTCGATTATGGCCATCGCATCCATATTTTTCCCACTTTATATCACTGGAACTTGTTTAAAAGTTGTCACGCTCTTATTTGGAAAAATTATCTATTTTAAATGAAAAAACTTGAAATATGAACTAAGATTGAAAATGGAATATGAAGTAATAAGGATTTAAAACTTAAATTATAACCTGAATCAAGCAGACATTCTCCAATTAAGAAGAAGAAGAAAAAGGCAGGTAGGTCCGATAGTATTTTTGTGTTTTTTTATAGAGAAAAATAAATAATCATCTGATATGATTTAAAATCAGTGAGAGAAATATCGTGTTTGTGAATATCAGCAAAGAAATCATGATAGAGTGGTATTAATGCTAATTTTGTTGTTATCTTGGGATGTTACATACGAATAATCAAACTTGCCTTGATTAAAAAAATCATTAAGATATTCATCTCGAAGTTGTAATTTGATTAAGGTAATATGGAAATCATTAGTTAATTTTAATCGACCTTTGTAGCTTATGGTTCCAAGATTTATATTTACATAAAGTATATATGCGTTATATTTCAGAAACAATAATAATTAATTTCTACTTACTTGCATGTACAGTTTGTCAAATATATCTTTGCAATTATAAAAAGTATAAAAAACTTCATTAATGAATTCCAACTAGAAAATCTTTAATTTTCTGAACAGATTTCGTTCCTATACCTGTTCACGACTATAAGACGCCAAAATTTTTCAAATAGACGGACATATTACAAAAAATGAATTTTTTTCATTTAATCAAAATATGAAAACATTGTAATTGTGGAATTTCTTGGTATCTAATTTTTAAGAAATAAGGAAGTGTTTCTGTAAAATTAATGTCTTTAAAAACACTAATGACCTCATAATTGGATGTAAAGAGTGCTTAAAAGGAATGTTTTAAAGAATCGTGTCATTTCAATTGTTATAAGGGCAAATCTATTATGGAAAAAGATCCTATGTGATTTTCCACATTTAGAAATATATTTATATACCATATCCCATGACGAAAATGAGGAAAGATCCAATTCGAAACTATCCATAGGCTAGTTGATATATTTAAACTTGTATTTAATACATTTATATAGAGAAACATTTCGAATGAAAATGACTATAGGAAAGATGTATACCTGGAATCCAAACAAAGTTTATTACGAAAATGTAAATATTCCCCACTAATATCTAGGAAAACAATCCCGCGCTTACTTCATATTAATGAGATAAATACTACAATATGTCACCAAGGACTTGCTGTAAAATTCAGGGAAGATATCTTTTCTACAAGAAAACTTCATGTTTTAATTTTAGGAGACGGAATTGATGTGTGAGTTGTTTTTGGAATTTTCTTTATCAGAAAAATTACAGTGCTCTTTTGAAAGTGAAGATGTGTTGGTTTACAAAATTTAATTTTTTCAATGTTATGTCAAAGGACTAGAGTTGTCTTCCTAGCCACTAATGTTAAACTTTTGAGATTTTTTAACACACCTAAAATAGTTTCATTGAAAATATTTAAACTATAGTCCTTTTTCGCTGGAAGAGTTCCTCTTCAACCAACCTGTGAATAATTTTAATTCTAATGGATTTGCCCTTATAAAACTGAAATAAAATCTTTGTATAAAATCTCAAAAATTCGACAATTTTTAATATATTAAGAAATTTAATAAAATGTTCAAACATTTTAATAAAGGGCGTTATATGAAATAAAGTCACACATGATAATTACAATAACTTAATCATAATTTCTTTAATGTAGTTTATATTACTTCCTAAGATCACTATTTATTGAGCTTTAAATATTTTATCTGTTGATAGAAAAACTGGGAGATGGAATGGTCCACGTGATGTAGCTAAAACACTAAAAAGGAGAAAACCTTCTCAACACAACCGGTAGGAAAGCAGCCCGTTTAGATCAGTACTTGGGCTATTTCTAAAGAAAAGTTAAAGCTAATGCAAGTTTAAAAAAAATACAAGATTCAATAAGTTGCTGACAGGAATGTTGCTAACAATTTGAATACAAGTTTTCTGTAAAGTTAATCCTGCTGCATAAATGATAATAAAACGAGTGTTCTGGAAAAATTTTTCGCAACATCCTGGTCAAAAGTTTTATGTTGCTTATGCTCGAGGGAATATTGAAGAAATGTTTAGGACGTAAAAGCAGTGAAATATTTCTCTAAAAGTTCTTGATATGGCAAGCAATATACAGTTGCGACAATAAGTTTTTACAATGTTTTTTTACCTGACGTAGCATCCTATCACTTTGGTAAACAGGCCTTGAGTGATATAAGAACAATAATATTGCATTTGCATCAAGACAGGCAAATCCTCCAAACTGCCCAGAGCTAAGGCCAGTGGAGAGATATTTGGCTGGTTTAAACAGAATTGAAGAACATAAAAAGGTGCCCAAGAGTGTGGTAGATTTTAAACGGAGATGAACTACCTGTTCGATCAAAGTGACAGAAAACAAATTTTATCACTAGTGCTTAAAACAATTTTTTTTTAATTTGCATTAATAACTTGAACCAAGAAATTAAAATTTTAGGTTTGGTGAATTTTTATAATTTTTTTTCATAATGATTTTTATTTGTCAGTGATCTATTTCTAAGTTCCACCAATATTAGAGAAAAAACATTAGAAAAAAGTAATATATAGGAAAAATTTTGAGTCAATAAAAGTAGTTAAACAAAATTAATTTTTCTTCTGTTTTCTTATTCATATTTGAATACAAACACTTGACAATTAGACGATATCAGTAACAAAGAGTTCGTAATATAAGAAATAATTACGAAATTTGGTGCAATTATATTTTAAAACGATGTGCCAGATTGTACCAGGATTTTACAGGATTACACGTTAATATTGTAATAAGAATTGGTTAAATTAGTCGATCCATAATTTTCTCTAGTCCCGTATAACCCCGGCAGGAAGAAATCTCACAAATTTCATATAAATATTAGTACCATAATTATTTCATATAAATTTGCACAGATGGACATTTGAAATAGGACCACGTGAAATAATATACCAATTAATTTAAATAGCGCTCGTCCTTGACCCAAAAGCGTTTTAAAATTCTTATATTAATTTTATATTTCAAACAAATATTTAAATATTTTTATAGTTGCAACGGGAATAATTTAACTCATTTCATATATCAAATAGATTTTTTATACAGCAGACATATTATTCGTCATGTCATTATGTCATTATATGACTAAATTGAAATTCTATAGTTTAGCTTTTGGAAATTATTTAAAACACTTCCCAAACTAATAAGAACCCACTCCTTTACTACTTATACTTATGTGCATTGCAAAGTTGGAATTTCAAAACAAAAGAAAAGAAAACTGTGAATTTTATTCAATTTCCGTAGTATCCCATTCAATTGTGACCATCCCAATGTCCCCAGGGAATTGTTAATGTATGCCTTGTTGTTTTTATTGTGCTGTATTAACGACACTTAATTTAACAAATATCAGCTGACATATACATAAAACTCGTACAAATACAAATAAATAATAAAATCTTTTTATTTTATTTTATTTTATTTTATTTTATTTTATTTTATTTTATTTTATTTTATTTTTACTCCTTTCGCTTTGTCTTTAATATTTCTATGCAAAATTTCTTCGATTTTCTTTTTAGAACGTTGTTTTTGTTTTGTCATGGCGCACGTAACATACTCATTTAGAATGACTAACCAACCACCCACCTACATGTGTTCTCGCCATTTATCGGCGTCCAGCGCTGTTCGCGTAATACTCTAGCATTTTGTCGCTAACGGTATTCATATAAATATAAAACCTTACAAAGTAACTAACAGGATACAGAAATATTATACAACCCCAACATTACTAATGTATTTGTAGCATCACTCAACTATTCGCGTCCAAACATAAAATAAATATCTATCTCAAATATACACATATTTGGTCCTACATACATATCAATATTTATACACGTGTGTGAATGTACGCATGTATGTGTATTTAGATGTATATTTATTTGCTTTAGTGTCCATTTAGATGTATAACCAATACATGCATAAATAAGAGCTCAGTAAGTAAAATATTTGTATGTTTGCTTATATGTGAGCGTGTAGAATACACGTATCCTGTTTCTGACACATATTATAAGCAGAATAGAAAATAAATGCCCGTCGTTCTAAAGACTTTACTCCCTGATGGACAAACAAAAAGAAAACCTGGTGGTAGCTAACTTTTCCATGTCATTTTACACCATATGTATAATAGTAGGTATTTATTATATACAAAAATTCAATACATACACATGTAGTCAGTCACCCACATACATTTCTCCCACTGTCCACTATTCTGACAATAAGTCTAAATGACAAAGCGTCAAAATACAACGCGTCGCATAGCATCGCGACTCTCTTATTGAAATATTCAAAGAAGGACATTTAAGATTGTATAGAAGGGATTTAATATAAACGTATACACATACGTGTGTACGTTTCAATATATGGATATTTTTGTACAATTGTGTTTGTGTGTATATTTTTATGAATTTCGTATGGATTTTATTGACCCATGTAGTTTGTATGTATATATAATTTAGTCCTAGTTATATAGGTACACACACATTTATATAAATCTGTATGTGTTTTTCAGTTTTTATGCCGTATCCTTCGCGTTTACATTTCACAATTTAAGTCCTTGACTACGCGATGCGAATGATGGTGATATTAAAGTGAAAAACATTCTTATTTCGGACTTTCCGACACATGAAAAATAAAACTTTTCGCAACGGCACAACTGTACTTACTTCTACCCATACAATAATCAGACATACATACACAATGTACAACAATTGTGAAAAATATACAAAAACAAATTATATATTAAATTTATGAACACACTTATATAAAGTGATTTTCTATATAATGACTATGCATGTATGTTGTGTATAAATGTTGCATAATGGAATACAAAAAGTATTAATCTAAACATATCGACAAAAATTGACATAAGTTTTAAATTTTTTTCTTATTGATAAAAGAGAAAAATAATAATTTAACCCTGAATTTAATTTCAAATTTGAAAATTGCGTATTATGTGGGTTATCAGAAGTGGAGTAAACTACGAATTATAATAATTTCAAACTAATTGCGCTTATAAGTTCTCCTGTTACTGTCGCATACTACACGTAAACATTTTAATTAACTTAACAAAAAATGAGGTTACAGTATTATATTATTAAAGCTTTTGCTTTGTGCCTGAATTTTTTCGCAACAATTTCAGACGTGTGCAATATTAAAATTTTAGGTTTTAAGAAGGACATTGCTCCACAGTGCCCTGTTTAAAAGTTTTGTTTATATGGTATAAAAAGCAATATTAAAGCTCTCTATTGGTAATAGGCTATAATATGCAAAATTTTGATACACCCTAAAGTCTGTGTGTCATATGGGCCGCAATTTTTAAGATAATTTACTGAAATTTGTCATATATACTTATTTTGATACAATAATAAATCCAAAGAAGTCATATTGTTCTGGGATCACTAATTGACCCAGCTCCCATATAAGGCCCCTTCCCGGAATATGATTTATAGCTTATAGAACACTTAAATTTGAACCAATTCTATTGAAATTTAGCACAATTATTTGTTAAATATTCTAAATATATGGGTCCATATTTTGATATAGCTCCCATATAAGGCCCCTTCCCGGAAAACGAGTTTGAGCTTATAGAACAAATAAATAAAGACCAATTCCACTGGAACTCAGTACAATGATTTTTTTAAACTATTTTTAGTGTATATTCTTAACTGGAACAATATCAGTCCATTTTTTGATGTAGCTACCCCAGGCCCCACACCGGAAACCGTTTTCAGCCAGTTCAGTAGAAAAAATGTTATAGCCAAAATTATAACTTATTTATGACTCATAAAGTGTTTCTCCGTTATATACTATACACATTTGTGAGTGTATTTGTGTATATGTATATCTACGTAAACTAACGTATTAACTTCACACTATGTTGTGGTGGAGGGTATTAAAGATTCGGCATAGCCGAATATAGCATTCTCACTTGTTTTTTTCAATAAAAACAATATTAAATCTCTTTATTGGTAAAATTTTTATTAAAATTGGACAAGAATCTCGTACCTAATTTCATAAAAATTTTGGTTATAATCCTTGTTCAAATTTTTTAATGTTGAAAGGTCAGATATTTCTTATGCGATTCTGCCGGTTTTAAATAGGAAACTTCTCATGAGAATAACCAAAAATCTGGCCAAATTTCATTTAGATCTTTTGATTTCATTAAAATTGATAATATGTAGATGTGGTCGAAACTAAAGAAACTTTCTTTTCTGTAAGGGCCAGTTTTTAGGACCTAGATAACTAACATTTTTGAGTTAAGTGTAGTTTAAACTTAAAATTGTGTTTCTCAAAGGTAGATGATCTTATTATAAATTTAGGTTTGACAGAAGAAAATTCTCCAGTTAAACTAAAGTTACATTTGTCAAATTTTTGAATAAAAAAATAATTAATCAAATAAAAATAAATAAATAATTTAATTAATTAATTAAAAATCGAAAAAATATACAAAATTATTATAGAATGTTTCTTTGGAGTTGTGAAATTTTATTTTGCGTCTATTAAGAGCGTCCTTCTTTGCTTGAATCAAATTCAATCGAGAATTATTAGTTAAATTTTTTCCTAGATTAAGTTAAATGCGTGTTAAACTAAGTTTAATTAATAAGTAGGAAACTGGCTCTTTGAATCAAGAGAAACAAATTTCATTGATTTATTTAAAGCAGAGATATCCAAACAATATACTAGAATATTCAGTTGTTCGGTTTAGCGAATAAAGACAATTTTTTATTACAGTTTTCCAAATGAAAAATGAAATGGAAATAAATCTGTAACTTTCGAATGGCTAATCCAATTTTAATGATATATCACACAGTGATAGTTAAAGAGTAGGCAAATTTGTTAAAAGTGTTGCAGTTTTATTTCCATATTTATTTCATATCATATTTCGTCTGAAACACTGTGTGTCGCATGCTAACTTTCAACAAAGCAGGTTGATGTCGCATGTCTTTTTAACGTACATATACTCAAATAAGTAAAAGTTATGATAAATGTGGAATATAGATTGGGAAGAAACATATTTATTTTATATACATACTTAATTACAACATCATTAATTACATTAATTTCGTTTTGTGTTATAAGAAAAATTTTCCATTATTTGAGCGTATAACCCATTTACATCATTTGTTTTTTTTTTTGTCCCTATCTTTTTGTATATATCTGTGATTTAATGGGAATATATAAGACAATGATTACTTATTGAGAAAAAGTTGCTTAGGTTTCGAACAATACTGTATGTATATATTACCGTGTGTGGGAAAATACATTGATCAATAAAAAAAAAATAATAATAATAAATATATAAATATTTTATGACAAATTCAATATTGCAACATTGCGGAGTGTGTATAATATAATGAAATCATCTGGAGTCATCATAGACAAATAAGATTTCATTTGAATTATATTGAATTTTAAGGTAATTTTTAACGAAATTTTAGGTTAGGTTTTTGTGCTAAATAAAACATATTTTATTCAAACTTTCTAAGTTTTTCAACAAATTTATTATCTATTCTTTCAGGTAGATATTAATGTGTTTTTCATGAGTTTGGTTTTAAAAATATTTCATTCTTTTAATATTGAAATATACGATAAGAAATATTTTTAATTCACAGAGGATTCAGAGCGATATAAAAAAGTTTATTATTAATTTTTATAAAGATTTAATCGGGAATCGTTCTTTAAGGACTCTTCAACAGCCTCATATTTCTTTTGAGAATCTTCGTGTGTTAAAGTCAAACGCTGTTGTACCATTCGTTTATTTAATCCAATTTCTTTTGCTTCATTCACCAAATGTTCATAATCATAATTGTTAAATTGGTTTTCAAATTTATTCAAAAATCTTTGCAATGATTTTGATTTTGTTGTAAGCTAAAAAGTGTAGGTTGATTAATCAATTTGCCCTTTTACAATATGTAGCGTGTACTTACATCTTCATATTCTCGTTGCAAATCATTCAGAACATCTGTAAATCTTGATTTTAAATCAAATAAACAAGCATTATAAGCGGTCCAAGATTCGTCATAAGTCAATTTACGACCTTTAAATGGTACTAAATACGGTCCCAAAAAATCCGCTGGTTTTGCTTTTATCTCGCGTTGATAAACTTCTTCATGCGCATACTGGAAAGATATTGATGTTTTATTTTCATATTTATTTGGTGTGTTCAAAGTTATTTTTCAGAGGAATTTATGTTGGTGATATGGAAAATAATATGTCAACTATTTCTGCATAAAACAAATACATAAATAAAAAAATTATATTTTATATGGAATTGACATACTGAATTAACCCATTCTAATCAGATATTAAATATGATTATGTAATAAAAATATAAAAAGTTTTTTTTTATATATATCACAGCTCTATATAAAATTTACCTCCACAAATAAAAATTTTATTCAATATTGTTTCGAAACAAATGCAGTTTTTTTTGGAGAAATTTTTTTCCTTGAATTTTTTTATGCTTAAAAGTAAATTAATATTAACTGAATAAAAAATTTACATTGTCCTAAATCAAATATGTTAAAAAATGTTAAATGTTTTGGAAATTCTGACAGTTATTTTACATACACCCTTATATTATAAAATAATCATTTAGTTAAACAACAAAAATATTTATCAATCAAATAATATAGTATTTTCAGTTTTTATTATTTTTCTTGTTGACAATTTGTTTTAGTATTTAGGTCCAAAAAACTTATAGAATTATGCATAAATCCTTTCTAGTTAAATTATTATTAAGACACTGTTAATTTTCTTCAATATTTTCTGTAAATATTTTCTCATTTAGAAATTGTACATAAAACAAATAGGATTGCTATATCCGACTGTGTCGAATCTTCAATACCCTCCTCCACATTTGTATGAAGAGTATTTATTTACGTACGTAACTCATTTATAGTTCAATCCAAAAGCATACTAAAAATGCACACACAAACACACTGTTATATACAAATTATTTCTAATAGCAAATATATTTTTGTTTGGGGATTAAAGAATAGGTTATATTTTTTATTTAATCTTTTTTCTTGGTGTACATACGGAATTATGAATCTAAAATACCCTCTTCACCACTTGTAGTAGTGAAATGTATTAAAAATTAATTTATATACTGGTTTCCGTTAAGTTATAATCCATGTTCAAATTATTCATTTTTAAAAGATTGTCTTAGATTTCGGCTTAAAATAAATATCATTATTCTAGGCTTTCGTCTAACAGACGATTTTATTTTCAATGTTGTTGAAATCCATTTACATTAGCACAACTAAATGGGAAGTTTGATTGAAAATGAGGAATTAAGTTTGGTGCGGTTCATATTAATAAATTACAAATATTCGATAAAGAACAAATATTTTCTTTATGAATCAAATTTTGAGTGGATATTTTTTTCGATTTTAATCAATTTTCGAAAACAAATGCCTTTTTAGACAATATCAAATGATAATGGTAATGTTACACTAAATTAAAGACAAAATATAATACCAAATAAAATGTGTGGGACTCCTTGATATTATTGAGTCAGTAAGGGATTTGTAACAACATTCGGTCATTTATCAGGGAAAAACTGGAATTCAATTTTAATCAGAATAATGATACTAATCATAAATCGTATGTAATGTGTAGGGGGACACTAATGATTGTGTTAAATTTGTTGATACACTCTGTTAAAACGTCAATCGTAACATTATTGAAAATTTGAAAAATTTAGTGCTACAACTAATATGACTGTTGGCGGCAAATGTCCACCTGTTGATACTCAGAACTTGGAATCAAATTGAACATAAAATTTTTATTTGTTATGAGAATTTAGTCAAAGACTATTCCTTATTTTAATTGTGTAAATTCAAGTTTGTCTTTATGACGGCTTAGATAATCCCTTCCTGAAATTACGCAAAGAATGGCGGCGTAGGTTATAAATTTGCTTTTGTGATGATATGTATGTCCTGTTGGACATCAAATGCAACAAAACAAATTTCTCAACCAACATTTAATACAAATTTCTTTAATCAATATTATTATTTTTGTTATTTTTATTTCTAATATTTTTTAATTGGGGAATATTGTTTTTTGACGATATTATTTTGAAGTACACAGACTGATTTCTAAATGGAAAATTGAAAAAAAGTTGTACTATTTATTTATGAATGAAGCAATTAGTATGTTTATGTATAATGTGAATGTGTTGATAACTTTACATTCATTCATTCATTCATACATTTGTACAAATTCATTCATTAAAGGTGAAACAATGTAAATACGAATGCACTAATAATTATAATAATGAACTAATGTTGGCATAATATTTATGTATATACTTATTTATATTTATATAATAAGTGTATATGTCTCTATATATAAACTTTTCAATTTAAATGTGTAATTAAAATACATGTATATAATTATTGGTATATAATGTAGACATCTATATGTATTTGATTGTTCGTCTATCTACTTCCATAAATGTATTAGATTATGTGATTGTCTACATTATGATAACAAGTAGATATATACATATGTACATTCCAATACAAACACATATTTTTGTATTCATATGAATATTGTTCAAAATGTCTGTATATAATAAAGATTATACGTATATTGAATATATTTATGTATGTACATATACATATTTGTATATACTTAAGGTGCTGATTATATGTGTCAAATATATAATTAGAAAGTCATTGCTCTGCTCATTAAAGTTCAAGGTCCTTTGATTCATTTGTAATTAGGCAAACGTAAATACAAACATATACATTTACTCTTCTCAAATGAAATTGAGTTAAGAAAAGCTGAAAATACTTCTGTACATATTATGCAACTAGACAGAAATATATACATAATACATGTGCATACATACGTAATAGCACATGTTTATATATATGTTTGTTTAGTATACCACATAATTATGGTCACTTATAAATATATATGCATGTACATTTATACATATATATCGCCAAAGTAACAACCATACAAACCAGCCTTATTAATACAAATACTTTTGTAAATAAAAAAACTATATACTCATAAAAAAGTTAGTGTATATCTACACACAGAAAAAAATTTAACGTTGAATGTAGTTGATTTAATATTGAATATATATTTTATTTACTTCAAATTAAACGTTTTTTATTTTTGAAAACTAAATACTGATGATCCCCATAATTGGATACCATATGTCCATATCGGTTTCAATACGATATTATATTGGATGCCATTCTTGTCAATGCTATGTTTTGACTGGTAATTTAATAACCAATAACTTAATAATAAAGTCTCTTAGTTTTAATATGGCGAGGCCATGTAAGAAGCCTATCCAGTTCGCAGTTGACGAGTAAATTACATATTTACTCTTCAGTTCGTTTATTCGAATTCTCCAGTTTTTCAACCATGTCTTCACATTTTGCATGTATGGATATGTTGGACTCTGTTTGAACTAAGGATTGCCGTGTATAAAATTGGAACTAAAACACTTTCCTGCGAAACACCTACATTTATTGCAAATTCACCAGTAACGAATCCATTATATTTCAATCTGGATAACCGGTTACTTAGATATGACTCCAGCAATTTGTAAGTCCATTATGGTTATAAACATTTTAACTTGTATATTAAACTTTCATGCCACATTTTATCAACGGCTTGCGCAACACCCAAGAAAACTCTTTAATTCAAATAATTTTCTTATCTCACAAGTTATACAATTTACCTGTTCCACAGTTCCGCGTCTTTGACGTAAGCTTTTGACGTAAGCTTGGATAAACAATAGAGAAGACTTATTGGTCTATACCAAATTAGGGTTTTTCCTAGTTTCGGGATCATTTTAAATTGGGAGATTTTCCAATTTTTTGGAAAAACCCCCATTATTATAATTATACGGAATATAACAGGCACCGAAACTATTGCCACCTGTTATGTCATCTTCCCAAACATATTTTCCTTTAAGACCTCAGGGCTAACGATAACATCCTCGTAATAGGTTAAGTTGTATTCACTCAAATGAAGTGCCACCACCACAAGTGTTGGTGAGCGCATATTATGTTTGTCATTCCGTGTGTAACACCAAGAAGAAATCATCTCAGACCTTACAATGTGTATATATTATTGCATCAAATCAAAAACTGAGTCGATTTAGCTATGTCCGTCTGTCTGTCCGTCTATCTATCTGTTGGAAACATTCTCACGCCTAGAATAATTGTCCGAATTCATTAAAATTTGGCTACATCGTTTGCTATTGTTCTAACAGTTTGCTATTTAAAATCAGCTATATTGGTTTATAAGCAAGTAATTTATAGGCCGATATCTGAAAAAACAACCTCAAAATTTCGAAAAAATACTCCTCCAATTTCTTCTAAAAATGTAATTGGACTTAAAAAAAGAATTCATTTTAGCATACAATTGTACGTGCTCCATCATCCTGCAAAAGGTCATCAATTTCTGATTAACAGGAAAAAAGTTATAGGCTATAATATGCAAAATTTTGATACACCCTAAAGTCTTTTCTTTTTCTTTTTCAAATGGAATCAAATTTTTAAGAAATAAGAAAATGTCAAAATGTAAAATTAATGTCTTTAAAGACTCTAGTGGCCTCAGTGTAGTGTAGCATTTATCTCTTTGTTGTTTATACTTAGAGTAAAATTTTTTTAAAGACCTGTTAAGAACAAGATAAGGAAGCTCATATGGTGGAATTAAAGATTTTCATACTTTATTATTTCGTACAAATACATAATTTGTTTTATTCAGTTCTGATTGTATAAATGTTTTTTCTACAGTATGATGAGTTGTATCGATAGGTCGAAGATTGTGCATCATTTGCACGAAGTCTTTTACAAAATTTGACTGATACCATGATTTTGATGGTGTAAGAAATTCTCACGGTAATCTCAGTTGAGTTCCTAGGACTAATTCAGTTGGTGTTGCATAAATATCTTCTTTATGAATAGATCATAATCCCAATAAAACAATTTTAAGCTAACGAGACCAATTTGCATTTTTTCTGCACATAATTGGAGCTTTAAGGGTCCGATGAAAACGTTCTATAATTCCATTTGATTGATAATTACATTTGATTGACGCAGTAGTTCGCTGATGGGTAATTCCTAAGGCAATAGAAAGTTCCTTAAAGAAAGTTGATTCGAACTGCCTTCCTTGGTCAGACGCTAATATAAATGGAACTCCAAATGCTTTATCCAACCATTAATTAAAGCAAATGCAACCTCTCTCTGCACTACTATCTGGCAATGGTGTAACTTCTGGACATCTGGTATAACGATCAATTATAGACAAAATCTGAAGGGAGAGAATATCTTGATAAAGGTGAAGAATCATGTATCTTTACTTTAGATTTTACTGACATCGTATGCAATTCCTTACAATATCAATATCACAGTCCATATTTTTCCACACAAAACGATCTTTAATTAAACGTCTAGTGGTCTTTTTTTCAGGGTATGATATATTATGAATTTTTGAAATTATGTGTTTGCGACAACTTTCTGGAATATAAGGTCTAATTTTGTTCCCGAAACATCACTGATAATGTTATTGTTTGATTGTGGAATTTTTATTTGCTTGAAGTGATGTGGTTCTTGAGACGAGTAATTCTTGAAATTTCTCACAATTATGTTGTTCTTCCGATAATTTTTTTGAATCTATTATTTCATTATAACTTAAGTAGATTGCTTCTAATCTTGACAAGTATTAGCAGTAAATTTATATCACCAGAGAAGTAGATAATTTTTTTAGAAATCTAAGTATCTGATTTGGCTAGGTCATGCATTTTGATATTTTAGGGCAAAAGCCGAGATTAGTGGTTTGTGATCACTTATAATAGTTAAATCATGACCTTCGAAGAGATACCTCAAATATTTAATTGCAGTTTAAATTGAGAGCAACTTTCGGTCATAAGTGCTATATTTTGTCTGTGCTTCACTAAACTTATTTGAGAAGAGTGGTTGTTGATGTTGAATTGCATTCAGTATAAATCTGCGAGAAAATTAACTGTGGCTAAAAATCGTTAAAGTCCACAACCCAGTTTTGGAAGTGGACAGGTTTTTATTGCTCCGATTTTTTTTGGTATAAGATTATATGATATCAAATGTCCAAGAAATTGTATATTCTCCTGACCAAGTACACATCTTTCACGGATTTCAATGCATATGTCATCAATGTAACAGAAAGCAAAGTTTAAAACACGGAGAATTTCATGCATGTACCTTTGAAACGTTTGCGCAGAATTTTGTAGACCAAAAGGCATTTAAGGCTAGAATATCATCGCAAGGTCTCCAAAGATGAAGATATGTATTTTTTGAAGGTCGTAAAACACCAATTTTTATAAGATATTCAAATTACTGCATTTAATTTTTCTGGCGTTAACCTCCTTGGTTTTGAAAAAGAGGGGGACAGTGTGTTTCTATGCAATGAGTAACATTAGGAGACTTACCGTTTTGTGGAACTTGGAAATTAATTTAAGTTATGTCTTGAAATTCTTCGAGAATTTTTTTCAAGGCGTTATTTGAATTACAAAGTTTCACAGCTGAATCGCCAAATGATTCATTGACAACGGAAATTTGGGTAACTAAATTTGTTGTTGAGTCAATAAGCGTAGAATAATTGAAATCAACTAATAATTTAAAATGTTTAATGAAGTCTGCACCAATATTGTTATCAGTAGTATTTGCGATGACTAAAGACCATTCTAGATTTCTTTTTAGACAAAATCAACAGTGAGACATTTTTTACCATATGTGGTTATTATAGAGTTATTGGCGGCAAAAAGTTTCGTAAATGACTTGTTTCGATATTTTCGATTAGTGTAAGTAATCTTCAGCACTTAGATATCTGCACCCGTATCGATAAGAAAACGTTGTTTTGTTTTATGATCAACTATAAAAAGGCGATTGCTTTTTTGACTTTGAATAAATTTGTAATGATTTTTCGACGGGCTCAATTGGTATGGTTAATGCACTTAAGAGTACGATTTCTAAATTTTTAGTGATAGTAACAAAATTGGCCTAAGTCGTTCAATAACGTTACTAGAAATGGCATCAATTTCAGTATTTTTAATTCTTGAGTTGATATTGAACCAATATCATCCATTGAGCATACAGTAGTGCTTCTTGCTACACATGCCACTGCTGTTCGTACTGAAACTGGATACTGAAGCCATAAATTCTTTATTCTTTTATTCCCTGCTAATATCTAGGAAAACGATACCGAGTTTATTTTATATTAATGGTATTAAGTGTAATCCTGAATTTATTAATTAATGAGATGGTATTATGTGTGATACTGAATGTGAAATATCACATTCGCTTCCTACAATGAATTGTACCTTATAACAATTGAAATGCTTCAATCCTTTGAAACTTTCTTTTTTAATAATTCTTACATGGAATTATGAGGTCACTAGTGACTTTAAAGACATTAATTTTATAGGGAACACTTCCTTAATCTTTAAAAATTGCATTCCATTTTAAAATAAAAAGTACATCATAAAAATCGAAAAAAAAATCTACATTTTTTATGTTTTCATAATTTTTGCTAATATTTATTTGTCACTTTTCAAAATGAGTAAATTTCTTCTTTGTTGTAATCTGTCCGTCTGTTTGGAGAATGTTAGCATTTTTTATTATTGCAAAGATATATTTGACAAACTGTATAATCCTTCAACTTGAAATTGATTTGGATCTATAAAATTTAAATCCATGAGTATCATATGATTAAATAACCATTCTGGGAGGACATTTGTATGAAAACCTCTAAAACTAGACCAAGGTCCTTGTCCTTGGTTCAAGAAAATAAAATACATATATTGGTGGACAAACAAAATTTCCTACATTTAATTTTTTTTGCATTAAAATATCTTAAGAATTTCTCTTATTCATTTTGTATTGAATGCAGAAATATACCCACACTATGATATTTGCGCTTTCATGCTTAACTGTGGTAGTTTTATACATCAGATAGTCGTTTTCTCGAGATCGTCTAAGCATATTCCTGTGGAGTGTTACAATAATTTGGATTGACAAAAAAAAAAAAAAATATATATATATATATATATATATATATATATATATATATATATATATATATATATATATATATATATATATATATATATATATATATATATATATATATATATTGTGGGTCAAGGTAGACTAATAAACAAGTAAGAATGCTATATTCGGCTATGCCGAATCTTCAATCCCTCCACCACAAATTCGTGTGAAGTTAATACCTTAGGTTCCATAGCTATACATACACTCACAAATATAGTATATACCATAGAAACACTTAATGAGTCATAAAATTAGTTATAATTTTGGCTATAACTTTTTTTCTACTGAACTGCCTTTTTTCTACTAGACCAGATTTCATTGAGCTATGTAAATTTTTGTGGATGTGAGCAGATAGAGATTTGATGCAAGAGATTTGATGCAAGAATATATACATTATGGGGTCTAAAATAATTCATTCTTAGCGTTACACACAGAATGACAAAGTTAATTTTCTCTTTCTGCCACTTATATTGTGGAGCGTATAAGAGCAAAAAATATGCTTGTTATAAGATCAAACCTGTTTTCCGGGAGCTACAGCAAAATTTGGACAAAGATTGTTCATATTTATAATATACTTTGATTATAGTTGGAAAAATCGTTGTGCTAAATTTTAATGGAATTGATGATTATTTAAATGTTTTATAAACTCAAACCCGATTTCCGGGAAATCCCTTTATAAGGGAGCAGTAGGAAAATTTGGACCGATATAGGGCAAATTAATGTAATATCTTCAGAACAGTTAGTAAAATAATTGTGTGGAATTTCAATAGAATTGGGTTTATTTACTCCTTTTTTTATGAGCTGAAAATTGTGAGGTGCTACATCAAAATAGGGACCGAGATTGTTCTAATTAAAAAAATATACATTAAAAATAGTTAAAAATACATTGTACCGAGTTCTAATGGAATTAGTCTTTATTTGATTGGTTTATAAGCTCAAACCGGTTTTTAGGTTACATTGGAGCTATATCAGAATATTTACCCATGTAAATAAAATTTATAGTATATATTTAAAATAGTTAAAAAATTAACTGTGCCAAATTTCAATAGAACCAATGTTGTGATATATATATATATATATATATATATATATATATATATATATATATATATATATATATATATATATATATATATATATATGTATATATATATATATATATATATATGTATATATATATATATATATATATATATATATATATATATATATATATATATATATATATATATATATATATATATATATATATATATATATATATATGTATATATATATATATATATATATATATATATATATATATATATATATATATATATATATATATATATATATATATATATATATATATATAAAATATAATATAAAATGGGATCACAACATTGGTTATTTTCCAAATTTTTTTTATTTACAATTTGTAATGAATTAATTTTATTTTAGGATATTTATTGCACGACAAATTGCATAACAAATACCTTATCAGTTATCCTTAGCACTTTGAGGAAAAATCTTGCAAACCCAAGAAAGAAATTTTAAATACTTGCAAAATTCTCCTAACTCATATCGTGTAAAATGTTTATTATCAATCAATGATTTTTATTAAAAAATTATTAATTTTTGAAAAGTCGAATGGTTTCCATGCACAAAAAATTCACAAAACTTTCACTTCGCCGCATTTAAATTGATCTAATCGCTGGGTCGTTTTAGATATATTTCCATTTATTTTTTAATTAATAACATTTTATTTATTTTATTAAATCGCTTTGTATTGTGATTAAATCGAAATGTGAATTTGCTTATATTGTTAAAATATGACTTACTTACATCGGTTAAAAATAAAGTCTATAATATACATAAATATATATTGTATATTATATGTTATTAAAATCACCTGTTGTAGACGTTTAATCCTTGCATTTTTATTGCGTAGAGAATCAAAAATACAAAATTTAAGACACGGGTATTCTAATTCATTCTTGCGTTTATCTGAAATTCCATTAATTTCTTCCATAATTTTTTCAAATTGTTTTATAAGTTTCTCCTCATCGCGCAGTTGAGTTAGTAACATTCGATACAACTCAAGTGGTGTACGATCTGGATTTGCAATATTGGCCTTTGAAAAAACGGTATAAAATTTATATAAATGAGTAGTTTTTTTATAACCCAGCCGGGGCAAAACCTTAACATAAAATAACGCAATTAAATACCTTATAAAATTTAAACAACAAAGGATTAAATAGAACTTCCTGACCATAATTTCCTTTTGGAGGCTTTATAAATTCACAGGTTGATGCTGTTAAGGCTCCTTTTTCGTAATGATATTTCAACGATATTTTATTCTGAGTTATATAAAAAGTGCGAACTGCAATATCTTTATCAGCTGGTAGTAATAAATTTCTATTAAATTTTTCAATAATTTTCTGTAACAAAATAAAAAGTATTAGTAAAAATTAGAATTATAAAATTTTACATATTTAGAAAAAGATACTAGTCAGGTGAAAAATTAAACCTGTCGAACTTATATAATGTTGTTAGGAACAAAGTTGATTTTTTATTCTGTATCAAATTCAACATTTTATAATAGTTAAATCTTTATTAAGAATTAAAATCAGTGGCAAATAATTTCTCATAACGTTGACGCAAGCGTCGTTGTCTTATTTAGAGTGTGGTATTTTATTAAAATTTTGTGAATCAAACTTTTCATTAATATATATATAATATTTTCAGCAATGTATGTTTCAATTTTCAAAAATATAAATGTTAAAAGAAGGTGAAAGCGTAGCCACACTGGTCAAAGAATTTTATATTTATTTTTATTTTTTTATTTGCAATTAATTTTTTTCTGGAACAAATATAAAAAAATCATTAATATGCATATAAAATCATTAATATGCACCGATAATAACGACCAACAATAAAGGCAAAATATATTATTTATTTTACATTATTGTTGCACAAACATATATCGCTCATTTGCTGCATGGTAGTCATAACTCTAAAAAATTATTTTTTTCAGTAGATGTATTTATATTTTTGTTACAGAATTATATTTCTTGGAAATCTTGAATAAAAGATTCATATTTCGTTAATATTTCAAAACTTACAAAAAATATGCAATGTAAGTTAAACAACTACCGATGCGCAACCGGAATAACGTTTTCTCTCTTGCAGTAATCAATTAATTACATAATTTGTATAATATACATAAATATTTGTTGAAATCTTATCTGATTTATGAAGGGAACAAAAAAATTTGTCAAAAATTTATGACGACCTTGCAATAAATGAGCCATTAATCGTATCGCTCAATCCATTTAAAGCAATTGAAAATTAAATCAATTAAATTAAATTTGGTACATGTATTGTTTGTATTATAAGTAATTCTAGACAAATTGCATCGTGCGAATACCGGAAGGTCAAACCTGATCGAACGGGAACCTGTTGCAAGAGTGCGTAGGAACTCATTGCTTTACCGATGTCTCCAAGATTTTAAGGAGGCTAGAAACAATTTCTCGGCAAATGGAACATTACACATTATCTGGGTACTTGATCACGGGGAGGAGATTAGGAATGTAGAGGCAGATAAACTGGCGTTCAAGGATAGGCTTCCGCCGACTGTGAGTTTGGAGAAGAAACTGAAACGGTGGAACATTACCTTTGTCACTGCCCAGCTTTCAAAACCCAAAGATACCAGACTTTCGTTGATTGAACACGATACAGAATTCTTCTAAGTTAATAAAGATTGGTACTTATATTTTTGTTTCCTAATTTTAGGAAAAGGCGAGCGCACAACAAGCCGATAACAACGGCTTAGATGTATGCTTTCGGCCATGGGACTTATATACATAAGATTTTAGACATTTTAGTTAAGCGGTTCTCTATATAAACGACATAGATTGTTCAAATTTTTAATTGAAAACTTTTGGGAGTTGTAAAATAAAATTTGAATTTGTATTAGTTGATTGGAATTTCTTTATTACTTATTTTCATCATACATACCTTCAGGACTTGCCCAGCAGGCTTAAATTCGAATTCCTGGAAGATGCAAAAATCACTTCTATTGCTATAATGAAGTTCAAGACGATTATTTGAAATTTCTAAATATTTTAATGAGTCTAATCGAGGTTCAGGGTAGAAATACAGTTCTTTTGGAGCAGCTGAATTTTTAAAGGAACGAATCACTGTAAATGAAAAACATTTGCTAAAAATTTTACATAGATCATAAAAATATTTGTTAAGTTTAAAATTAAATATTAACCGCCCTTTAAATATTTAAAGTAGGTACAAACCTTTTTTAGATCTACCTTAAGTATTTATTTCCATTTTTTTAGAATTCAAAATTTCAAAAAACTACTAAGTTGATTCATTTAATTTTTATAATAAATAAAATAAAAATAATTCCAAAATCACAGCCATTGGGCGAAAATAACACTTTGTATAAATTTTCTAAAATATCTTAAAAACTGCGACATGTACTTTGCGAACAACCTTTATATGGACAGCTAGCCAGACGGACGGTCTCAAGAAATGATTCTGAATCTGAAGATACTAAGAAATGGTGGTAGCACTATTTTTGCCCGTTATAAACATCTGCACAAACGCTTACCCCCACCACCAATGGTCGTGTAAGGTTTAAAAAAACATACATACATTGTATACGTTTGAGAGTTTGTACGTTTGTAAAATGTATATGAACGAAACATGGCGTGGAGTGGTGGAGAATCGAAGTTTCGGCGTAGCCGTACATTGTAATCTTACTTGTTTATAATAAAACATAAATAATTCTTTATAAGTTTCGCCCATAGAAAAAAATTAATAAATATTTGATATCCTCGAACGTACAGTCTTTACATGGACAGCCGAATAATGTTGTTAAACATAATCTTAAATATTCAGAGAAAGGATGAGTGATTATTTTAATGATCAGGTTTAATTTGTATATATAAAATTAGTTTTTAATTTAAAATTTTGTATCCGAAACTATAACAATGTCATTACGTTCAACGTAGGTTGAAGGGTGACCGATTCTTCAATATTTTTGTTTTCGGTTTCTTCGAAAAATTGCAATTTTTATAATAACCGGTTTTTAGAAACATATTTATACGCCCAGATATAATAAGAATAAAGTTTGATTTATTAGAAAAACAGTTCATATATGCGTATTTTATCGGTCTAGTAATAAAAAATTTATAGACCGATATCTTGGACAACTTCAAGTTAATGACGAAAACTTTTCTCAATTTTGAGAAGAACTATTCACCAGATTAAACTTAACTATGATGTAAAGCTATATATATACCCAATTACTTTTCTAATTATCATATAAATCGGATAAGTTGAAAAAAGTTACAGTAAAAATTCGTACATTTATATGACGCCAATGTACACGCATACGAAATTACATCTTATGTAAAAAAAATATTATTAATGTGTAAGGTATGTTCGAGTATATACGTGTGGTGAAGCGTATTTTAGATTCGGCATACCAGTTAAATAATTTATGAATGGTTGATATTTATGAATAACTCACAAAAAAGTTTCCAGACCTAAAGTATATTATGAAAGAGTTTAAAACATTCATAATAATACACTTTTAGAAAAAACGGCTATTCGAGGAGAAAACCCGAAAAAATAACCGGTTATTAAAAGCCGAGACGATTTTATAATTTAAAAATTTACTTTGTTTGTATTTAATTCCTCAATAAATTGAAGTCTTTAATACAAAAAGATAAAACATTTACGGCCGTATTCCGGAAATATTTTTGGAGTAGACTTAAAGACTTAATAAGTACCTTAAGCCTAATAATAAAAAATTAAAAAAAAATCAAAAACACGAAATAAATACATTAATACTTAAATTTTATATTAGCAATATAACCATTTTTCCCCACTATGGAATTAGAACTTCAAACTACAGAATGAAATTTCATCCTAGTAGTTTAAATTTCGAAAGATGTTTACAACCACTTGATATATTTAACAATTAGTTGACGAAATTAATATAAATTGTATTTTGAATATAAAGTTAAGAAAATTTGCGTAATGTACCACAATAGGTGATAGGAGTATTGTGTGTTTGTAAGGTACAGAAAAAATGATGTTACACCTTTAAAGTACAGCGTTTGATCCGGAATCACTTTCTCAATTAGCTCATATACAAATATCTTTCAGAATGGTGTACTAAACTAATAAGACTCACAGATATGAAAATATTTCAATTCAATTTGGTGAAAATAAATTTTATAACAGTTCAAATTTACATGCAAAATTTTAAGATTTATACAACCAGAAAACAACCAACTAAAATTCGGAGTATCATTCCATAGTTTCTTAAGGCCCTCATATAACCCTTCCGCAGAGAATCACCGTCTATTGTATAAATCTCTCATATATGTGAGTGTGAGAGAAATTTTTTATATGAGCCTATTTTATATCAGTTTCTATGAGGGTCGGTCTATATTTTATATGTCTGCGCAACAGTGTATGGTAATATATGGATATTACATAAAATTTTACTTATTTTATTTTACATTTTAAATAATTACGTTTTAAACTATCATTCCTTCCCTTCTGGAAACTCTCTTCCACAATTGATGTTTTATAAATTAATTTTAGCTGCAAAAGTAAATCTTCTCGATTTTCATAATATTCCCAACGAACTGTTGGGTTTTTGTACTCATTGTCTGCATATAGTGTTAGTTGCATAACTTTACCGTCCCTTTGCGTGTACGGAGAAAATCTTTCTTGTTTAGCACATTTGTATAAAATCGTCTTTTGCAGTTGCGGAAAGCGTTCCTCAAATTCCTTCTCTCCAATATGTAATCTTGTCACCCAAGATCGTATCGTATCTAAATATTTTTCTTCTGCTACAAGATTTTCTGCAGTCGAAATAATATTATCGTCCGAATGTACTGAATGTGCACGTATTTCTGTAGGTTCTCCTGGAAGCATATGCTCCCAATCTTCACTATTCCTTAGATCCCAACGTATATCTGAAACACGTAAATATTTCTGTTTGTTTACGTAGTATTGTGAATTATTCCACACGCTATCAATTAGAATATAGTTTTTACAGTGGGAATCACAAAAAATTCCCGTTGATGGTTCGATGAACTGAACAGAAGGCAATTCCTTTGTTAAATCACCATTTTCGTTTACGTAGTTTTCTTTGAGTTTAATACTCCAATAAGCATTATCAATTATTGCTACCCAAGCATGTGATCTACGATAATGAAATTTATCGGCTGGTTTTAATTCCAGTTCCTTTTGGAAAAAAAATAAAATTAAAATTTAATGATAATGAAAATAAAATTATTGATTTATTTTTCGTATATAAATAAAAATTAAATCACTAATCAATAATAATCCGTATCGATTTATCTGTGTGTTTCTGTCTGTCTGTTGTTTGCACGTTTACCCCTCTGTTAATGGTCCTAGGCCAATGAATTTTGACAAAAACGACTACTTTATCCCATGTTATAAAAATGTGATAGACCAATAGTTACGACAAAATCCAAGTTTTACTAAAAACATTTTTTCATATTTTTTTAATTAAAAGCGTACGGATTTAATCATTATATATAACTATTTGTACATAATCACTATACTAAATTTATCATAGTTGGATCAGTAGAGAATATATTATAGTAAAAAATGTAACAAATTTTATGACTCCACCAAAAAAAATTGTGTATGTACGTATGTATGTATGTATGTATGTATGTATGTATGTATGTATGTATGTATGTATGTGTGTATGTATGTTAAAAAACATTAAATAATTATAATTTTATTATATTTTATTACCACGGCTTCTGCTTTTCGAATCTCACATTGTCTTCTTTCTTCTTCTTTCTCTCTTTGTCTTAATAGTTCTGCCATATTTTCATTTAAATGACTTTCCAAATCTGGCATGCGCCGGAGGTTATATACACGCTCAAGTTTTCTTATGTCCTTTACCTCTTCGTCCATATATATTTCAATGATATTATGTGGATACGAAACGTTACGTTGATTGTTTTCTACAGTATCGGCACGTGCAACCCCAGATACAACTACAGCTGGAATTCCAGAACCAATTAACATGCTACAAAGAAGTGTTGCCATTTCAAAACTATTACCACGACGTCGTCTTAATAAGGTTGATGGTGACACTAGTCTTGTTGGCTAAAAGAGAAATGCATTTATTAATTTTAAATATTTTTAAGAATAAATAATGCATGTACATACATATGTATATGTATATTATAAATATGTTTTACAATAATATTTAAAGGTATCGAGGTCATTAAAAGAATACAGTATATTATTTGTGTAATGTAGATAAATGCATGTATGTTAGTTTATAAAAAATCAGAACATTCTTTCAAAGATAGACCTAGCCAGGATTTTTTCTAATACTTATTGTTTTACATCACAAACAAAAATCAATAACTTATTTGAGAAGAGACATTTTTCTGCAGGCAACTTGATGGTATTTGATGTTTCATCAGTACGTAACCATTGTTAGAATGTCCAAATACATGTCCATAGAGATTTTTACGATATATATGTATGTATGTATGTATGTATGTATGTATGTATGTATGTATGTATGTATGTATGTATATTTATATGTTTTTATACAGTTTGTCAAATATATATTTGCAATTATAAAAAATGTAAAAAAAATTTACTTAATTTATGAATTTCCCTTTAAAAACCTATAGTTATCTAATTGTACTGAACACGTTTTACTGCTATACCTGTTCATGAATACAAAATCTGAAACATTTTCCACTACTGACTATCATCATCATAAAATTAAAAAAAAATAATAATAATAATAATAATAATTTTACAAAGAAACTCAATTTTGCTTTTAACGCAGCACTTTAATTTTTTGGAAATAAAAAATCAGAGAGAACATAAGCATCCATTTCGACTCCCAAAATGAAGTTTCTTTTTTTTTCTCGAAAAATGTTTATTATTATGAAATTTTTCTCATAATTATAAAATTATAAATTTTATAAAATTGTTGAATTTTTGTAACAAATTTGCAATGAATTCAAGAGATATACTTTATTCATAGTAATGATCCTTTATTTATACTTATTATATACAGGTTTAAAACATTACTTTCAATTTGCACGATGGTCTACTTTATCTACCCTGTAGATGGTTTTAACTCTGGTCTTTCTTCAATTGTAATAATTGAAATTTACCAATCGTTTTAAACTTGCCTTCAAAGCAATTTTATCATCCAAATCACTTGTGGAATTTAAGACATTCATTTTACAAGGAATATTTCTTTTTCATTAAAAATTACATTTTTCCTTTATGAAAAATAAAGGAAAAACAACTGCAAAGAAATTACAGAAAAAATACATTTTCAATATTTTTATATTTTTGCAAATATTTACTTGACACTTTTCAACGTTATTGTTGTTGTAATGTGAATTTGAAGATTAAAAGATTTTTAGTTGCAATTCATTAATGCAGTTGAATTTTGTCATATTTTGTATAATTGACAAACTGTATAAGAAATTTAAACATACAAACACGTCTTTGTTTCATGTTGGTCTGCTTGTTTGCATTGTTAATATGTAGATGATGATTGTTGTGCTTTTTATAACAGCTGTTTTTTATATATGTTTGTTTGAGTGTATGAGTTTTTAGACTTCTTTTAAATTCTTCATTTTTTAGTTTAGTATATTTTATTTTTTGTTCTTAAATCCTTTTTTGTTTTGTTTTCTATTCAACATTGGCAACACAATACAAAAGCAATCAGTATCAAAAGCATCGTAAGTAAATGAAAATAAAATATAAAAAATATAGAAGAATTTAAGACAAAAGAAATTTCAATTCGATGGATAGAAAAAATTAACAGAAAGAAGAAATGTTGTTTCATAAAAAATCCGCTATATACATGTATATATTTGTATTTAAATATATATACATATACATATCTGTCTATAAGTAAGTCATGTGTTTTATAGTTGCATATATTTGTAATATTTTATTACACCCTCCACTTTTACAAGAGATGTAGGAGATTATTCAAAGTTCATTTTTTTGTAAATCAGTAAATACATGTTGAAACCCATAGACAATAATTGAACTAGGCTTAACTAAAATCTGAGTCGATTTCGAAACAGCGCCTGTGATTTTAAAAAAACTGCAAATGCGAATTTAATTATTTAAAATCGTATTTTTACAAATCGGTGCATATTTTTGCTAGAAAGTCCATTATTGGATATCCCTTTAAACTTCTTCGTTTTTATTAATTAATCGTCTCATTTGCAGTCAAAAAACATCCAATTGTATGTATGTGTTCCATTTTTAAACAACGCACAGTGGAGCAGATTTGATTAATAAAGAATATGACTAAAAATAGGATATCTCGGACACTGAAATTTTTCAATCGCCTCCCAATTTTACATTCTTACCATATTTACAAAAGACCTTTAAAGACATGCTTTCATATCTCTTACAGAAAAGTGAAATATAAAATTTTTTCGTTTTTAATAAATATCGGTCGAATGCAAAAATGCAAAAATTGTTTTGTAAATGATTTTTATTTAAGTTGTATGCAAAGACATTTTTCTACTTGAAAGCTTTAAATAGTTAAAGTAGGTACGAACCTTTGTTAGATCAACTTTAAGTATTATTTTAATTTTTTTTTGATACTATATTTCAAGATTTCTGAAAACAAAAAGATTGAATTAGCTTTTAATTTCTACTTTTGTTTTGTTGCCTGATATCTGGACCATAATTTTCCTTCATTCATTTATACTCCTTGATTGACATTTAGTTTACTAGTGTTTAGTCATCACTACTACGTTGTTTAATCAGTTTTGATCGTAATATTTATCGCTACAACTTCAGTCAACTTTGACCGTATTTTTACGCGGACAGCTTTTAATAGCTTTACTATCAGCCACATACAAAAAAAACAAGTTTTTCTCAAGTAATAGTGTATAGGGATTCTACTGTTATTAAACAGACAAGTTAGTTTAGTACACTGGGATAATAATGGCCATAGGTCCCAGGCATAGTAGTGACTAACACACTAACAACTCATAATTAACCATAAAACGCAATACCTTTGAGTGATCGAGGGAAGTTTGTGTATAATACTGGAACAGCCGGGGTGTTGCATGAATAGTGATTAGATTTCAATAAAAATTCTAAATTTTGTTGTATTAAATTTGATCGAGTTTTCATATTTCCTGGATCCGAATGGGCACATCCTGGCAAAGATTATTACAACTTTCATTAAAAAATTAATACCAGATTGAATTAAATTTCAAAATTTTAAATCACTAACAACAAAAAGAGAAATAAAATAGGGGTATTGTCATAATATAACCAAAATAAGTTCAAGGATGTTCTACCAAATTTATATTGCAACATTACTGCTATATAAAATCTTATTAAAATCTCATAAGTCTATCCCCACATTGTTTTTGTAAATTATTGAGTAATTTCATTCTTAAGCAAACAAAAAAGGTAAATTTCCGAACCGATCCCTTTCTGAACTGAAACAGGGGAAAATACTACGATGTCCAACTTAGACTTTGTAAGTCCATAAACAAGATTTTATCACCTAAATATATATACTTTGTTTTAAACTCTAAAAAAAATATCTTTATGATATTCATTTGCATACTTTTAAATTAAAAATATGCACCAAAATTTTTTAATATCGCTTTATGCCGCAAACCGCTGAGTTAAATTATTTCAAAATCACTTATATTACAATATATTTAGCAAATATTATTCAATTCAAAAAAGAGTGGGACCGATCAGTGTCCAACTATTTTATATATATATATATATATATATATATATATATATATATATATATATATATATATATATATATATATATATATATATATATATATATATATATATATATATATATATATATATATATATATATATATATGCATCTAGAATACATGTCAAAATAACAACTATTAAGAATCAGTATTCAAGTACAATACTCTTATTACAACATATATACAACTATTTTCTAAGTATATATGGATAAACATACAAACATTCTTATGTAACTACCAAAATCTATGTGTATATGGATGTATAGATGTATTTCAAATGTTAATATGTATATTATTCTAAAAAGGATATATGTATCTGTATGTATAGGGTATTTTTATATAGAAAATTTGTTATATACATTTTTTGTTATAGTTGTATTGTTATTATTATTTCTAGGCTTTCATCACAAGATTTTTTCATATTTGAATTTATATAGTTTACATCTGTTTTGAGTAATGTGTATTTTTTCTTTTTGTTGTTTTTTTTCGTATTGTTTTTTGATTCTTACGCCTCAAACATCTTTGTCCTTGCGAACATCAAAGTAATTCCTTTGTACCTTTGTCCAGATTCATTTTTAATACTTTTTTCGGAAGTTTGGTTATTAACTTTTGAAATGCAAAGCATTCATCCCCAAAGCTGTTGAAACTTTAAGGAATATAATTTCATTATTTATTTTAATTCAAAATCGAGGGTCATTATCTTTAATTTAAAGTAGTTTAAAGTAAATAATTTTGCTATAATCTGTTGTTCTTAATCTTAAATATTCCCAACGCACTGGTTCATGTGTGTAGTAACAATAACATTATTACACAAACACTATAACAAAAGTAAATATACTTAATTTAGATACGTATCATCATTTAATTGACTAAATCGCTAAAGCTTGAATCTGTTGATTCATCTACCTCAAGTAGAACCAAAAGTAAAAAGGACAAAACTGGTAACATTATATGTCTTAAGCGAAAATAGGTATTAAAAAATCAGTATTTATCATTTTCCTGATATTTGTTTGGTACTTTAAAAACCATATTTTTTAAGGAACCCAAAATACATTGAGTTTACATAGATATGAAATCCTTATAACATTCCAAAATTTACCAATAATTGGAAATACAACTTTGGTACTGTATTTGAAATTCGAATTTTTAGGGTGTAAGGAATCGTGTACGTATTACTGTGTGTACATATTGTATTTTCTTTTTAATTCTCTAATGGTACATTTTAAATTCTTTGTCATAAGGAAAAAAAATTTGATCAAATTTAAATATTCTTCTTTCAACATTTCATTAGAATTTAATTTTCCTTTTGTATGGGGGTCTCTTTCCCCGATCCTATCCGTCCTGATTATTGTTCAGTAAAACTGTTCCTTGAGTAATTTGAATAAAAATTTAATGCTTGATATTTGATTTCTGATAATTAATATTATCTTTTTAAGGGGTCTACCTCTCCTCTACTCTCATTCGACCTGCAATTTGTCCAAAACAGTTTCTTGGGAAAGTGATTGGAAACAAATTTTAGAAATATAGCGATTATAATTCTTCAAATATAATTGTTATTTGCATTGTATAGGAACTATCATAACAAATCTTTTTGCCAATGCAAAACATACATCGAAACGGTATTTCCCACTTAACAATGCTTTAGACATGGGGGCTCTAATATTTATAAAAGGGCCAACTACACTGTCTGAAAAACATGTCAATCCCTTGTCTTTGGTAGTCCTCATTTGTATTAGCCTTTACTTTTGTCTTTTAACTTGACATGCTCCATCAGAATTAATTTTTTTTAATTTAGATTCACCATTAAACGAAATGGTCCTACATATCGCTACAGACCAATCCATATGTGCTATAGCAAAAGAAAATGTGAATATATATTTAACCAATTCTATTCAGATGGGATGTGCCATGTATGAGAATTAAGTGATCTTCCAAAGTTAAGAAAGTGTTTTGGTTTAAAATTCTTTTAAGATAACGAAACGAAAGTGAACTATTTTATTTTTAGAGACGATATGTTGCACTATATTGAGTGAGAAATACCACTTTGATGAATGTTTCAGCATGGCAATGACCGGAAGCGGTAAAAATTTTAAATAATTTATGTACCCTCCATTACCAAACTAGCAGAGTGGCGTCCATCAAACAATATTAGTTTAGTTTCAAAATTTCATGACATTTCATTTTTAATTATGTCTTCATTCACTTGATGACGTGTTTTAAATAAATTATAAATTATTACGTATTTGTTTAAATAAAATGTCACTTTTTAAGCAGAGTTTAAATTTTAAGTATTATTTTACAGAAAAAAAAACACAGTCGCATTTCTATTTCACTAGATTTTGAGAAGATTTTTCCAAAATATATTAAAAAACAAATTGTGTTTTCTATCGGAAATCCAGTAAAAATAAAATTTTCTTGAAATCTCAAAAGTGCTATATTTCCTTATAGTGTAAATGGGGTATAAGTGAAAATCAAATATAATAATACTTTCATTAATATTATTTATTATTATATTTTATATTCATTTTAATTTGTATCTCAATACAATGACCATTTTTTTAATAACAGCGGAAAACTAAAAAGAAACTTATTATTATTATTATTATTATTATTATTATTATTATTATTAAAAAATATTATTATCAAAATTTATTAAAAATAATAAAAATAATTTTTTGTTATATCTCCTGTATTTTGATAACATTTTAATATACTTTATGAAATTTTAAGCAAAACTTATTTTTAAAATTTTTTTGAAATAAAAAACATATCAAATTTAACTCAGATTAATACGTATTTGAGGTTATATATATATATATATATATATATATATATATATATATATATATATATATATATATATATATATATATATATATATATATATATATATATATATATATATATATATATATATATATATATATATATATATATATATATATGCATCTACAAATATATCCAAAAAGAAATACAAATGAACAAATTTATATAAATATGTGTACATATGTAGATGTACTGCATATGTATAAATATTGTCTTTTTAAGCAACCATTGTAGTTATGTTTGTAAGGAAACAGGCTGAATTTTTGCTAAAGTCGGCTGGGTAAATGTATATTTTATACATATAACCAATGTAAAACTTTTTCTTAATTTTGACAAGCAATAAAAACATCATATAATTTCGTCCTGGGATTTAACTTTGCAATCTATATGTATTGCGTTTGCCTTCTCATTTCCTTCGGCTACACAATGGAGGAATCCTGTAAGTAAACTATTTACTTATCCACTTTATCAAGCGTACACTAGTTAAATATTGCATACTTCGCTTGTTCGTTAGTTCTTCTTTTCCTCTATTCTTCGTTCTGTATTTCAAATATAAACTCGTTCGGTTCCATCTAAATCGGTGGTATGAAGATAGTCTTCGTTTCGTTCACATAAAATTATATCAATGTTGCCACATATAAATTGAAGAATTTCCTTCACTGTTTCTTTTATGTCCACATTATTAAATATGGTTCAAATTGGATATTCTACAACTTGTTTCCCATATTCATTATCATCTAGGCATAGCATTTTGTAATCGCTTGAAATATATGTAAATATTTTGTAAATATTATATACAAAAATATAATACGAGGACTAAAATTTAATAAACCTTTTCTTGAAGAAATTGTTTTTTGTTAGATGCAAAAATTCTAAAAATATTTGTCTTAATAACAATTGCTTTTTGATAACGGGCAGTTTAATATCAATAATCTCTCAAACATATTGCGACCACAATTCTTTTTATTTTATTTTATAAAAATAATTTAATTACAACAACAAAATTCTTGTCAAAATAAACTTAGTTTAACATTTAACATGTTGGCGATAACAATAAATATTTGCAATGAAGATATTAGTGTTGCGATGAATATATTGGGAAAATGTCTTTTCTTTGCATTAACATGTATATGTAAATGTAAAGTATTTAAAAACATTGTTTTATCAAAAAGTTAAAATATAAATAAATCGATAATTCTCCATAAGATATTAGATTTATGTTACTAATTATGAGATCTAAGCTTATAAGTTTATAATTATAATTTCAAAAACATCTTCTGAAATTCGTTTCAATATCATAACAATTTACTACAAAAAATAGGTAAAATCAACGTTGATCATAGTTAATTACACAATGTTAATTTTTCTGTTCAGTTCAAATTAATCGTTTTTAAATATTTTGTGAAATAATACTGTACATATTACATCTTTCGACATTCATTTATACAATTTTACAACGATAATTTTTTTAATTATTTTTTAGTAGTAAAATTTCAAGGAAGAAAATTTCCAAAAAAAAAACTGCATTTATTGTGAAACAATATTGAATTAACATTTTTATCAATGAAGTTTTATTTTAACTGAATGAACAATTTTTAGTCAAGTTTTTCTTCTGTGTGTAGGGCTTCTATGTTTTATCCTTTTCTTTCCGAAATGAGATGCTTTTGAATAATTATATTTGCCTGATCTCTCTTATTAGTACGCAAATACCTTTTATTATTTTGTTATTTCTCGTATGATTAACAGTACGTCTGAACATTTTTTATGTACGAATTAGGAATTAGAAATTCCTAGTTATTTTTATATGTTTATCATTGAATAAAAAAATTGAATAAATGTGTTCAATTCTAAGTTTGTTTTATAGATACAAATTTGTTGTTCAACATTGTTTCTCAGCAAATGCTTTTTTAGAATATTATTCTTACAAAATTTACATCTCAAAACACAATAAACTGAATAACCTTAATCTAGACACATATTTATACTACTCCACATTCACATTCAAATGAATTCCACATACATATGTTCGTATATTACTTGTATATATATATATATATATATATATATATATATATATATATATATATATATATATATATATATATATATATATATATATATATATATATATATATATATATATATATATATATATATATATATATATATATATATATATATATATATATATATATATATATATATATATATATATATTTGGATGTTTATTTTCTTATTCATTCAATACCACCAACATTATCCCGGACATCTTCTTAGCCATTGCCATCATCTTGGGTTGAACGAATGATAATGATGTTAGGTTTCCATATGCACATTCTGTCAGATTATATAATTTCTCTTACGAAATTTTTATGTTGTTTCTATTTTTGTTGCTTTCTTATACTGGTCTCCATTTAGGAAGAAGGATTAAAATACACTAATATTCATGCATGTTTCTAATCACATGCATGCACACTTCTACATTTAATGGTACATTTTTTGAAACTTGCTGATATACAGACCATTGTAAGTAAAGGACTCGACGAATGATGTTGAATGTACGTTTATTATTCAAGTAGAAGTAGAATGATTTAAAGTAAAAACTGAAAAAGTCAATAAATTGGTATGAGAGCCCAGTTTTATTTCGTTCTCTATATAGTATACATATAAATATATTTTGATTTCTGCATTTAAATACTTTATATACCTTTATATATAAAGAATTTTTACTAAAATTGACCTGGGCTAAGTTGATGTGGCGGCAGAATTTTTCATGTCGTATACTGTGAACTTAAAGGAAATGTGCATGTTATGGGGGTTATTTTTTACAAATAAAACAGAATAAGCATACTTATATTAAGAATATTCAACACAATGACAAAGAAATGGATATTTATGTGTAGTATAATTTGGTATTACCCGAATATATATCGCCGATTGCGATCTTATAAAATGTTATAAACAGATTTATACTTTATAGTTTTTATGATCTTCACATATTTTTGGAAAATGCCACTTTCGAAACAAGAAATGGGAAATTGTTGACGGGAATATGATAGCAGAATTAAAAGTCTGCCACAATATCCTGAAAAAAATTTCAATTACGAGAGGAAGTATTAATGTGATTTACCGATGTGTTAATTAATCACATTAAAGTAATAACTACAGCGTTGTTGGTGTAGGGTGTGATTGTATATAATCTATTGTTTTTATGTACATATAGATTTTCAATATTTTTGAATAGAGAAAAATAGGAAAACTTCTTAAAGGTTATATTAATAATATTTAAGTATGAGAAAGAAAAACATGTTTTTACTTCAATTAAGGAAACATTTGTATACTTTATGTAAAATGCTATATATTTTTTATGTTTTTTTACATTATGAAACTAAAATTATATGACAATGTCGGAAAGGTAATAACGAATAACTCAGAAACTTTTTTATGTTTTTCTTTGTTATATTGGGGCGTACCAGATTGTAAATTTGTTATAAAATATATAACTTTTATTTGACTTTGGTTTAATTCTATAACATATAAAATGAAATTAACATACAAAATGAAAAATATTAAAAATATTATATTGTACCTACCATTATAATACCATACCACACTTATCATTATATTTCACTTAGACGGATTTGCTGGACCAAAGTGACATTTTTGATCGAACTCGCTAAAAAGATATAGAATTCACTTAAGAATTTAAAACTTGTGTTTCAGAGTTACATTTCACATCTATTCACACTGAGATGATTTTCATGTAATTTAGAAGACAAGTCAAATTTGAATATTGTTATTTCCTATTGAAAGAAATATGTTATTCGATACTGAAATTGTTGTTGAATATTATAAAAAACCTATTAATGGGTTTATACTGAAAATTATAATAAAATAAAAACAATATTAACATACAATTTTGTTGTTCGAATTTTAAGCATCTTCTTGTGAACTAGTATTAGAATAAGTAGTAAACAGTTTATTAGCTCTACATTACTTCTGAAGCGTTTTGTTCAAGCTATATTTTTCAAAATACCAAAGAGATTCTGTATGGGTTTTCAATGGGGATACTGTGATGGCGAATCTAAGACTTGGAACTCATTACCTAATAACTAATATTCGGCCAACTTTGATAAATACTTCGGCCCATTCACGTGCTTAAAAACCCAGCGAAGTTTTATTTCTCACTCAACAGCGTAACATATTGATACCAAAATATTCCTGAAAGTAAAGCGAACCGTGTTTACTTGGATTTCTTAAAACGGATCACCTATTTTTCGAAAAATAAGTTTTAAGCCAAAACTCTGCAGTAAAAGTAGACCGTTTTACTTCCTGAAACATTTCGGCCCCCAATATGTTACGCTTAATTATATATAATAGGCATATTATAAATAGTAAATAAAAGTTTTTATTAATTAACTTAAAGATAACACATAAGACAATGGGTACATACTAGAAAATGTTACTTAGGTTTCAAACAATATTGTTTGTTAACATTGTTTTTGCTAAAAATTATTTTAAAAATACTTAAATTTTTATAAGAGAAACAAATATTATTAAAGATCTCATGTCCTAGTGAAAGTTAATGTTACCCTCTCTACAATATTAATTTTTCAATTTGTATCATAAAGATATTTTTATTATAATATTATTTATATTTTACAGTATAATATATTTTACAATAAAGCTGCAATAATACAAGCTATATAGTTATATAGACATTATGATTTGTGTGATTTATCCATATTAAAAAGAGTCTTTAAAACTTCATTTTGGATTTAACCAAAATATTACTTAATTCAATGCAGTTCAAAGTGATATTCGGCAGTGATATTGTTACAGTTTTTTTTTGCCCAATTTCTTAAAGAATAACTTTGGCTATATGAAATAATAGAATAATCAATTCTTTTAAGAAATAATATTAAATAAATATTTGAAAGGTATATATATATATATATATATATATATATATATATATATATATATATATATATATATATATATATATATATATATATATATATATATATATATATATATATATATATATATATATATATATATATATATATATACCTTTCAAAAAAAGTTAAAATTTTGGCAAAGAGTATATTCTTCAACAGAATTAGTCAGATATACATTTTTCTATACATTAAAAGGTTTGTAAAATAATTTGCTCCCATTTTTACAGAACTCGAAACTTCAATTCCTTGTGCAGAAATTAAGAAAAAATAATAGTGAAATGTCAACTCATCCGCAAGCTGAGAAATGTATGTTTCTCGCTTATTTGTTTGAAATGTTTGAATATGTATATATACTTATAAGTGCAATATTTTAGCACTTATTTGCAATATTCATTTTAATTTTTGGAGGGCAAATAGTTTTAGTTTTAGTAAATGAAGAAAACAGCATTTTCTACTGTTTATGTACTTATACTTTTAAAAGCATAAATAAATGTAAAAATAGTACTTTTTAAAGTTTTGTGAGTACAATTTTAAGATTGATATAAATAAAAACATTTATTGTTTATGAAAATTTCAGTTAAAAAATTGACATTTAAAAATAAGTAACAAATTTATTTCTTTGAAATGAAAATTTAAGCACTAAGCTTTTCAAATGAATTTTCCTTTGTTTTTAATATGATTTTATGTCGATTTTACCTACATAATTTTTCGAGTGTTGTATAGATAATAGTTTTTTGTGGACATAATAACTTTTGAATCGTTATAGATATCAAAGTTGAGGGTGATCGACTACGCCTCTGATCATACAGACTTACACTCTTCAAAATTGACTATGCAGAGTGGTTCTAAAACACGTTTTTTAATAATTCTGTAACTTTGGAACTATTGAATATTTTTGAGGTGTTTTTCAATTGATTTGAAGAACGACATGTTTCTACTGGGTCTTGGAGTCGGGATCTCAAAAGTCATCGATACTTCCCGGCACCGAGAGAACCTCTTTACCTTAGAAATAATTGTACAAAATCTCAGTAAAATATGTTTGTTAAACGGTTATAAAATTATGCAACATTACTTAAAGACATGATTAAATTGCTATTTAATTATTACATTGAATGATGTAGCATATGTTTATGTGGAAAATATGCAAAATTCTGTGGAGGAGCACCAGTTTCAGTTAATTTTTGAAAAGTGGTGAAAAATTCAAATGTTATAAGTATTTAGTATTGCTATAAAGGTAATTAGTTGAAAAATAATAACATATCTTTAATCAAATATCTTTAATCAATTGGAAAAATATCATATTTTTTTCGGTGCACTTATGTAAAAACTTTAATGTTTGACATTAAGTAAATTATTTATGAATTGAGATATTAATATAAAAATTTAAAATAGCTCAACCCACCGTCATTATATATTTTTTTATTGAATTCACATAGGTTTGTACAGAATTCAGGCAGTATTTTAAAAATTTTGTTGGGCCTGAATAGAGCCCACAAAATTAAAAAAACTGAAACAACTATCAAAAAATTTTACTTTGGTCTAAATATCTCTTAAACTATAAGAGTTAAACAACATATGTAAACAATTTTGTGAGCTATATGCCCTTTCAAACAAACCAAAAATAAAATTTTGGCGATTTAAAAAAAAATCGTCACACCTGAGGTGAAAGTATTCATTTTTCCAATATGTTCGTCGCAACAAGAGCTAATAAAATTTGGCATGCGCTGATCTTTTAGCCCAAGGACTATGTCTATTGGTTATGATCGTTGCATTATTTCACAAGAGGCCAACTCTTACAAATGTCTCCTGGAACTGAGTTTTTAGTCTACAAAACTCCTAAGTATAAAACGAAGTTAAACAAATTTTGCAAAAATAAGTTTTATATATTCTACAATGATCTGCCAAATTATATGGGGATCGTTCTATTATCACTTACAGGCCCCATACAACCACCCTTCCAAATATCACCTAAAATATAAGTCTCCAGAAAAAAACCCTTTAAAACGCATTAATTTCACACACATCAGCATAAATAAAAAAGCATATTAAACAGGGGGCGTTTACAAATTTTTCGTAGCATTTTACACCCTAAAATGTCGTGTAGGGTGTAAAATAATCATTCTTGACCGACTGTAACATTTCTAATTGTTTTTCTACATATTATTGCTCAGAGTTATAAAATCGAAAATTATGATCCAAATATAAACAATTTCATATTAAAGATGATTAATATTAAAATAAAATCAAAAAATGCGAAATGTTGGAAATGATTATGAAAGTTAAGGAATTTTGGTTTATAAAGCTTTGTTAAGGCTTTTTTTTAACGGCCGCCAGTTAAAGCATCAAAATTTTATTTTCAATTTTTTGATAGTCATTCGTCATTTAAATGTTGGCGACAATTGTGAGTGAATGTAAATAAATGAAAAATAATTAATTTATATGAATTTATACAGTTAATCAAATATATCTTTGCAATCATGAGAAATATAAAAATCATTAACATTACTAATGAATTCCAAAAAAATCCGTTAATTATCCATTTTTCTGTACGCATATCGTTTCTATACCTGTTTACGACTATACTACGTCAAAACTTTCCAAATATACAAACAGATTACAAAAACTGTAATAAGAAAAATAAAACAAAAAATTTAGACACTTTAGAAAATGAAAAAAAATATATGTAAATATTGGAAATATGGAATTTGTGAAATCGTCGATTTTGCTGTTTTTTGTTCCTTTAAAAATGGAGTGTAATTTTTAGGGAAAATAGGGAAGTGTCCTTAAAATGTCTTTTAATTAATGTCTTTAAAGTTATTTTCCATATAAAGAATACTATACAATACCATATCCCACACCAAAAATGATGAAACTCCAGAATTAAAACCATGCACAGGTTGATTGAATTAGGAATCACTAGAGATTAAAATTGAAATTATTTGAAATTTTATTATTTTTCTCATTAATATGTAATAAACGCGGGATTGGTTTCATTTATATTTTATATGGTGTTGTTAAATTAAATATTTTTTTTAATTTCAAAACAAAATTTCGTTGTGCAGATATTTGTTCTACAATTTTTAAGTACACCGTTCCACTGAGAATCACATCCTGAGTCGATTTTAGCATGTCCCTCTGTTCGTCCGGCTAGCTGACCATGTAAAGCTTGTACGCAAAGTGCAGCCCGCAATTTTGAAGATATCTTAATGAAATTTGGCACGTAGTATTATTTTGTCATAAGGACGATGCTTATTGAAATTGGTTATGATCGGCAATATTACTTCATATATGTCCCATAAAAATATTATCCCGGAATGGGATTTTTAGTCCATAAAATTTCTAAAATTAAAACGATTTAAACAAATTTCGCGGAAATAAGAAGTATTATATTCTAAAACTAAGTACAAAATTATACGAGGTTCGGTCCATTATTTCTTATAGGTTCCATACAACCACAATTCCAAATATCACTGTGAAACTAATAAATCTCGTGGGTATTTTTAAAATATTTAGTTAAATTTAGATAAATACAAGCCAAAACCGCTTTGCGAATTTTACGAGGGTCGGTCAATAATTATGTCTTATTCCTATATAACCTTCAGAAAAAATCCTTTCAAAACACATAAATTTCACATAAATGTTAGCGTCATTTACAATCAATAATGTGGTGTACAAGTAAATTGTTATTTTTAACATTTGACTTATGTTTTTCAAGCTATTAATTATTCCGTAAAAACCTTTAATTAAAACTAAATGAAAAAAAATATTCAATCTCAAATCAACTATGTTCAACGTTGATTTTACTTTAAATTTTTTTCTGTGTGTATAGACAGAGGTGGAGTATGAACAAAATTTGGTATAGGGTAATTTTGAATCTTTACCACTTAATTAAGCTAAACTTTTTCTTAGTTTTAAGTCGAGTAGTATACTTAGAAGTTATTTTTGGCATCAAGAGAAAAGTCCGAATTGATGTAAGTAATAAACTACAATTAAGAAGAAAATGAAATCGCTAACATATAAATAAAATTATTTCTAATAGTTGGGAGTCTAATATTTACATTTATTTTACCAAATTTTATGAATTAACTTCAATTGAAATGATTTCAAATGTCCACTTGGAACCCATTAATAATTAAATAACATCTTCGCTAAAAATTTTTTCCACAGACCTTGGTCTGGACGAAGATAACTAAAATTCCTTTACGCGACTGGCCTTTGATAGATTAAGGGACTCTTCCTCAGTGAAAAATAAACAATTTCGCTGAAATAAGTATTTCTGGATAATAAATCTTTATTTAGCAAATTAATTCCCACAGAGAAAAAAGTTCCTTATTTGTTATTTCCAAAAATGTTAAGATTTTCTGCAAATGAAAAAATATTATGAGACGCAAATTCACGGAAACTGGATGATTAAATTAAATAACGATGAGCAAATTCCATTACAATTCATTTGACTTTGAAGCTATTCTACTACAAAATCAATTCCAAGATGAATAAATGAATTAAGTTTAAATATATGAGAACTTATGTCATAATGAAGTAAAAGCCAGTTTGTATGAAAATATTTCAGAAGTTTTTTAATTAGATTTTTGGAACTTATTATGTGGTGGCAAATCTTTCCTGATTAATACAAACTGATATATTCAGAATTCTTCGAAACATAAGCAACATTTATAGTGAAAATTAATTAATGAAAACGTTTTCTTTTTTATAATAATTATTAATACGTCTATCAAAAGTTTCGTTATCACTTTTCCATTTCCCTGAAAATTAAATTAAAATAAAAACAAAATAAAAATGAAAGTTCGAAGTTCGAATTACGAGTCTTAAGAAATTTTTTAATATTTCGTATGATATCTGTTGTTTCTTATGAATTAAGTGAAACTATTGAACATAAATTGTATAAGATTCGTTAGAATGTATGTAAAATGCCAATGAATTTCTCTATGGATTTTTAATTCGGGGATGTGGTGGCCAATTCAAGACTTGGACCCAATTAACTGATTACTAATAATTGATTATCTTTAATGTATGCTTCGGACCATTAAGGTGCAGAATTGTTCAATAAACATAGAATAACATGTGTGAATTTTTAGAACAAGACAAATTACACTGCCCGAAAAATGGTTTAAACCAAAACACTCTCATCGCCTTGTCTTTTTACATGACACACAGCCTTAAGAATTGAATTGATAAAATTTGAATTCATAACTAAATAAAAATAATTTTACTAAGGCACCTATGAATTGATTTATAGTAATATGAAAGCTTCCCAACTACGCCATACAAAAAAGTAGTACAAAACATCTAATGTAAGTGATAAAAATTGTTACAGAGTATTATTTCGCATATTTTTAGCTTTTTTTTAATTTAAATTCTTTAAAATTTTACCAAAACGTTAAAAAGAAAAATAAATAAAACAATTTAAAGTGTCATAGTTACGAACAAGTTTACAAGAATTTATTTCTGGAGAATTGTGTGGGAGTTATAAAATATTATAGAGCGAACCTCGTATAATTTCGCACTGCTGGTTTGGTTTATATTTATCTTAATTTGACTAAATATTTTTACAATACCCTTGCATGTGTGATTTATGAGTTTTAATTTGGTACATTGTTGAAGAATAAAATAAGACTTATGTTTGCAAAATTTGGTTAAAATCGTTTTATATTTAGGAATTTTATTGGTTAAAAATTCCATTCCGGGGGGACATTTGTATGGGAATTATAAGATAATAATAGACCTATCATAACCAATTTGAATAGACATCGTCCTTGTGCCAAAATAATAGAACGTGCAAATTTTCATTAAGATATATTAAAAACTGTGACCTGTACTTTGCGAACAAACTTTACACGGACAGATATATATTGAGGTTCTTTTATAAATATCATTAATAAGTATCCTTTAATGACAACTGATTGCACCAAGAGCCTTTAGTGATTTAAAGTTTTCTCTTGATAACGCGGTTGTGTTCGAAAATGACTTGCATTTCCCACTCCTGACATCATTACAAAACCAAGTGCTCCTTGGTTGGTTTTGATTGGATCATGCCTATTACAACCTTTTATTATATTCAAGAAAGGAATATGAAGTTCAGCCTTGATTTGTCATTGATACACATTAGAAAGTAAGGCAAATACCTGATTTTCTTTTTGTAGAAATTACCGGAAATTCTTCTCGAATGTTAAACCACTTAAATGGCCGATCAATTGGCTACAATGTTCAACTAAACCTTTCTTATTAAAACTTGTACTTGCAAAACTATTTATAAAAATTGCATCCTTTAACAAAATAATTACAATTTTTATTTAAAATTCGCGACTAAATATTAAAAAAAAGTAGAAAGTAGATTTTTTATATATTTATGTTTAAATATAAATATGTTTTTTTTTTTATTTACTCTAGACCTATCAATCGCGGTAAATTAGAACTCATAACAATTAAATAATTAATTTATTCAATGATACATATAATCCACATTATGTTAAAATTGACAACTGTTAATTGAAAGATTTCTTTGAATAATAAAAAATCTGTGTGCAGTAAGGATTTGTTTATAAATAATTACAGAAATAAATACAGAATTTATAAATTTAATACACACACGAATTTAGTATATATTAAAAAAAACTTCGAATTATTTATTTAGACGAAAGACAAACTTGAAAGGAGACACATAAAACTTATTCGCCTTGACCCAGAAAAAGGCACAAGTTCAATATCCTTCCTTTAAACCAAAAAAAAAATTTATATAAAATGAAGAACAAATAAAAAACTTGTCTATTCACATTTATATGTATGTAATAAACTCTATATATGTATTAATGTATTAATGTAAAAATATTTGTATGGGTATATGAAATGCTCACACAAACATACATATGTAACAAAAAGTATACTAAGTTTATTTAAGAAGTACATAGAAACAATAAAAAAGTTTCTTAGACAAGACTATAAAACATGAAAAAGAAAAAAATTATAAATTGTATAAAAAAATAAAATAAAAAATAAGATCTTATTAATGGTTACATACACGTACAATAAGCTCAACTACAAACGACATGCATACAAATATAAAAGTACACATATACTATTAAATTCTAATCTTTATATACGAGTTGTGTATGAATGTCTGAGCAAAACGTTTGGAAACGCTCGTTGCTTTCTATTTCTTTTCCTTTAAGAATAAATAGTTAAAAAGTAAAGTTTTTGCAAAGAAATGTGTTACTCGAAAAAAATGAAATAAAATACAAAAATAAAATAAAATAAATAAATAAATAAATAACTGACCTTGTAAGTTTAATAAAAAAACTTATACACACTTGAATATTATGTTCAATTACAAAAAAAAAATGGAAAAAAGTAAATAAAAGTGCATTTACACACACACTTACATATACATACACTCATCATGTAGAAATAATCACAAAGCAACAAAGTGTTCTATTATATATATATGATTGTGTGTGTATTATATGGATATAAGAGAAATAAAATATTACATTTGGAATGTTGGCACTGGCATTGACTTACTAAGTTGTAGCTTCAATATGTCTAAAGGAGCGAGAAGCTGGACATTTACTTTGAGTTCCATAAAGATACACTTATACATATATATGGAGAAATGAAAAAACGAAAAAAATTCAAAAAAATTAATATCCTGCATAAAAAAATTGTCTCAATAGTATAAAAATATTCAACACCAAACTAAACAGAGAAGAGGTAAAAATAAAAAGAAAATAATACAAAAACATAAAAATAATAAAATAAAGAATGTAAAAAATAATAAAAATAAACGAATAAACTTGTAAAAAATCTTTACAAATCGAATTTATCGCATGTTTCTTCCAATAGACACACTTAAAAAACACATACAAAATGAATGTTCCTCCTCCCTAAGCTCTCACTTTACTAGAATTCATACATACACACATATTTTTGTAAACTGATTCCAAAAGTGACGTCATTATAAAATATATTTACCAGGCCAGTCAATTGGCCAACCAAACCGTACAGGACTCTTCTCTAACCCATAAAAATTGAGTAATTTTTATTATTATATTTTTTCTTAGCAGTAAAAATAAAATTTTCTTATATGTTTGTATGTCTTTTACATATAAGTATATGAATATAAGCATTTGAGGATCTGGGTTTGTGTGCTTCATTCATTCACATGGTAAACAATAAAATAGTATTTATAGAAAAAAGCCAAAGAATAATAAAAGTCTGGATGGAAAAAATTATAAAAATTTCAATGTCAATAACTTAAACAATAAAAGAAAGATAAACGGAAAAAAATATAAAATGGAATAGAAGAAATAAATGTATATATGTATTTTTGTAGTATTTATATACACGGAACTATATAGGAACATCCACATACATATATACATATACTCTCATATATAATTTGTGTTTACTATCTATAGTAGCAAGTATTGAAGTAAATATATATACAAAATTGAATGAAAATTAGTTTGTCTGGTATGGAATCCATTTTATTAATACTTTATACATTATATAACTTCACATTTATACGTACTTATATATAGAGAAATAAAATCTTAAAATAAAAAAAAAAAAAAAAAAAAAAATAACTAAAGAGGAATCGAAAAAAAGGCAAAGCAAGTGCAACATTATGAGCAACAATGAATGCGGTTACTGGGGCATATGAAAGTAAATATATATATATATAAATATATATATATATATATATATATATATATATATATATATATATATATATATATATATATATATATATATATATATATATATATATATATATATATATATATATATATATATATATATATATATATATATATATACTACTATTTCCACATACATCTGTATGTATGTATGTATGTATGTATTATAAAAACAAATGAAAATATATCTGTTCGCCCTTGAACTATATTTGAACTCCATCAAAAAAAAATAATGAAGAGCAAATGGGGATAACTTATTACCCATATACCGACAAAAAGAATAACATTATTAAATAATTTTCTTTATAAAATTATCAATGTATAATGTCCATATATTATTCTCTTATTCTAATTAATAAAAATTTATTATTTTAATTATATAAATTTAACATTTCCTGCTCCATGCTCCTATCTGGACATAAAACGAATAACCATAATTTGTTTATAACTTTCCCTTTGCTTAAAGCTATTTGTCTTAGATTATACCAATTTATACCGAATTGAAATGTCTAAGTAAAGCATCATATTTTTATTATTTAAAATTATTATATATTAATTCCTTTGGTATTAATATTTGTTACCAAAGAATTTTACACTTTAATTCAACTTTGTATAATTTTGACTTTTGAAGCAAATGAGAAAATTTTACGGCGCTTAAATCTTGTCGTTCACTGATGGATAATAAATAGCAAAATATTGTATACTACACAGAAAAAAGCATTGTAAAATTAACTGAACAAGCTTTAATTTAGATTTGTAGTTAAAATTTTGCTTTATATGATATTATGACGAAATAATAATTATAAAATATAAATCAACATGTTATATTTTATTTAAAATTGTTTCTAATTAAAAATAAAATTGTTGGGATATAGATTTTCTACATAATAAATTAAACTTGCGTATTCAATAGCTAAAATTGGCTTTTTATGAGCCTCTCCCCTGATGCTATCCGTCCTACATTTTGTCCAGTTAAACAGTTCCTTGAGAAATGAATTGCGATTAAATTTTAAAACTAATAAGAATAATTTTTAATGTTACTACAATTATTGCCGAATTGATTCCAAATTCATTGTGGTGGACGGTAACAAAGATTCAGCATTACCGAATATAACAACCTTACTTGTAACTTTAAAATGTTTAAATATTCCTAAGAAATTGTCTTTAAAATGAATAAAACAAACATTCCTCATACTAAATTTCAAAAACAAAAAACATTTTTGTCAAAAAAATTAAAAATAGATTTTTTGAATTGTTAATATCTTGCAACAAACGAGCGATATGTAAAATCGCAGAATTAGTCACCTCTTGAAGAGATTATGTTGGATTTATTTAATTTTGAAATTGTTTTACTTAATACATTACAACCTTTATATACATAGCAGATACTACTATATTTTATCACGATAGCACTTTATTTATTTATTAAAAACGTATTTCAATTAGCATTTTAGTATCAAAACGTCTTAACATTTTTAATGTAAATAATTGTTGAGATTTTGTCTTTAATTTTGTTTGAATTCAAAAATGGTAAAATTTCTTTTCCGATAAAATTATTTTTTTTGGTTATTTGTTTAATGCTTTTAAACGTTTTCTCTGAGTTAGTGCAAGTTTTTCTTTGTTCATATACACAGAGAAAAACTTGAAGCAAAATCATTGTTGAAAACATTGTTGACATCAGATTAATTAAAATTTGTTTATAGATAAAATGTTAATTCAATATTGTTTCACAATAAGTGCAGTTTTTGGGATTTAGATATCTGCAACACTTAATATATACTAACTTTAAATCTTCTATATATACTTAATTGATAATTAATACATTGAAGTTGGGTTAGATAAAACATTTTTTAATATACATACTATGAATGAGCAAATTGTTACATCGGAGACTCTTAAGAAATAAAATCGCCAACCTCTTTAAAGTGAACTCGGAGTTTTTTGCGAAAAATGTAAAATCAACAGTTTTTTGTTAATATTGGACAGTGGAGTGGGAGTTAAAGTTCATTCAATAAAAAATACTTATAATTAAAATGATCTAAATAAAAAAACATTGAGAAAACCAGAATATTATCGCGTCAATAAAATAGTCCACAATTGGTTTTAAAAGCAACGCTCGAAAAATTTACCAGTTAGTGGAGAAATGCTCAATGCAAAAGTAATAAAAATACTTCTGCAATTACACTGCACTGAGGGATTCAATGCAATCGCTGGCTGGCTCCATTACAAAAAATCGTTTGTTAAAAATATGTGAAGACCTTTTCAAAAGAAAAGAAAGCTACTTTAATGAAATAACAATCTACACTCGTTTGGAAAATTTTATCGGAAATGACATACGTTAGCTCTAATGACAAAACGGCACCATAATTTTAAACCATTGGTAATTGGTAATGAAAAAAACACGATCATTTAAATCATTTAATATATCGGTCAAGAAAATCGCCTGAATGACAACATAGATATTTAAGGAATGGTTTTATACTACTAAATGGATATTTCATAAATCCTCCAAATTCAAATGTTATAATTATTTAATACTCAAAATTATATTCATTTGTAGTGAAATGTTAACATATTTTATATTATATTATTTCTTAATACACATATGTACATAGCTCACCATTACTTAAAAAATAATATCTAATTGATAGTTTTATGTAGTGAAGAGTAATTAAGATTCAACATAATCGAATATTTTATTCTTCCTTATTTTATGTATTTTTTATTTCGTTCTGGTTCTTTTGATTTACTTTTAGCTTTTATATTAAATGTTCGCAATTTGGATTATTTTGTCTAGGTCAGTTTTACGATTCAATTTTTATTATCGAATATGTCTGCATGTGTGTTTTGATAATATGATTTATACTCGTTTTGTGTTATTTTTATATTTATTTTATTACTTTAGTAATTGAGTGCTATTATCGGTGTATTTTTACATTGTATTTTAGTTCTTCTTCTTCTCTTCGTAAAACGGATTGTAGATTCTGTGACCTTGAAATGTACAGTGGCGAACATTTATGCTTACATAATGTTTAAATGAAACATAAAAGCGGTAAAACAAAAATAATTACATTTTATTTAAAATATTCCGTAAAATATTATTAAGAAAAATAAATTAAATACTTTATATTTAATATTTCACTGAACCGGTTTATTGTGGAGTTATTCCAATTTCAGGACTCTAACTTTTTTGTTTCAATACAGGTATTTTTGCTTAACGGCAGGTATTAGGTCAATTCTACAAAGAGATAAATGGTCTCGAATGTTTTAGATCCTGATGTAATTATATATTTCTTTGTTGTTTGTTTGTTATATTGTTTGTTCGCTGTAAGTTCTTAGTTTCTTAGCAATTTTTTAACAGAGTTCTTTTTTTTTGTAGTTTCAACAATTTCATTTTTTAAGGAAGTCAATATTTTTCACATTTTAAAAAAACTTTCAACCATATAAAATAATGTTTACTGCTTTTTACATTTTTCTTATTCTCTTAAAAAATATTTTTTAGTTTCCATGGAGCTTTTATTACAAACTTAATTATTAATATGTGTCCATATTTACTCATCACTGTACCGGTTTATTGTGGAGTTATTCCAATTTCAGGACTCTAACTTTTTTGTTTCAATACAGGTATTTTTGCTTAACGGCAGGTATTAGGTCAATTCTACAAAGAGATAAATGGTCTCGAATGTTTTAGATCCTGATGTAATTATATATTTCTTTGTTGTTTGTTTGTTATATTGTTTGTTCGCTGTAAGTTCTTAGTTTCTTAGCAATTTTTTAACAGAGTTCTTTTTTTTGTAGTTTCAACAATTTCATTTTTTAAGGAAGTCAATATTTTTCACATTTTAAAAAAACTTTCAACCATATAAAATAATGTTTACTGCTTTTTACATTTTTCTTATTCTCTTAAAAAATATTTTTTAGTTTCCATGGAGCTTTTATTACAAACTTAATTATTAATATGTGTCCATATTTACTCATCACTGTAAAAACAAGTATATCTATATATGATAAAAAATATATTTAAGGTTTTAATTCAAATTCGGAACCAGTGATTTTGTGTAGAAATTGAGATACTAGTTTCGATATATATTCGCTTATGGTTTGAAATCATTGAATTTGTTTCGTGTTCTCCTGAGATGTTTGATATTAAAGTTAAAACAGTTAATATTAGATACCGAAGTTAACCACAAAAATAAAAAAGTTTTGCTGCAAAATTTAGGTTTTCATTAATTAGGTTACATTCTTAATGGAATGTATACGTTTTAATAAGTAAAATATACACAATGGTATGTAAATAATTTGATAGTGCTATGCATTACAAAAAAGACTCAGTAGCTTCAATTCGGATTATCTTCCGGAATATGGTTTTGTTCGTTATTATATTTGACAGTTGAAATACAAATATATTTTATATAAAGTCCTGTTCTGATAATAATGTTTTACCTTTTAAATTATCTGAATATAAATTGTTATTATTAACAATTTAAACCGTATGTATTATAATGATGGATGAGTGTTGCCACTGAAAATCGACAATGTGTAAATGGTGACATACTCGTAAATTTGTCAGAAAAAAATATTTGATATTTATAATATAAATATTATAATATATATATATATATATATATATATATATATATATATATATATATATATATATATATATATATATATATATATATATATATATATATATATATATATATATATATATATATATATATATATATATATATATATATATATATATATATATATATATATATATATATATATATAATATATATATATATATATATATATATATATAATATATATATATATATAATATATATATATATATATATATATATATATATATATATATATATATATAATATATATATATATATATATATATATATATATATATATATATATATATATATATATATATATAATCATTAGTATGATGTAGAATTGTATATATATATATACAATTCTACATCATACTAATGATTACAACTCGAAACGCTAAGACGATATTTTTTTAAAGGAAAATGGTAGAACTTCATATTGGAAGTCGGAAGATTTTTTTCTCTAAATTTTTTTGGTAAAATAGCTAGAACAGCTTCATTGGAAATAATAAATCTATACTCCTTCTTTAATACTTATGATGAACAGTTTTAATTACTTTGATATCTCTTCAAATCAACACACTTCTGGATTCTTAAAATATTCGAAATTCGGCATTCCAATCATAGCTTTTAATTTAACAGCACGATACCAAAAGTATGATATGGAAACCATATTATGGAGTTGGTCTAGTACATCAATGAAAGGATCTTAGATTTTCAATGTTTACATTGATATTCCTAAATGAAATATGGTTTTCAAAATAGTTTTCAAAGTGGACAAACCAAAACACTGTAGAATTTTAACAAAAGGCTTTATCCTAGACAAATGTTATTGATGTGATGTTATTTACGCCAAATAATATAGGACAATTGTCAAAGAATAAATTTGTAAATAATTACTATCAAGTGTTGGAAGATAAGTTGTCGGGATCTAATTGGCTTTATACTCCGAAGATGTGTACTAGATATAAAAAGAAGTATATTTTTCATTTTTGTAAAAATAAACAAAATAAAGTATGAAGTTATACTCATACTTTTCGAACGACCGATTTTGAATGTATTCATATAAGTTAACTTTTTGTAGGTTATTAAAGTCACAATACTTGTGAAGTTATTTCAAAATAAAATAAGCACCCAAATCAGTTCTCAACAGACGAAATAAATGCCCAACGATTACTGGGAATTGTTGTTTTTAAAACAACACCATCTTAAACTTGTATGTTTTATTAAAATAGGTGGGATTCTCGGTTTAAAAGTTAAGAAATTATTATCAAAAATAAAAATGGTAAAGAATTTTTTAATATGAAAGATATTTGTAAATTATATTTTGAATCAATCGAAACATATAGTACCTGATGTTAAATGTTCCACATATTACTTTGAGCTGTAAAAACTGAATTGAATTTTGACACGTATTATAAAGAAATATAATTGATTTTGATAAATACAGATACAACTTTTTGACTATTATCACTAGATATCGAAAATTTGACATAAATTTAATATTAATTTCAATTAATATTCATTTTCTGGTTATTTTCCGAGGATAATGATTATGTCAAAAACTTATACAAACTTTGAGATAGTTATATATAAAAAAGTCTATAAATCGACAATCACTTAAATCGGCATTTGTTGTTCCATTAGATGCAAACTTCGTTATATTATATCTAATTTAATACCTATGTATGTAATTGTTTTTATAACAATGTCTCGCAACCCTCAAATATCTAAAAAAATTATATATAAAAGTCGACAATCAATTTAATTATATAAAGTTTGACACCCTTGTTGTTTGCATCAAACAGTCTTACTTACAATCCATTATGGACAAATATGTACTTAAGAACATATATTGCATTTCATACGTGTTAAATTTGTAATACACGTGGAACGCAAAAATTCATGAAAATTAATGTATACGTATATGTTCACGTCTTATAGATAGATTGTAGTAGATTGTTTATGGGCATAAGAAGATGGTACCCCCACAAAGTAAGTCTCCAATTACGCGAAAGTAAACAATATAAACATACGATACCATAATTTCTACGAATAAGGACGCATACTCATGAACTCAATTGTCTACACTATTCCCTGGTACAACTTTTTTTCTTAAATTTTATGCGATCAAGCCAACTCATTCTATCATAAAGTATAATGTGTAAGATTTACAAAGAAAAATAACAATACTGTTAAATAATTGACAATTTATGGTTCCTCAAACATTACTATACAATACCCTACTAAAAATTATAAACTTAAATAATTTTTTTTTGTAAGTTTCATACTCTTTCTTAAATTGGAAATAATAATAAAAGTATATATGCAAATTCGCACACTTATATACATTCCTTAAGACAAAAAAAACTTTACAAGTGTTAGTTCTCACAATAGATACAATTTCTTCCAAATGAATGAAAAATATAAAAAATTTAAATTTAATTGAAAGTATGAATGTATGTATAAAGAATATGTTTGAAGAAAGTGGACAATCCACAATGCGCGATGCTATATATATACACAAATGGTAAATGGGTTAAAATTGTCCAAGTTTTTTACAAAATTGGTCCTGATATAGACTTTTTGGAAGAATTGTTTGCAGAATTAAGCAAAAAAAACTTTGTTTTGTTCCTTGAATTTTCAACATCACGATTAAAAGCAAATCTCACGAACATCACTGAGGCAAGTTTTAACTATAAATTATAAATTATGAATTACGGCCTGAACATACTGATTATTTCAAGCGTCGAATTGTGTTTGTGTCTAATTTTATAACGGAATCTGGTATACACTTTCCAATTTTAGACGTATTGGTTCAAAACTAAAACGCTTATTTCACCATAAGTGGTGAATTACACCAAGAAGGAATCATATAATACTCTATAAAATATTAATATTCTTTAATTAAATCATAGATCTATGAATCGATTTAGCTATATCCGTCCATCTGTCTATTTCTTATATCGATCCATTAGCAAAAAAGTTAAGAACAATATCGGAGACAACCTCAAAATTCCGAAGAACTTTCCTAAATTTCTCAATAAAAAGTAACTGGACTAAGACAAAATATAACTAACATAGAGCTATGCGTATTAATCATCGCACAAATCATCAAAATCGGATCAATGAAAAAGTGAAAAATATGAGTCATTAAATTCGCAATTTCGAGTTTTCGAAATTTGCAAATTTTGACATGAAAATAAACCCAAAACCCTGAATGGTGCTGGAGCCATTATTTGGCCTCCTATGTAAGATCCTTCCCAAAATAATATATTCAACTTACAAAACTCTTATATATGGAGTAATCTTGAAGTTATTACGAGTTTCCAACAGTTATTTTAATCCTTCCTGTACCACAAGTAGTAAAGAGGGTATATTAACTTTGTCATTCCGTGTGTAAAGTTTAGAAGCAATCATATAAAACCACATAATGTATATATATTTCTGCATCAAATCAAAATCTAAGTTAATTTAACTTTATCCGTTTGTCTGTCTATTTGTCCATTGGCAAGTCCATAATCTGGTAAAAATGAAAGAAAGTCTAATATTTTTCGGATGCAATAAATCATTATATGTCGGTTCTATTTGGTTAGAGTGGCAATTTGTAGATATAAATTTAAAATAAACTCGGTAAAACCATAGATAAGCCTAAAAAAACTAGCGAATTAGAGCGAAAATTAATGCAGCACCTGCAAAAACAATGCAAATAATGATACGATATCGCCAATAGAAGCATAGTGAATCGTTTTAAAGGATAGTTAAGTTTTATAATTTTGAATAGAACCGGACGACCTATAGTTTTAACTCCCTGCGAAAGTAACCAACTTGTCCGAAAAACTAAACACAATTCTAAAAAACATTTACCGAAATTGCTGCTTAAGTTCAATAAGAATAAAACAAAACCCCATTACTATTCGACGAGTGCAGCATGAGGCTGGTCAGAAAGTATCTAGACGTAAACGACTTATCTCTTCAATAAATCAATTTACGCGTTCGGAGTATGTGAAAGAGTTTAAAAGTAAAACAACTACTACATGTGCTTTTCTCTAAGGGAAGGAAATTAAATATATCTCGTAATGATGGTCGAATCACAGTGTGGAGAAAGCCCAATACAGAAAATAAAAAACAAAATATTCCTCCTACTGTTAAATGCGTCAAAGGTGGTGTAATGTTATGGGGCTGTATGTCATCTGCGGGTGTCGGTGAGCTGGTTTTCATATAAAACAGTTTTTTAAATATTTTAAAGTTAAATTTACAAACAAGTTCCAAATTGCAACATGATAACGATTCAAAACACTCACCGTGTGATTTGCGTATGTAGTGTAATATATTTTTATTTATTAGCTGCACCAATACTTTTGTTTGGTAAAATCGAGTTTAAATGGTTTTAAATGCAATCTAAATGATTAAAAAACCTACTTGCGTTATTTACTATATTGGTGAAGATAATTCCAAACACATTTTTATACATGTAAAAAGTTTTTAATCACTAAATACATTTACTGTGCAAGAGAAAATCATACGTAAAACTTTCAATGATAAATCGATATATTAGAATGAAATTTTTCACAAATAATTTTATGACTATTTGTTCTTAAATCTATTTGTCTAAAAGTAATTACTGGAGAAAATTTGCTTAGGGATCGAACAATACTTTTTAAGTAAATAATATTTTTTGTCTTTATACAGTATTTGCCTTTAAAATACTAAACTCGTTATTTAACTAGAGTATAATATTTGCCATATTTGTTTTGGCCATATTTATTTTGACATCTATAATATCAAGTTTTATTTTAGTTACATTGACGTTCACCCTGGAGTAAAAAGACACACATGGGACACGAAACAAAATAAAGGAATTGTGCTTATCACAATTACGCGTTAAAAAGACATCATCACATCAATATAACAAAAACTTTTTGGCCTAGTTTTTGGTTAAGTATTTTGTGAGATATTTCCTCTTTAACGGTGAATGGAACATAAATGTTTGAATCGACTTAATATTTTTGTGCGCGAACACAAAGGACTTATTTAATAAACTGATGAGTGGGCACAAAACATCCATACTTATATATTGAAGACCATAATGAAGATGTTTAACATGAAAACATACATTCATAAACGTTAAATTTCATATGCGAATTTTATGTAATAAATGTCTTAACCCCTTTTTGGTAAAGTAACAGCATGATACAGTCATTGTCCTAGGGACAAAAGGACACCTTGCTTGCAAAAAAAGGAAAGGCAGTTTATACAAACATATAAATATTGCACAATGGGTTATGTACATATGTAACACATAGAAAGAACTATAGATAATATATATCCACGTGCAAATAAATACTTAGTTCCTCTTAAAACTTTTGATGTATGGATTTCTTGAACTTATAATTTTGGCTAAATATTTTTTAAACAATTACATTGTATATTAGAATATTATGCGATTTTTTACTTCATTTTTCAAGTTTATGAAATTACAAATCCAGTTAACTGTTTTTTAAACACCAAAATTGTTTTTTTTTTTTTTTGTTTTGTTTTAATATAATTATTCAGTTTTCATTTTGTTCAATATGTCGTTCCGATATCAATTTCACAAATATCTAACACAAAATCACTTTATAAACCGGACTGTTTGGCGATTGCATGTTAAGCGGTGAATATGAAAATATATATGAAATACGTTGGCTATTTTCACTAATTGTGATATTGTTTATTTGTGTGGAGGGACAAATTTGTTATATTAGAGTAAACGCAACGTGAATACATTTTATTGCATTGACTTATTTTCTATTTATTCAGCCATTATCTGAACTCACCGAAATGTGACTGGAATTGTTCGGAAAGTATTGAGAGTGCCTAAAATACTTTCCTGGAGTAAACCAAACGATTTTTATTAAGAACGATATTTACATTATGTAATTCTTCAGTGATATATGTACATTTGTTCATGATGCAGAAATATATGAAAGCAAGGAAATAATGCATAATGTTGGATAGTGTTAGGTCTTTCTTTTTTCAGGCCGTCAGAAAATACCAAGAAAATACCAAAAAAATATCTTGCGAAAAACAATAAATTGATTAAATTTTTATTTTATTTTATTTTGAATATTATCTTACATAATACGGATATCTTCCGCCTTAATCTCCTTTATTTAGCACTTGCAGTTTCCTAAATAAATGAATTTAGGAAAATAGTAAAAAATAAGCAACACTTTCCCAATGTGTATTGTATGAATAACATTTTGAATTACCCCATTCAGAAACATCATTGCGTATAAAATTATTCACATTTACATTCATACAAAAAAAAACAAACTTAAATTCAAATATGTTGGTACGATTGCAAGTGTTATTACGAGGATGTGTAAAATAAATATGCCCAAAGTAATCAGTGATAATAATGAGGTACCATCTCCGTAGCGTCAAGTATCGCATATCCTGAAACAAAAATGATATCAATGACAGTGTATTTGAAGCATACGGATGTGTGTTTGTGTGCCTCTTTCTTCACCGCCATTAGGTTTGTTTTACATTTTCTTTTATTTGTTATTTTACATTTACAAATATATATATATATATATATATATATATATATATATATATATATATATATATATATATATATATATATATATATATATATATATATATATATATATATATATATATATATATATATATATATATATATATACAATAGGGTAGCTCCAAACCCTCTACACAAAATACGCAGATGTGTGGGATAACTGTTACAGTTTATGAGATATTTAAACCAAAGTAAATTTTTTTAGATTTTTGAACTTGGTGACCTCTATTCGAGTCCGAAAAAATGTGTAAAATATTGACTAAATTTTATACAAAATTCTACATAATTTTTATGCAATTTTAGTAAAATGATATAAAGAGGCAGTAACATTATTTCACTCTAAAATCAACTATTTTCTTCTGGACTATTCAATTTGTTTGTCTCAATTCTGAAAGAATTTCTGAACGTTGATGCAAACATGGCAAATCCGAAGAACATTAGAGAGAAACAATTTCCTCGATAGCCCTATCGGAATTTCGTTAATTTTCAAATATTTTTCTTAAGTTTTTTGGGGATAAAAAATGTTTAAGGTGAAATTGTCGAAAAGGTACCTTGGTTGTATATCTATATTTATATCTACCCACTCAAGAAATTTGTAATGGGCAAAATTATTATAACGAGAGGGTAGGAAATTTACCGAAAAAAATATTTTTAAAACAAGTTTTACCTGGATTGGAAGTTTGGGTATTAAGGAGATATTTTGTAGTCCTACATTAAGGACACCTTTACCTTTTATTACAATCATATTCCATTATATTATCTTAATTCTTATAGAATTTATTTTATTTCAAATATTTAAATTTTTTACAATATATAAATATGTGTTGCTTTTACATAATGGTGCTTAAATTGGCTAGAAAAGCATCAGTTTCTAGATTTCTACAAGAAAAATTAACATTTGGTTCATAATTTGAGTAAGTTTATTTTATTGCTAATACCCTACAACCATTTTTTAAGTTAATACAATTTTAATGTTATTACATTGATACCGCAAAGAAGAATTAATAATAAATAATAAACTGTTTCTCATTACTGAAGAAATGTCTTATATTAAGATTCTATAATGAAATTTCCTCATGTGTGGTTGCACATATAAATGTTATCGTGTTAAATTTTACTAAAATTAATGTCGAATCCAATTCTATTTATATATGTAGTTCCATTAACCGTTGATATATTTCAATTAAAAATAAATTTTTAATTTATTTAAAAAAGAATTTCATAAAATATTAAAAAATATAATTGTTATTAAATAATAATATAATATTAATTATAATAATTATATAATTTGTGATTACAACAATTATTTTAAATTACATTTATAATCTTAACAAACAAATTAAATTTGATTTAATTTCAAAATTAACCTAAATTAAATAAAACATATTGTTATCGTTATTTTATCAAACTTGAATCATAGACTTAAACTCTAGTATTCCTATAAGTTTTATTATTGTAAAAGTGTGTATAGTGGACTCTGTAATTTATAATTAACAAAGTTTCCATGAAGCGTGTTATTAGAATCAAAATAATGAGTTGGTCTAAACATTGTGCTTCAGAAAAGCATAAACTCATTAAAAAGCATGGCAAACTTATGCTTTATAACAAAATAGATTGATTAGAAAAACTATAACCTATAAATTAAAAGTATAGAGTCGTGGACGGAAAACGGTGGCTTCACCTCTAATGGTTCATGGTATATTACCTCCAATAAAGAAGACGATATTCTAATTTGCCTATTAATAATTGAAAAAATTACAAAACCTCAGATATCGGTCTATATCTTTCTTTTTCTTTCAACCAATTTTACTGGTTTTAAATAGGAATCTTTTCAGGACAATAACAAGTACTCAAGTTAAATTTCATTGAGCTCTGTCAATATTGTGGATATAAGCGTACCAACAACAGACAGACAGACAAACTTAGCTAAATCAAATTAAATTTAAGGGTATTTAAAAATATTTTTTTCACTTTCAGCTGTCAGGAAACTGAAAATAATATTTTTACCTAATAACAATTGTTTTTATAACGGACTTTTTAATAACAATAAAACTGTGATCAGTCAAACTTATTTTAAAACATTATTTCAAAACGTATTTTTTTTATTATTTAATAAAATTAATTTGATTACGGCAACAAAATTGTTGTAAAAATAACAATTATTCAACAGTTTAAAAAGCTTACGATAACAATAGTGTTGTGACGAATATATTGCAAAAATGACTTCTTTTCGCGTGTAAAAATAGTTTGTTATAAAATTATAAATGAACCTAATTCACATTTTTGATTGTTGTGTCTTTGGACGTATAAAGTTGTTTTATTTAGAAATGTTAGTTTTTAATGTATCTAAATAGATATCTAATTTGATATCTGCTACAAATGGTTTCACACTAATATACTAATTGTTTATGTTATTACTCTTTTTTATGGATACGTATGTGGATATATATTTGTTTCTCTTTTAATGCAAATAATATTGTATAGTATAGTTAGACGACCAAGTGAAGCAAGCAACCTTACAAGTTTAACTTATGAAACCGTGTAAATAGTCAGTCAAATGTGCTAAGAAACAAAATAGAATATAATACACGCTAACTTTTCGAGTTAATAAGCGTAATAAGGATTAAGACATGTCGTGCCGCATATAAACGTACCATACATACATCTGCATGTATGAACGTGTGAGTTGATGGATATACAAACATACATATTTATATTTATATATAGTCATTTAGTAATTTAAGTTTTTTTGTTTGACGCCAAAGGCTTTTCTTTTGAAAAAGTATAACTACATTTAAATAAAACAAACATCAATTTTAAACCTCTAAAGGGATGAAAATGTTTTGAAAGTGAAGACCACTTTCGTCTGATTTTATTATTAAATATACTGTTGTCTTGCACACATAAATATGTTGTGTTTGTGAATATGTGTGTATATGTGAGCAAATGTAAAAATTCATAATAATAATAATTTTGAGAGTTTCTTTATTTCATTTTAGACCAAATGAAAGATGATACTATTTGTTGTTCATATTTATCTTCGCTTTTATTAACACATTTCTAAGGATAAAGCTAATCTACTAATGTGTCTCTAAAATTAAATGACATTTTGAAGTTATGCCTTGATTTGGGACATCAAATCAGAAAATAGCAAACTCAAAATACGTTTATCAAAATTATACGCTTTATAAATGTTACAAAAAAATCTAAAAAACTTTAATTTAGTTTAAACTGATGTCAACAACAACAGCAATAACACTTACATATACATATAAATACACATTTTTAGTTAGTTTAAGTAAGAAATGTCCATACAAATATTTGGGTTAAATTTAAATAAATTTTAATTTAAAATTTAAATCTTTTAACAGCAATGAAAATTTTAAATAGATGATTTGAATCGTACTTTAATTCTTATATCATTTCTTTTTATATTCTACTTACCGATAGGTGGTTAAAGTATTATGCTCTTGTAATGTACAGAAAAATAATGGCATCTTAAAATGCTTGCTTTAAAATTCTTACCACCACTTTTAACTATACGTTCAACTCCAAGAATCAGAAATGAAGGCAGTAGTTTTAAAGATATCTTATGAAATTTGGCATGTATTAATATTTAATATTTTGGTCCAAGAATGACAGTTAAAATTTGTTATGATTGGTTCATTATTTAACCTACATACAAATACGGCAACACAAAATAAGTCCCAAATTAAATAAGTCCAACGGAAAACATGAATTATCAGTTTTCAACAAAGATGAAAAAAAACAACCAACTTAAATTTTAAATAAAAAATATAAATATTAAATTTAATGAAACAATTTCCAATAAAATAATATTCATTATATATTAAGTAAGGGCTAATTATAATAGATCTGGGGTTTTAAATACCAAATAGGAGAACACTTTCCATAAACAATTTAAACATAGGATTCGGTAAGAAACGTAGACCGACCGTTCAAGGATTTCCAACATCCACTTGAAAACCATTGATAATTAAACAAACTTCATTTCAAAAAAACTTTTTCTTCTCGAACGGTTTTAGCCGAACTAAGGGAATTTGTCCTCTGTGATAATTAAAAATCCGGCTTCGCTAAGAAACTTATTCGCGCCGGACTAAGAAATTATTGTATTTTAAATACCAGCTTTGCTAAAATAAGTTATTCTGTGTAGTAATACAAATGTATAGAAAAGCTGTTTTAAGGGAAACCGACTATTTAATTAATGAAATAACTTCCGATGATATTTAGTTTTTCTGTAAACGAAAAAATTTCAAATATTTTGAAAAAAATACCTAATTGTATATTAATGAAAGAAGTAATGACCAAATTTTATTAGGATTTATTTAATTGGGTATTATTTCATTATGAAATAAAAACTGGTTTTTGTTATTGGGACTTATAAATCGAGGAATAGTGGCTGTTTATGGCATGTCTTCATTATCTAAGCCCTTAACTGGTATGTTCCGCGTGTAATATTTTTATTTTGAGGCAGCAAAATTATTTAAAGGTGGAGCTGAACATATATTCACGATTCATCTAGAATTAAAATTATCCGTTTCCTATGGTGCATAGTGTGAAATTCAAAGGAAATAATGTCCTCTTCGAACCCTTTCTGTTTTCCGTGATTTTTCGTTTTGTAATAAAAAAGAAACATTCTTATGTTTTCTTTTAAAATTCTATAATCACTGTCACTGTTTAAAGAATAGTGATTTAAAAATCATTTTCACTGGGCACGGCGTTATTCAAAAGTCAAGGTATCACTCATGGCAAAGAAAAGACGCTGGTTATATCCCAGTCTGATTGATTTTTCTTATGTTTAAAATATGTTTAGGAATATTGAGATTAATAGTCTGGTACCCAGTAAACACGAAACGTTATACTTGAATTCGTTAATCTTCCTTTTTATAAGGATAAGTCCATAATTTCTTAAATCTTCCATATATGAGAATCATGAAAATATCTTATACAAGTATGTTTTATACAAGCTCAAATCATAAAATCAAATTTTACGATAGTCGGTCCATAACTTTTATGCCCGTGTCGTGTTGAAAGTCGATTTTAATCGACTATTACACTTTATCTTCTTCTTTTGAAATCCAAGACATTTTTACACTGAAGTGCTTTAAATACTATTGATAATTTTGTGTTTTTATGTAAAAAAATCTCCCTGGCTCTTCCCGATTATACGTACCTGTACTGGAGAATGATATTGTAATTCTGCAAAATCTTAACAAAATTTCCAATTTCTCAAAATTTTTAACAATATTGCGTGGTTTATACAACATCGTAAATATTAATTTGTCTTTCTAAGTAATTTTTTATGTATACAAAAATATTTGTAATAATGTGTGTATGTATGTACGTATGTATGAATGTATGTATGTATGTATGTATGTATGTATGTATGTATGTATGTATGAATACCAATGTTTTTGCTTATAGATACACGGGATATAGTAATGTACATCCCATTTTTCAATATACATTTTAATCAATATTTTTCAATGCCAATGCAAATACACACATGTGTACATTTTAATTAGTTTAGTCGCGAGTGTTCGTCAAAAACATAGTAAAACGCGTAACATACCCTCCCCCTCATCCCTGTATGTGGTATAAATAATAAGGACAAAATCATCATTTTGTGTACCCTTTTTCTTATAAATAATTATAACATTTTCAATAAGAAAGATCCATTAGTAGCATACATGTTCTTTCTAATTGCAAAGTCACTTTAAGGGTGGAACATACAAAGTATTAGCGTATCTTTTTCTCTTTTTCGCTTTTGTTTGGACATATTGGTAAAAATCCTTCAAAATTTCAATAAAATGTTTAGGTACCATTATAAGAATGCGTTTACTTCTGAACTTTTATTCTTGTAATAATAATTTTATCATTTAAAATTTTATATTCCTTTCGTGTGAACATAGGACTACAGACTCCATAATCAGACCTTTGTAAAGATTTGTTTTATGATTTGTAGTTGTATAAGACATACCTACATTAAATATTTCATATATACTTACATACATGAGACCTCCTCCTCGCATATCCTCTCAAAATTTTTCTAGTGTGTAACTGTTAAACATTCAAAATATTATAATTATATCAACTTTTTTCATGTTTATTAACTCTAAAGTGATTTTCGAAATTAAGTCCATATGGGTACTGCCGTCATTTGTAAACCGATCTTGTTAAAATTTTGCATATGTATTTGGAACAAAATTTATGAAAATATATTTATCTGTGTGAACATTTGGACATAGAATGTATAATATCATAAATTGTACTCATCAATCAACGATGGAAATCATTCTTTAGCATTATTATTTGCTTCCGTCGACCAATTGTTTTGTATGTAATTAATAAAGTTTCTTATCTATTCTTCACAATTTGAAAAGCTAAAAAGAGGATTTTTAGGTAATTAACTGAAGTAATTTGCGAACCATCGGTCTTGTATTATTACGTTTGCGAGCGTATCTGTGCGTGTGTATATGGTGGAAGGTATTGAAGATTCGGTCTTACTTTTTTGTAATTTTTAAGATCAGCAAAAATTAAAAAAAAATGTTATTCGAATTTCACTTGTTTAACTATATTTGCAATATGAATCAAAGTTTTAACAGTATTGCAAAATTATTTTTAAAATAAAAAATTAAAATTTGAAAATATTTATCATAAAAACGGTCAATGTTTACCCAAAAATTATAAAAAAAAAGGAAAAAATGATACATTTCGCCGACTCACCCCTATAAAATCTCAAATTAGAAATTTTTAATATATAGTCAACTTAGGTAAAAGGTTATATTCGTGAAAAACAGTGGGTGCAAAAAACCAAATATTCAGAAAAAAATGTCTTAAAGATAGAAGTATTTTGTAAATACATTGGTTTTTAATAATGAAATTTTTTCAAATGAAATAAGTTAGATTTGAGTACTTTAACTGTACCCGATTTATTTGGTTGCGTTTACGATATATACATTTGTTCAATTGTTTTGCTCATTTGCAACACATTGCATAAGTCCGTCAATAGTATGATATTGTAAATGTATTTTTATACGTGTGTGGCCATATAAATGTATGTATGTTTGTATGTATAAGAAATACTTTTGTAAGTAGAACGATGTCTATTCTAATGCTTTGCTGCTTGTTGTCATTGTCGCTTCGTCTTATTTTAACGGTCTACTTGATGTCATACAAGAGTGAACTACATCTATAACATGTAGAACTTCAATACATATAAACTTATATATATGTTTTAAGTGTATTTGCCAAGTATTCTATAATATTATATTCTGAAAGAATATCTGCAGTAGAAAATATACACGCGCGTTTTTAATGTCCTTTTTGAACAAAAGATACGTTTTTTTTTACATTTTCTATACATTGGACTTCTACATATTCCACTGCCTTCATTCCCGTTGGCCACCAAGCAGTTACATTTTATATAAGTATGTTTAGATGTGTTTTCGTGTGTGTGTGTGTGTGTAAGGGCACACTTCTATGAAAATGTATGGTTGAGTTTAGACAAGTATGAGTACAAAACTTTGAAACGATAGATGAATTCGCGATAAACATACAAACATATCTACTATAAAATAACATGTTCATACATTCACACATGATATTAACAATCATCTATGAACATCCATCGAAGGATGTTTGTATTTCTTACGGTATCCTCTTATTAATGCTGCTGCGTCTGATGTTCATGCTCTCATGTTTTTGGGTCCACATTCACATCCATTCACATACACTGACACACAAAAAGTATCTCGAGACACATTCATACTTTTACTGACGTATAGATATATAGAAATTTAATGGACGGCGGCAAGCAAATTCTTGATGGGCAAAGTCCACATGTTGGTGCTCATATTGGTGGGATGTTTATAGTAAGACGGTGTGCTTAGAAGGCAGTTATTATAAATACAAAAAGAAAAAACAACTGCAGACATGAATGTGTATTTATTTGTATCTATATAATGTGTTTGTATGTATGTATGTATGTATGTATGTATGTATGTATTTGAATGAATTTTTCTTTTGATATATGTGTTCTTCGTATAAGGTATATAACACAAGGAAATAAAGAAAATATATGCAAAGGTCCATTTGACGTCAACGATGTTGAATCCACTTCGCGAATAGCCGTTGGCGTTTTGTCGCATTTTTTATTTTTCCATTTTCGTTCAGTCATTTTGTCTATTGAACCATACATCTACTCGAATGTTTTAGACAAGCAATCGGCTAAGAAATTAAATATAATATAGTTCTATTTTACTTTTCTTATATTTGTAGCTAACAAACATTAAATAGAAACACTACAACCCAATAAACAATTTGGGAAAAGACAAGCAAGAAGTAATTTTAGAAAATTTCATAACAAAACATTATTTTCTCATATCAATTCTAGGATTAAAATATAATAAATTTAAATGGTAATAGTCTACTTGAATTATGTTGAATCTTACAAAAAATTGTTAACTTGGTTTAACCTCCTCTTACATCGCATATATGTTGTAATGTAATGCAAAATTTATGGTAAAAATTCTGTTTTTCTGTTAAGAGAACTGAACTGTCCGATTCAAGGAATCAATTATAGAATCACGTAAAATTTTAGTTATTTTATTTCTCTCACTAATGAAAATAATAATATTATTACAACTCTATTTTCAATTAAGTCTTTATACAAAAGTAAAAAAATTTTTAATTTTCGAAAATTTTTCAAATAGTATACTTTTTTTGTACTAAATTCAGTAGGTGGAAAGAAGTGCATGTACCTCAAATAAGTTTATGTACTTTTAACCAGATTCAGTGGTGAAAAGAGTGAATACAAACCGCACTCCTTTTAATAATCTATAGAAAGGAAAAAAAACTTTAACTAAAATCATCGTATTATTCTACATATTAGAAAATTTCGATATAAGTTTAAAAATTATACAACGATAAGTTTTTAAAATATCGCCGCAAATGGTGAATGAATATATATTAAGTTAATAATTCAATAAGTTAGAGGAATGATCTTAGATCCCATAAATATTATAGCGCCAAATCATATTTATATTGATGTGTTCAATTATCGTTCACAATATCACTATTCAAATGATTGATTTTCATTTTAACAGACTTTGTAATAATATCTTGTTAAGAAAGGTTCAAATTAGATTAAAAAATGTTCATACATTTAATAGTACCCTAATAAGTACGTGCTATTTGGTTTTATTGTCTTACGATATGCTGAAACGCGAATTTACGCTGGACGATATTGAGCGTACATCAGCATTTGGAGGATGTTTCCTTTAACAACAGAATCAAGACCATAGTCCGAATCAACATAATCGTTTTTCTTAGGAGTAGCAGCAATAGCAGAAGCTAGATAGTTGATAAAACTAAATATGTAAGTATGTAAGGACATACGGATATATACATGTGTGTTATAAGAAAAATGATGGTGAGTGTTTTGCACATATTTGCTCGTTTGATATTCACTAAATACATATTCACACTAAAGAACACATCATGAAATGGAGCCAAGTAAGACCAGTTGGAAAGCACATGAGTTAGAACCCAACAGTTTTCATAATGTGCAATTAAAAACGTGTATCTATATTTTCCTTCTTCACGGCAAAAGTTCACTAATTAAAAGTATCAACATCCATTCAGCAATAAAAAAATTCAATATGTATTTATGGTAAAAGTTTTATTAGATTTTTAAATGAAAACTTATAAATTTAAGTAAAATAAACAAAAAATATATAATGAATATAATATATATATAATAAATTCTTCAAATGAATTAATTAAAATAGATTAACAGATTATGACTATAATAATCTCAATAACTCAAAAGATGGAGTTCTTTATAAGTGACATTAATAATTCGATCAATAGTACATTACCAATGTAAGTAGTCATCATTGACAATTGAACATCAATTATCGGAAATATGTAGATATCAACAGAACTGTAGGAAATAAATATCATACATATTCGCTATTTGTATTTTCTAACTGAAATAATAACGGTTGTTTTGGCTGCTTAAAGGAACGCAAGAAGTTTTACCATCACATCTAACATTTTATGTTATATGAAGAAGTATGTGATTTCAAACATTATTTTATGTATATGGTGTGTGTGTATGCATGTATGTATGTATGTATGTATGTATGTATGTATGTATGTATGTATGTATGTATGTATGTATGTATGTATGTATGTACAGTTCAACTAATACACAATCATCGTCAAGCTAAGCCAAGTCAAACAATGCCAATGCAGAGACCGAACGGTCGAAAAGGTTACAATGTTTTTTGTTCTTTCATTTTATGTTCCTTTTTGTCGATTTCTTAACATACGTCTTTTGGCACGGATGCAGTTTTCCATTTCAATGAGAACTCGCGATTGTGTGCATTCAAGTGGAAGTAAAAGAGTTGCCAACTGTATAATATTGCAAAATTGGATGAATTTATTTACATAGACATTTCAAAAACAATTCTAAACATTAAAGGAAATTAATACTACATTTGGAGAGTTTTAATCAACTGGGAACTTATTGATGCAAGCAGATATTATTGCTGCAAATGGGAAACTATTTTGCTCAAAAAGTCAAAGCAAATTTGCGCCAAATAGCGTTTTTCACATCTTTTATATTAAGTAGCTTTTGTCCTCAAACGTGTACTGGCATGTCCTCGACAAGTGGACTACATGCATGAATAGCACCATCAGCAGTGACAATCTTCGCACAACGACAAAGAGCGTCGTACTCATAACAACTGATATCACTGCAGAATATTTTAAGAGAAAAACAAAAAAGCAGAGTAAAACATCCCCGTTCCCATCAAATACCGCCAACAGAATACAATAAAACTCAAGTCGTTGAAGAAAGTAAACTAGCACACTGTTCTTCTGTTTCCTCCTCAGTTCAAATATAAACAAAAAAGTATTGTACTTGCTCTTCATATGGTACTTCAATATTTTCCTGCTCAGTCAAGTGACTAATAAAAACCAAAATGACGTTGCGACATTTCGCGCCTTTTTTCAATACACCGTTTGCCAGCAATATACATTAGACTGATCCAGAATTTTATATACAAATTAATGACATTTTTGTTAAGCAGAATATGTCAGCAATTTTTTTCACATAAATTTCATAAGAAACCAATAATATTTATAAGTTGTAACAGACAAATCCTCGAATAATTTGGTACATTTTAGAATATTATACGTCATATTTGTGGCAAATTACCTTCAAGTCGTTTTATATGTATGACTTTTAAGAGCTTAAAATCCCATTCATAAAACCCCAATGTCATTTGGAAATATATTTGTCGCAGACACTGATTTATTCGCGGCAAACATTTATTGTAATCTTCTACATGTGAATTGTTGAGTTTATTTAATTTTAATAAAATTATTTTTTATTTTAAACAAAAATATTATGATCACAATATATTCAACTATTGTTACTAGGAAAAAATATTATTTTCAGTATACTGTCAGCTGTATATGAAAATATTTTTTTTTTGTAATTTTTTGTAACATGAAATTAATTATTATTCTCATTATTAATAAATAAGAAATTAAAATAAATAAAATTATATGACAAAAATATTTCAAATAATGTTTACACATTTTCCAAAGGTATACATAAAATGAGAAGTATATTCAAATATTTCATATAAAAATATTTTATTCAGTGACAAAATAATGAGAACAAAAAAATTTTTTTTAAAACTATTTATTACAATAACAATATTTTTATTGAAATAACAACATTTTTAGTCGTGATAACAATAACTATCGTTATTAATACAAAATCACAATGCGTATAAACAAACTTTTCAGTTACGATGACAATATCTGTTTATGGTTACCGCAAACATATTTTTTCTCTGCGTGTAGGTGAAACAATAGAGTCATCTTCACCAATTTCAATTAAAAAAAACTGGGATCTGCATTTTGTTCAAATGGTTTATCATGAACAGCCGGTTGTACAGACGGACGGATATAGTATTTTAAAATTTTAATTATTATTTCCGAATTCTTTCCACATATCACAACTTTTAAATTTTTTCTCCAAAAATATACTTATTAGATAATGAGTTGTATTCAAGTTACCAATGATATGAAAAGAATTGGGTAGATACATTTGAAAAATATTTATTTATTTCGTAGTGTAAATTCAGAATAAGGTGAACATCTAAGCAAGTTTCATTTGGTTTGGATATTACTTATAGAGTTATCTTATCCTCCTTAGAAATATCTATATTGAAAGTTTAAAAATTCTACATTCGTTCTTAAATTCTATAGTGTTTTATGGATTGCCCTACTGTATGTACATATTGTGTATACGTGTATTAATGTGCATATGCATACATTTAAAGGCTGGCATCCTACCAGATAGTTGGTCTTTGTTTTTCTATGAACGAGTACAAGTCTATTCTAATAGATGTTCCACATTGAAATGACGGTGGACAACGCTGATACATACCATTTGTGTACAATAACATATTCTGTCTTTTCTGTCACTATGTTATTTCTCATTTCTCTTTCCAATTCTTAAGTACATTTACAAAAATACATACATAAGTACATATATGTGTCCGTGCAAAGTGAGCTTTTGCTTCTAGCACATCAACAATTTCAAAGACTTGATTGTATTCTAGCGGTTAACAATCACACATTTATACAAATATGTGCGTTTGTATGTATAGCATATGTGAAAATTCATATTAAACGCATCGCGATATACGCCATACATCGCAAGATGAATACCAACACTACCATAGCACAGTGTAATTGTATGTTAATGTCTATACACACACCGAGAAAAAATAACAACTGCAAGCTCTTCGCTAGCGTATTATATGGATTTCTAAATAGTCGGAACATTTCCTGCAGTGTAAACCACTTTACATACGGACGAAAAGGTATTGTTTTGCATTCTGTTGATTTTTATAAGCTTCCTTCTGAATCGAACTCCGTCAGGGGTTTAGAACATGTTCTATCACCGTGTATGAAAAAAATCTAAAAAAATCGACAAGTCACGGCGACGACACAAAACTTAAGAAAAAACAAATATAATTTGAGAGTGTATGAATGAAGACAAAGCAAATACAAAAACAAAAAGCGACTGAATCAGTAACTCTGCATACCAAGAGATGAACAAGTCACAAATCAGTTAGTTCATTTGTAACTTTAGAACGCGTTGTACTTTCAATCGGAAGGATATTCTGTCACTGTGTGTTTCACGTTGTGAATTGCTTATGTCTTCGTTTGATTTTCCTTTCGCTTTGTGTTTTTCCACAGATTTCAACGACAATCAAAAATTTATTTTACAACATACGGAATCGTGGGTAAGTTCATCACTAAAATTTATTTTCTTACTAGAACTAAATCTAGCTCTTAGCATTATGCATTCAAAGTGATTTAATATATACGATCAATCTAACAATGAATGAGTGTATTATTAATGCATAACAGTCTCGAATAATAAAGTAACACCACAATACACCATACGTAATAAGTTTATATATCCTATATTAATTTCAAAGTTTTGCATTTCAATTTTGTGAACCTGACTAATTACATTTTTTTGAGAAAAACCAAATAATGCTACAGTCGAGTATCACAAAGTCTATCTATGTCCAAAATTTCATTAAAAAGTCTTCCATCAACTCTTTTAACACACTTTTCCGCGAAAAGTTTATGTACAGTTTATTTTTATTATTATTAATTTCTACAATTACTTCCAAAACATTACAAGTACTAATAATTGTTGAAATAGAAGGTGACTTCAGTTTCTGTAGTTCACCTTTTTAAAAAATCGCCAAAGTTTTGTTTACTTTACTTATAATTCTCGACAAAAAAATACGCTTTCATGTGTAAATGTAAAATAGAATTTTGACCCATTTTAGGACATTTTTTAATAATGTAGTTATTTATTTGTCTTTTGAACTTGATGCGCTCTTTCGAGTCCAAAAAATTCTAAATTTTTGACTGGATTTTTACAAAATTCAAAATATATTTTATGCAAGCATCTTATATCTATGTGGACTCAATAAAAAGTTATACTATTTAGAAACAGGAATTAAAAAAATGAAAGATTTTCTGATTTTATTTCAAAATGGTGGTAAAAATTTTTCCTTTTAAAATCATCTAATTTCTTCTGAACTATACAAATTTTTAAATTCTGAAAGAATTTGCAATAAAAGTTTTTGTGCTGTTTTACCAGTTGTCTTTTTCACCATGGTATATTCGACGTAATTGTTCGTCCCAACGGTTTTCTTCTTTTAGACAAACATGTTTAATATAGGTAATCTGACAGAATCGTTAAAACTCGTGTGACGTAAACGCAGTACCTCGGTCGGTGATTATCCTTGTATTATGTTATTATTATTCGCTGATTTAACTGAGGTTGCTTATAAAGTGCTTTTTTATGTACTTTTCACGGCTTTTAACGTAAATTTAGTGAATGCGTACATCCACATGTACGGTATGAAAAGGAATCGGTATTATTTTATCGTAATGGTATTTAATTTCATGTTTTCACCGAGTCCTATTAAATGTACATTCCTCACATACTTTGATGTACGATTTTACTGCGTTTCGCATTCGAGGGAACCAACTTTCGTGTTGTCCCAGATTAAAGCGCCATCTTACCGCTTTTGGAACCACTTATTGGCAATTACCATCTATCATACGGAATAAACTTCCGTCTTTAATTTATTATCGGACTTAACCTTTTTTCATGATCTTAACTATGTTGTTAGCTTGGAGTTGCATTGAATATAAGAAGTCGTCCTTATTTACAGTTGACTCGCGATACGGTGATCGACACAACGCGACGACGTGTTGCATTTGTAAACCGGATTAACGTTCAATGCTCAGATCAACATCGTGTATACGTAACCACCATCTTGCTTTTCTCGGTATTAATTTCTTTTCTGTATAATTGTTTTGAAGCATTACAATCGGTAATGATGGTTACCCTTTTACTGTATACGTTATAACGAATACGTTTAGGTGTTTCGACAGCCACCAAAGCTTCTAACTCAATGCTATGAAATTTTTGTGCGTCAGTATGTATATGATTCTCTGCAGTGCTTCTATAACCCACGACTACAAGAATCGTTTTATGGCACGTTCTAAACTTTTGAATAGCTTTATCCTGCTAATTTCTCCACTGGAACTATATATTTTTCTTTAACAAGTTTCGTAACAGTTCAGAGATTATGGTGCGACCTTCCAAGAATTTGCAAAAAATATCTACTCAATTCTAAGAATTGACGCATTTCTCTCATATTAATTGCAGTGCCCAGGATCGTACTACCATTAAAAACTTTATTGTTTGTTTCAAAAACTAACATTTACTGACGTTAGCGGCTTAGTTCAGGTCACGTTGTATATTTAATACTCATCGTAGTTTCTCGAACAGTTCATTAATTCCGTTGCTACTGACTGCAATATTTATTATCCATATAATGATTTATATCGCCTTCATCAGTTCTCTCCTTTATTAACACTTTATTAACCGTTGAAAAACTGCAGGTGCGTTCTTGAAACCAAACGGCATCCGTTTGAACTCATACATTCCATTTGAAGTAACAAAAGCAGTAAATTTCTGATTTCTTTTCTTTATTGGAATTTGATAATGTCCGCTGTTTAAATCCAGGAGCATGAAGTTGGTAAATTTCATTACTTTTTGTAAATGTTCTTCAATGTTAAAAGTTGGAAAAATTTCTGGAACCATGTGTTGGTTCAAACATCGATAATCAATACATAAACGATACTATCGTTGGTTAAGAATTAATTTATTCATTTTCTTACGGATTGTTTTTATTTTCGGGAAGTCTATAAGGTTTTGTTAAAATAGGCTCTTCTGCTTTTAATTTAATTTTCATTTGCATAGAACTTGTTAAGCCGATGTTCGAACACGACAGTATTCGTTAATTATTTAAAATAAATAAGATTTTGTTGCGTTATCAATTTTACCGTGTCTAATATCCGTTATTTTATTACTTATATTTTATCATCTGCAACATACAGATCTACTGAGAGATCAACAGCAACATCATTTCTTTACACTATTTATTTTTCGTTTCGCTGACTTGCCATAATTTTCAGATGAACCTCCTGGATGAACTCTAGTACAATCTTTACATCTTGTACGTTACTGTGGTTTCGGACATCTAATCGATGAATGTCTCTCTCTGATTTGTTTGCGTTTCACTTTTGGCTTTTCCACTTTATCTGTCGTATTGTTAAAGTTTTTGTTATTATTAACCGTAATGCTGATGAACACTTGACGAATAACCTGCTACGTTCGTAAAATATTTTTCTAGGCTTCGCCCATTTCTTTCATTAATTTAAACCGAACTGTTGATATAGCTAACTGCAGCTCACGATGTTTCAACCCTTCTCGAGTATACTTAATAATTGCAGAATCTCTTAAACCACGTCATTCATCAAAGGCGCTCATTTGGAAACAGTATTTGTTGACTGGTCATCTTAAAATATATGTCAGCCTCATTTGAAACAGTATTGAACTCTTCTTTTAACGCTGCTGCGAGCTCAGACGTAAAGATTTGTTGATGCATCTAGACAAAATTTAGCTGATCCTTTTAACTTGCAATATAGCGCCAACGTCAAACACCATTCAACCCAATCTTATACATCATTCAATCGTTCAGTTATCAACCTTATGTTTTATACACGTATTTTATTTTCGTTTTTTGTTTACAACTTTGTTAAAAATGTATTCTTATTAATACATTTAATACATTTAATACATTTAATTTCATTACTCGTTTTGCTTTTATTTACGTTGCATTTTATATTGTTTTCGTTTTGTTTTTATTCACCTTATTCTTAATTTACTTCGTTTTGTTAATCATTCGTTAACACTGTTTCTTTTATTGTCATTTTACAACTTGCCTCTATGGATCGAAATAGTAAGAGGCATCTTTAATTAAAGCGAGGAATAAAGTTAGCTTCAAATTGATTCGTTATAACAACTTCCTTGTAAAATAAAATGAATTTAATCGTACAACGTGTAGAATGGCAACGACTTTTATTTGTTTAAAAACAACGAGCAATAATTGTTTAACATTAACGAAAACAAAAATAAATAAATAAATAAATAAATAAATAAATAAATAAATAAATAAATAAAAGAAAAGTTCAAAATATATGTTTTTAGAAACAAAATTAAAATATATTAATTTTTCCTATCGTTGTCATATTTAACAGGAAATATGACAACTTTTAAATCGTAAATCTCACTGTAAAGTTTAAAGGTAAGATGATCTTCCATTTTTTATCTGTCCGATTATATAAAAACTTTAACTATTGGCATAACGGGCCTTAGTTTATCCACACTTATTGTTATTGACATTACATCTCCTTATTTATTTTTGATCGTCGTTTTATTAAAATGTTTTCTTTATTTTTGTTTTCTCTTATGTATTTCATTTTTCGTTTCTTCAAAATTATCCTATTTTCATGAGTTTTCTTGTTTAAACGTTGATTTGTCATTTTGAATTGTTTTTATTCTCTTTCCTTTTGTTCTTTGTTCTCTTTAGTTTCTCGCGTGCCAATTTTATAATGTTTCCTTTGATGTAAATATCATATACACACCGTTTTAAATTATTGTTTTTTTCGTTAGTTTTTTTTACATACCAACATATATATTTATAGACCCTTAAAACGGTACTTCATTTTTTTTATATGCGCGTCTTTAACTTTTAATTGTTTTATATGATTTTTAAGCAAACGTTATTTTACTTTCAGTCGACATTTTATGATTATTATTTTTTGTGATCAATCTTGATTATCTTAGCGAGCGATCATCCCACTTCTGAACTAAAGGGTTAAATAAACAATATACAACGCAAAGATGACACGACAAAACTACCTGTAGACATTGAAATATTTATAAAAAAATTCATTAATTCACTTATATAGGAAAGACATTTTAATATTTTTTAATAAGAAGAAACACACGTCTATATCATTCGACAGCTCACAAACGACCACTCCCACATCTTTAACCCCCTTCTTAAATTTTCTCACATTTCTCGGCGATGCCAATTTGTGCGCCTCAGTTGACTATAAGGTATATTGGCGCTGAGCGTAAAGTAACTGCATGAATAGTCTGTAATAGAAAAACAATATAGACGGCGACAATAGATCAAGTATAGACTTGAAAACTGTGAGACTATAGCGTCGAATATAGGGAAACTACAGCGTCTTTTGTAAAGCAACTATAGCCAAAGCAAATGTAAAGTCGACTATAAATCAATTATAACGTTATATATAGATCAATTATATAGCAAATGGAGACCACCAAGTTCAGAAAAACTGTGTTCAAAAAGGGTCAAAATTTTTCTTTGATATCTCTTCGACTTTAAGAGATATTAAAATTTTTGTAGAGAATCATAAGGGCTATATGTATATAATATTTTGCTTAATCAAGTCATGAGTAAAAATTTGGCGATTTCTTTTTAGTTTTCATACCCTAGGTGAACAACTTTGCAGATCTACTTCTCGACCACAAGATCCACTAGAAACGTGTCTATCAAATTAATTGGAAAACACTTTGCAGATCTACTTCTTGACCACAAGATCCACTAGAAACGTGTCTATCAAATAAATTGGAAAACACCTCAAAATTTTCCATGACGAATTTCTTAAAAAATCAAAAAATTTCAAAATTGCATAATTATTTCCAAAAAGCTAATCATTTGAATAGGTTCTTATTATTTAAACTTTTCTTTTATTTTGATATAAGCTTTAAGAAAACCAGGTGAGAACGTAAAGCCTGACTTTGTAATACCCTAAACCACATGCAATACGTTATTTTGCACCAACATTTAGCTTAAATTCTACCAAATTTTATTACAATACCGATATATATGTGAGATTTAAGATCTTTAAAATAATATTCAGACGTGGGCTAGTATGGCACCTATGATAAATAATGGACCTTTAATCGTATAATTTGACGCATTGTTTTAGAATATCATGACACTTATTTCAGATTTAAACCCTTTAAAGTGATGACATAATATGATTGTTGAAGCAAAATACTTTGTAAAATTTTTTTTTACAGCAGTGGTCAAAATAATAGCACCACATACATATGCTTACTTTTATAAGTCATAAAAGACTTTAATAAAATAAAATCAAAAATAATTTAAAAAGATTTTAAATAATAAAAAATATTTCTATTCATTATATTTCTTAAAATTTATTTGTTCCAGTAAATTGATAAAACCTGGCGTTAAAATAATAGCACCACCCGGTTTCAACTATACCAAAAGTCCAAAAATAAATAATCGTTGTTTAATTTTTTAGTATTTTTTTTTTATCGAATTGATCTTTATACATATTTTTAGCATTTTGTGGTATTTTCTTTGTTATTAATAACAAAGGTACTATTTCCTTTGTTTCTTTGGTTAGTAATGAATTTATTACATTCTGGCACCTATCCATGATAATTGAGTTCCATGACTGCTCTATGGTGGTACAAAGATCGCTATTATTGGTCGGTTTAATTACCGATCCTTCTTTTATAAGTATGTAGACAAATTATCGATTGAATTTACATCAGGAGACTGCTGAGGTCATTTCTTTACAGAGACTCCATTATTCTGAACCCACTTTTTAGCTAATTTGCTCTTATATTTCGGATCGTTGTCTTGTTGCATGGCCCAGATTTCTTCAGTTGCATTACTTCGTCTAATATTTTCACATATTTTGACACATCCATTTTAATTTAAATAAGGTGAATACGTCCAGCACTATAGCGCAGAAAGCACCTCCGTACCAGAACACTAGAACCACCGTGTTTGAAAGTTTTTGTTGTAGATTTTTTATTATATTCCTTGCTAAGGGTCCTCCTAACAAATAAAAATATTTTAGACTCCTCGGTCCACATAAAATTACTCCCATTATTCAATATATCAAACCAAATAATTAGCAAATTCTAATCTATTTCACACATGCGGAGAAATTAAGAGAAGGACTTTTCATGGTCTATGGGCCTTTAAATTATATTTCCTAAGCCTTCTGATACAGATTTAGTACTTATGAACAGATTTAATGATCCCTGCAGCTGAGATAAATTTCACCTTCTTCATTTGACGTAATATACAATGAACCATTAAATTTATCCCCAAGTTTTTCGTCCACGATTCCCTGCTTTTAATTTGTAGATTGTGATTTTTTTATCTTGATTATGTAATAAATAATATTTTTAATAATACGCTTCTTGAAAACTTTGTTAATAATAAATTTCAGATGCAACTATATGCTCTTTTACACTAACCGTTATAATAATTATTTTGAAATGGTGCTACTATTTTTAGGGGTCCCAATCAGATATATTGTCTTTAAAATTAAATTTATTGGCATATTCTTGTTAATTTAAAAAAAATCAATAATTTTCTTTAAGAATATACTTTGAATAATGGGATTATAAAAATTAGCAACGAAAATGTGACATGTGAGTGGTGCTATTATTTTGACCGCAGCTGTATTTGTTTTTTGTATATGAAAAATTATATAAAAATTTTATTCATTATTAATAAATAACCTACTTTTGAAATACCATTTACAATTGGTTCTGGGCCATTGTTGTTTCATAAAGTGAAGGTAAAAAAATATTAGATAAATTTTGTACATTAAAGATTTTAGTCATTAAAATATTTAAGATAAATATAAAAAAATGAGTTAAAATCGTTTTTATGATATTGAAAAACTCAATCAAGACAATCATTATATTAGAGAAAAAGAATTCTGAAGCGTTTGCGAAGCGTTTTGAATCTTCAATACATTAACATTCAAGTGTTGAAGATTCACAACACCACAATCACCACATACGTATTGAAACCTTAGCTTAAAAATGGTTCGAACAATTACAAAAACAACATGAACATGTCACATCGAGTCCAAAAGTTTATCAAATGCGAAAAAAATGTAGTATGCAGTTTAGCGAAGGTAAGAATATGGAGTTTTACATAAATTTGATGAAGGAATTATTTGACATATTAAATTCTGTCGGAAATCAAGATTTTTCTGAAGATTTTTAAGTTTCCATGATCCTAAACAATCGTCAAATCCTGCTTCTTTTGTAAGAAAACTGACCATCTCAAGAAAGATTGTATAAAATATCAGAAGTGGTTTGTGTTGATGAGTAAATTTGCGGCAGAAAATCAAGCTGCTTGGATTAAAGATTCGGGTACAAGTTGCTACATTGCCAATAAAAACAATTATTTACTGAACTCAATTATAGTGATAATGAATATCAATTTGTGTAGCAAATAGAAATACTTCTCAATCTAAAGGCAAAGGTATATGCAAAATCAAGGAGGGTGGTGTATTCTTGTTTGTGAATGACTGATGATCATAGCAGATATTGTGTATTGTATCTATTAAATGCTAAATATGAAGTTTATAGCAGAATTACAGAATTTCGGAGTTTAGTAAAACGTTCAGTTGGTCATTACCCAAAAATTTTAAGAACATCAGATAGAGGAGGAGAATACACGAATTTGAATCAAAAACAATTTCTATCAGAATGTGGAACTTAAATTCAGTATTGTGTCTCACACAGTCCACAACAAAACGGGGTTGCGGGGCGAAAGAACCGCACATTATTAGAAATGGTAAAGTGTATGTTAATGGATTCAAGTTTAAATAAGAATGGGATGAAGCTTTAATTACTGCAAATTGTATTCAGAAAAACTTGCCTCCAAGAAGTATATCAGGAACACCATATGAAATATGGATGTTATGGAAAGAAACTATTATTAAAAGATTTTTATGCATTTAGATCTATATGTTTTGTGCAAGTTCCAAAAGAGAAAAGGAAGAAGCTTGATAAAAAGGCTCTTCGTAAAGTATTAATTGGATATATTCTAAAGGTTTAAGAGTTTTTGATCCAAAGACGAATAAGGTTCAGATTTCATAGATACTAAATTGTTTTAATATATACTAAATATACAGAAAATAATATTTTACAGAAAAATGAAAACATTGTGCATTTTCTAACAAATAATCACAAATTTATGAAATGAAAATATTATTTTGAGGAAATAATATTTTCATTTCATAAACAAAGAAAACACTATTGTAGCCAAAGACATCTGGCAGAAATATTTCAGATCAGAAAAAATAGATCGATATCTGAGGCAACCTCTAAGTTCAAGCGAAGAACTTTCTAAACACAAGTATATTTAATGAATCATAAAATTAGTTATATAATTAACTATAACATTTTTCTACTAAATCGACTTGGATCATTTTTGGAATAAAAATGAAGCATATGTAACTTAATATTATGTCAATTTCATTGTAATTTACCGATTACTAATTGAAAATTTTTAAGAAAGTTCTTCGCTTGAACTTAAAGTTGCCTCAGATATCGGCTTATTTCTTTTTATTATTACAAATGCTCAGGTCAAACGCCATTCCGCTGTGTCAATTATTGTGGATGCGGGCATGCCACAAACAGACAGACGGACGTATAGGGTCTGAAATGATTTCTTCTTAGCATTACACATGGAATAACAAAGTTAATAGATTTATACAATACAAATATAAACGATCGAATTTATGTAAAAATATTACAATGAAAGTTTAACAATTTAATAAAAATTGCTTTCTTCAAGAAACGGTTTTAATGAAAAAAATTAGGACGGACAGTATATAACTTCTATGCAATGCAAATATTATGACTAAAATTTTCCAGTTATGGTGTATAGGCTATTATGCAAAACAGGTCTAAATCTTTCGTTTTTAATTTTTTTGTACCCTTCACCACCACAATTTATTGCTGAGGGTATATTAAATTTACCATTCCGTGTGTAACGCGAAGAAGGAATCATCTCAAACTCTACATCAAATCAAAATCTGAGTCGATTTAACTATGTCCGTCTGTTCTGTCTGTATTTCTGTCTGTCTGTTTATCTATCTGTTCGAAACATATTCACGCCTAGAATAATTGTCAAACTTGGCTACATTGTTTGCTATTGTCCTAAGCAGTTTCCTATTTAAAACCAGCTATATCGATTTATTAAGAAAGAAGTTATAAACCGATATCTGAAATTACAGAAAAATAATTATAGGCTATAATATGAAAAATTTTGATACACCCGAAACTGCGTGAGTCATATGGACCTCAATTTTTAAGATAATTTACTGAAATTTGTCATATATACTTACTTTGATACACTAATAAATCCAAAGAAGTCATATTGTTTAGAGTCATTATTTGCCGAGCTCCCATATAAGGTCCCTTCCCGGAATATTATTTATAGCTTATAAAACTCTTAAATTTGAACCAATTCTACTAAAACTTCGCACAATTAATTTTCCGGAAAACGGGGATGAGCTTATATAACAATTAAATAAATACCAATTTCATTAGAATTCGGTACACTGATTTTATGATTCTGAAGATATTATATTAATTTGCTCTATATCCATATTTTCCTACAGCTTCCTTATAACGCGTTTTCCCGGAGTTTATAAAACATTTAAATGAAGATCAATTCCATTGAAATTTAGCACAATGATTCTTCTAACTATAATTAAAGTATATTATAAATTCAAACAATCTTGGTATATATTTTGCTGTAGCTCCCATATAAGACCCCTTCCCGGAACAGTTTTGAACTTATAAAACTAGTAAATAAAGATCAATTCTACGAAGTTCCACAATCAGTCCATTGACCCTTTCCAAAAAGGAAAGGGTCAATATATATATATATATATATATATATATATATATATATATATATATATATATATATATATATATATATATATATATATATATATATATATATATATATATATATATATATATATATATATATATATATATATATATATATTGTATGTTCAGAAAATTACTTACATTTAAAGTATTTTAGTAAAATCGCCAAATCATGTGTTCAACTCTGAATTTCAAGAATATCGAATCATATTTAACCGGAGTATATATAAGCTGATGATTGCCGAGAATATATTCTTCAAGTTAGCTGCAAATATTGCTACAGACCTATAGTTTTTAATACCCTATTTTATTAAAAAAGTAATGTTGAGGAAAAGAAATTAGATACATTTATGAGACCTATAGCAAAATATGGACCGATATTGGTCAGATTAATAACATATATTGATGACAGTTAGAAGAATAATTCTTGCGAATTTCAATAAGAGTTAAGAGTTTTATAAGTTCAAATCCGTGTTCCGGGAAGGGACGATGTATGGGAGTAATAGCAAATTGATATAGTTAAAACATAACTGTTCTATGGTGTCTAATATGGGCGCTATAGCACAATATGGACTGCGACTGTTCAAATTAACAATATAAATTAAAGGCGAATAGAAATTGATATTAAAGAGCTTTATAAGCAGTCCATATTCCGGGAGGGGGCCTTATATGGGAGCTACGCCAAATAATAGCCCCAGCACAATCTGGTTTCTTTGGATTCAGAATTATATCAAAACAAATATATGGCAAATTGTTGGAAAAATTAGAAAAGATCTTTTTCGATGATGATTAAGGTTGTCACAGATTTCGGTCTATAAATTTATAGCTGACAAGTAGACGGACATATCTAAATCGACCCAGATTTTGATTTAATACAAGAAAAAAAAAAAAAAAAATATATATATATATATATATATATATATATATATATATATATATATATATATATATATATATATATATATATATATATATTTTTTTTTTTTTCTTGTATTAAATCAATATATATATATATATATATATATATATATATATATATATATATATATATATATATATATATATATATATATATATATATATATATATATATAAAAATATAAAATATAAAATATATATATATATTTATATATATATAAATATAATATATATATATATATATATATATATATATATATATATATATATATATATATATATATATATATATAGATATATGTATATATATATGTATATATATATATATATATATATATATATATATATATATATATATATATATATATATATATATATATATATATATATATATATATATATATATATATATATAGGAAACTGCTTAGGACAACAGCAAACAATGTAGCCAAGTTTGACAATTATTCTAGGCGTGAATATGTTTCGAACAGATAGACAAACAGACAGACAGAAATACAGACGGACATAGTTAAATCGACTCAGATTTTGATTTGATGTAGAGTTTGAGATGATTCCTTCTTCGCGTTACACACGGAATGGTAAATTTAATAAATTTAATATATATATATATATATATATATATATATATATATATATATATATATATATATATATATATATATATATATATATATATATATATATATATATATATATATATATATATATATATATATGTGAACATGCAATATTTTATTGTGTGATTTTTTCTTAATAAAATTTTTTCTTAAATAAACGTACTCTCGACTTCGACACATAGCATTTGAACTCCAAAATTCTTATTGTGTCATAATCTACTGATTAACTTGTCTCATTTCCGTGTATTTTCTGACAATTCAGAAAACTTTAACTGTTTCCAGAAAAACACTAAAATATTTTCAAAGCCCTCCGAAATTCAAAAGTATAATCATTCGCCTATATTTAAAATTAAGCACCACAAAAGATGCTTTATTTTCAATGCATTTCTGCGTTTTTTTAAATTCCTTTTGAATTTTCTATATCTCGATAGAGATATAGAAAATAGAGTATATTAATTTTTCATTCCTATAATTCTCTCATATAAGTGAGCATCATGAAAATATTTTAAATAAGAAGGCCATGAACTACTCCAATGACCACACTGGGACTTGAAATAGTCCATAATGATCTGACTTTAAAATTGTAAATTTCATAAATCGATGTCCATAAATTTGTTAAGTCCTGATGTGTAAAAATATTTAAATCTTAAATTAATTTTCTAAAAATTAAAGACAAACTTCAAAACTTAATAAAAAATATAACCAACAGAAAAACTAATTAAATACGTTTCCAGAAAGAATTTCTGGAAATCTTCAATTAAAGTCAGTTATATAATAAATCCATAATACATTAGAATATAAACTATAGGAGAAAAAATACAGATTTAGATTTGTGTACATGTAAAAACACACCTAAATTTTAAAATAAAACAGATTTTCTTGGAAATATTTTATATCTACAAAATCAATTCGGTGACAAATGATAAAAAATTAAAAGAAATAGTAATAATTTTGTTGTTGTTAAATGTACGAGGTTTACCGAGATTTAGAGGCAGGTGTCATAAATTTTATTGTACATATTGTATATGCTGCCTCATACACATACATATAAAAACGATCCTGTCACATAAACACAAATTTAAACTCATCATACAATGAATGCACTAACTTAAAATATATGTATTAAGTCCTGTTATATCGTGTTATTTTAAGATGGAAAGACTAAGGTAAATAACATCATGCCGTTGTCAAGAAAATTATATGAATTAAACAAAAAGATTATTAACATGAAACTACGAACAATGTTATAAAAATTTTGAAAAGAAGTAGAATTAGAATGAGAACGAGGACGAAATGATGGTGTATAAATAACAATCAACAAAAAAAAAGGAATAAATGGACTAACAATCACGACAACTTTGGTGTATATACAAATATATACTTTTAGGAATGGTATTTTGCGCAAATAATATTCTTAAATATATGCAAATATGATACATAAACATACATATATGCATATATATATATATATATATATATATATATATATATATATATATATATATATATATATATATATATATATATATATATATATATATATATATATATATATTACTAATTTATTGTATTTTCTTCGACTGTTATATTGACTGTATTCATATATACTAATACATTCTAATACTTTTTCAAATATTTATTAGTGTATATGTATGTAAATGTGTTTGTGTGCATTGGACGTAAGAATAAGGGTAATATGATTCGTTTTCTTTTTCTCAATTTTAAAACGAAATTTAGATGGACATTAGAAACCTACACGCAGCAGTTAGATGGAAGAAGTATATTTGTATCTATAACAATCAAGTATACATACTATACAAACCCACACACACATTTTATATTATAAAAACAAGAAACAAACTACACATACATGCGAATATGAAATACAAATTTCAAAGTTGATATTTATCTGTTTATATGTATGTAACTAACGTTAAGACGGACACTTGCTAAACGACAACGATACTTATCTGCAAAAAGATTCAGAAAAGTTGCTATGTAGATGAATAAAAATACATGTATATATACACATAAAATCTAGAAGAAAATAGCAACAACTACAATAATACAAAAAAGAAAACAAAAGGATAAAAACCGTATGCAAAGTTACTAAATAGTATGTATCCGTACATAAGGATGACCAAATGATACGAAGAAATGTCGTCCAACAATCGCGTCGCAACAGGACATTACTATTTCTCTCCCTCCATCTCGAAGAAAAACCTCTATATATTCAGAAATAGCAACTTTAATAATGACAAGGTACCAAAAACTACGAAAAATAAGAACAACTCTTAGGCTAACACCCAACGAATACATACACGTACCTCACACACACATACTCATGCCATTATAATGTAGGTCTGTACAATATTATTAGTTTATAGAACTATAACAATAATAGCAACAACACTGCCAGCAAAAATAACTACGAAATAATTTTATAAAACCAAATAAATATGATATGTTTTTGTTTTGTATCTTGTGACCCCTACAATCACTTCTTTAGATAAATTATTTTCTAGATTTTAGGTGATTAATAATCAGAGATTTTTACTTCTTCGAAATGTAAAAGTTCTATAAATAATTATTTTATTTTGAAAAATTAGTAAAATTTGATTTAGAATTAATAATTAGTAGTTTAAATGGAAATTATCCGATTAATCGAATTAAATATATAAAACAACAAAATTAATAAATCTGCAGAAAAAAAATTAATTACATAACTATTGGATATATTATATTAAAAATTTTATTTTGATAATACAATTGTCACCAAACTAAATTATCATGAATTTATGTTATGTGTGGTATATCATTTGAAAATATATATTTTCATTAAGTTTTAAAAGTTTAGAATAAAATTCCCATTGTGATCGATTACAGAATAAATTTTATAATCTACAATAATTAAAAAAACCTTTTATAATAATTTTTATATTAAAATTCTAAAGATTAAAGTAAATCTTAATTTTTCATATTAATACAAAGATATTTATTCCTTGCAATTTTTTACTTGATGAATGAAGCATCATCTTATGTATGACCGAAAATATTGTACTTCCTAAATAATTTTTGTACATGTACATAGAAATATACATATACACAATATGGTTGTAGAATACAGATAGTATTCACTCGACATTAATAAATTCTTGAAAACGCTAAGGAAAGGATGGTCGGTTGGTCATTTTCAAAAATTATCTATGCAACAACAAAAACCCAAATGACGATGACGATAAGAAAAAAAACACGTTGTTTGTTTGAACAATATAAACTAACAGAATGACCCACACCAATATTGGCTAAAACCAACGTGACCCCTACTAATAACATTTATTTCTTCTTACCACCAATCTTCTTCTTATGCTTATGTTTTTACTTTGGTTCACTTACCCACGCTATCCATATTCCGCACAGTAATCAAATTATACTACACTTTTATTTCTAACCTGCTAAAGTAACTTTTTGCATCTTTACGTTTACAATTTATATTTTTGCATACGTAGATGTTTCAAATCCCCACCGCCCCTCCCCACCCACACACACACTTTAAAACGTACATGAACATCCAAACATATATACACACACATATGTACACAAACATTTTTAACTCAACGTACAAAAATTATTTTCTAACCAAATTACAACAAATATGTTGTAAAAAATATTCCATCTCTGTTTAGCATCTCCAAGAGTACATTTGTTAACTTACGCACATACATACATTACATATTTAAAACATGTATACTTCAATTTATGTATGTAGTGTGTGTCATCACTAAGATCTAGGACACACATGATGGCTGGTGCTGTAAAATCTTCGATGTCGTGGTCATCTCTTGATGCCTTCATAACCAGCCCAACTTCCACTCAATTTTCATTTCTTACTTACCGTCCATTTGAAAGTAGAAATAGACGATAGAAAAAACTTACACATTTATGTCCAAGATTAGAAAATGTAAATTTACATATACCATTCCATACGAAAGCATTAACATATAAGAAATGCTAGCATTATACTTCTAGTAGTACCTACCTACATGAAACACACATACATAGTAGCACATACGAGCATAAAAGTTTATGTAATTTTGCTATGTGTCTCAAAAGGTGAAATATGAAACAAAAACCATTTTTCAAGGCCTTTTTCGGTATTGTTGCAAGGTTTAAGAATATTTCAATATATATATATATATATATATATATATATATATATATATATATATATATATATATATATATATATATATATATATATATATATATATATATATATATATATATATATATATATATCCTGACACACTTATTAATCACTTTTCATTAAATTAAAACGAGTTTTATTATTTCCTCGAAGGAAATTTTAAATTCATTATCAGCAAACATAATTAAAAAACAAATCGTTTTAAAGTGTTCGGGGCCTTTTATTTATCCCGTAGTACAAACATTACGAACAAATTCGAATGCATACACACATTAACATATAAATAAATGAATACAAACTAACACACATGGATAGTAATGTGTACGTTGTCCCATACTTAGAAAATTACCCAAAATAAAGGAAAGGAAAATTTCGCGTATATCGGATAACGACTATGGACATAAGTAGAAGAATAACAACTAATGCCTTACAAATACATATCGTTGTTTTCGTAGTGGTTGTAGTATACCGATCTTCCCATTCCTTGTATAAATAGTTCCACGGCGAAATGGGTTTACATCTACACACGCACGCATACAAAAGCATTCATATACATACTCGTTTTATAATATACACACACTTTTTTAAACAGTCTTTGAAACCGACATGAATTGTAGTTTGCATACCCCATTAGAAGAAAATTTTATATGGTACAAAGGATGTTAGTTTTTGTTGTGTTGGCATACAATACAATAACGACAAAAAATGTAAATCAAAAAGAAGTGAGGAAAATGAAGAAAAAGATTTTTAGAAAAAGTATGAAATGAGAAAGTTGAGGTGGCTGGTCTGTTGGTAAAAAAGTGAAGAATGGATATTCCTTTGCAAGTATTTGTATTGGAAAGAATGAGAATATTCTTATAAACAACGAAGAAAACTAAATATTTGAGTCCAGTCAGTTCAAACGTATTATTCGTATGGTGAAATAGTAAAACGTTTGTTTGTTTGGTTGAGTGTATATGTGTATAAAAGGCTAGTCGGAATGATGTTCGGTCGGTTGATTTGTCTGTGTTGGTTAAATTGAATGGTTGCCTAGTTGATGGTCTAGTGGTCAGTTTTAGTATGTATATTCATTTGAATGTATGTAGATTTGTTAGAAATGTTTCAATAAATTTTGTATATTTTATAAGAAGGTGTATATATATATATATATATATATATATATATATATATATATATATATATATATATATATATATATATATATATATATATATATATATATATATATATATATATATATATATACATACATGTTTAAATATATAAGATGGGAATATATTTGGTATGTTTACATATAGTTGAAAAAAAAATGTATCCTTTGTTTACTTGAGGCACTTTTCCTAACATTTAAAGTTTTTTTTATTTTTTTTACGGCACATAATCATCATTCACAGGGTGATGATTCATCTCTTATTTGCATTTAATTTTTTGTCTTCTGAAATTTTCATCTACTAAATAATTAGTAAGTACGATGACAAGTCGAGCCTTTACAAAGTAAACCTAAGACAACTAAAAAATTCAAATATATTTGTGTATGGAAATGTATCAGTACTACGTTTGCCACCGAACTAAATTAAGATTAAAATTAAGCAACTAAACTTCTGTAATCGCAGTGACTCTACTTGCAATACTTTACTGTCATAGAAGATATCAATTAAATATTCTTTACTTGTAATTTCCATGCTTAAATCCAATTTTTATTATTTTTTTAGATAATTTTGCCATACATATTTTTACCTTCAATTGGTTCTATAGCTATTAGCTTAATATAAAAATAAAATATTAAAAATATATTTTATATAAAATTAAATTAATCTCTTAATTTCGAATTTTTTTATATCTGTTCCATCAGAAATTTCAAATATATCTTATATTTGATTTGAAAATAGCTTGATCACCATGTATATACTATACATATTTTATTAGAATATTATCGTTTTTGAAAAAAAATCCAAGTAGGTTTTTGTAGCCATAACTACAAATATTTTATACATTTGTATATGTGCATATGAATGTTACTACTACTATTAGACAATAGATAAGAAAAGTTGTAGTAAATTTCGACTTGAATATTGAAAAAACAACATGAACGGATGTAATTTAGAAAGGCATCAGATGCAAATAAGTATATTCACATAATACAACAACAAAAATACCTTGTCTATAACTAAGTTTATATAACCAAGATTTTTTATTCTGGAAACAAATAAGATGAAATGAAAGAAAATAATTTCCAAACGAATCTAACGACTTGCTGGACCTTTGTGATGCCATACGTTGGACATGTTCCTATGTTTTACTGTTATTATATATGTAAGTGTGTTTGTGTGTGTGTGTGATTTGTTAGAACATCCCTGCAAACATTTTATATTGAAAAAATGGCTAAGAAGAATGTTCTAGAAGTTGAAATTCATCGCCGAGGATATCTTCAAACAATCAGAAAAATGATATACTGTCAGAAAAACTGTTCCTTATCGAAGTGATATCCAGACGGTGCTAAGAAGCAACTTCTGGAAGAGCCTCAGAAGTCACTTCCAGAAATCATTTCTCAAGCACTTTAAATAATTTAAAAATTATAAAATATTTAAAATTAATTAACAAATTCCATTTATATGTCTTTCGCCGATTTGACGGAAACTTTACTAGTATTTAATTAACTCAAAATATTCAACACATTGTAAATCTTTAATTCATTTTTTATGTCCCATTCCAATTTCAATTTGTTGCTAATTTGTTAGTTTTATAAGTAAATCTGAAAAAAATTATGATTTGAATTTATTAAATATTTCTATAAGTTCTAAATTTTTTATAAAATTTACTTACGATTTTAATTTTGTTTCCTTGTCTAGTTAAATTATGATTTATGAACCATTTTCTTTGTATTTGGAATGATATCATCTTATTTTCGAATTGTAAAAAATTGAATTTTAAAATTACAACCTACACAGGTTGCACCGATCTTTATTAAAGAAATAATAATTTTTTAATCGTAATAACACTATCATTTCCGAAGAAAAAATATTAATACTACTACTCAAATTCAAAGTTGAAATATAGGAGCAGGCAACTGTTATTGTTATTGTTTTCTATTACTACACAGAAAATATAAAAAACAAGAAAAATAGCTAAAAACAAAAATAATACATTTTGTTTTTGCAATTCCTTTAAAATCTTCTAAAGAACTTTCGGACGACACTTCCTTTTATACACCAAGAAGTCTTAACGTATTGTATTTTGTTTTTGTAATTTCTGTAATATCTTCTAAATAACTTCTTAAAGTTGTTTCTTTATGTACATCTTGAAGATTTGGTGACAATGGTAATGTATTTTGTTTTTGTAAAACATCTACTATCTTGTAAACAGCTTCTGGAAGAAACTTTCTTATATAATCGAGGAAGATCATGTAGCAACAACATTGTATTTTTTTAATTATATACTATCTTCTAACTAACTTTGGAAGACGCTTCCTTATGTACTCTAAAAGGGTCAAGTGGCAATAGTAATGTATTTTGTTTTTGTAGTTCCATTTTGTATCTTCTAAACATCTTCCGGAAGATACTTCCTTATATACGTCCGCGACAATGTTAACTTCTAAATGTTTGAAGGGATAATACAAATAAATAAATTAAAATTTAAACACACAATCATACAACATACGAAAATATGTTTGTATGTGTCTATATATAAATATTGAGAAACTCTTATAGTCATTTGCACTCGTTTTACGAATGTATGTTGCACGCACAACACACAAAATACGCAAGAAATTCAAAACTACTTGCTGTTTTACACAAACGTTAAAACTTTATTCCCAAACACAAACCTCACGAAATAACCAAGACTCTTTCAGTGCCCATCAATAATGTCCAACAAAACTATCCATCCACCTTCCAATCAGCCAACCAATCCACCACCCAACCACCCATAATAAATGAGTGAATAAAGGATTCTTAGTATAATTTTCTCCATTCTCCAACTACGTATGCATAAGTGTCATGCTAGTAGCCAAAGGACCTCAGAAGTCTCCAAGAAGTAGAATTATCAAATACGTTAGTGTCGTTGTATGCACTATATATATATATATAGATGTGTATGTGAATTCGTACTTTGTTGTTTTCAATGTTCAACCAAAGTTTACCCGTACGCAAAATTTATCAACCTACATCTACATGTACAAACATGCATACATACAAACATACATACATACATACATACATACATACATACATACATACATGTACACACAAATACTAAACACTTTTTCCTTTTCAAAATAGCGTATGGATGTATGATTCCGGGTAGTCATATTCATGCAAAGCTTCAGCTATTGTTGCTTAGATGTTCAGGTTGAGATGACCATTTACGTACAAACTCACTATAATATAAATACATTACAGTCACACGTACACGTGTATTTATATATTGAAATGTACGTTTTGTTCGCAAATTGTAAATTCATTTTCTTTGGAGGTCCCTTGGTTCTGTAACTATTTGGAAATTTGCATAATCATTTCTCCACAAATTCTATATATATATATATATATATATATATATATATATATATATATATATATATATATATATATATATATATATATATATATATATATATATATATATATATATATACATACGTACTTTAGGAAATATTTACATAATCAAAAATATTCCATCCTAGTGGTTTATTCAGAAAATTCGACTGTAGCAAAAATCGCAGTGATAATTTCTTGTTATTTTTGTTGATTTCATTATAACTATTTCTATGGTTCTTGTCCTTTCTTTATAATAGTTTAAAAATATTTTTTGTTTCTTTTTTTCCAAGAGCTCAACAACTATCTAACGAAATGACCAAAATACTAAATATTTACACACGCACACATAAACACATATATGTAAATTCATATCGAGTATACCTGTATGTATGTAAGATTAAATATAAAATTTATATGAAAACACATATAGGTAAACCAATACTAACAAAATCAACATTTTCAAGAATTGAAAAATAATATCTAAGTCCAAACACACCTAACAACGACATCTAACCATTTGGTTAACTTGGAAGGATGCGAGAATGACCACCACCAGTGTTGTGGTATGAACAACAAGAAACTTGTATAAATAGACAAAAACACCCGTACTTCTTCAAAATACAAGACGAAACGAAAAGAGACGATCCAACACGATAGATAACAAGTGAAAGAAAGAGAAAATCATAGAGAGATGTCTTTAAGAGTAAGAACTTTAAGAAAATAAGTGAGCCATCATCATCATACATCTAACCATCCCGTCAACCAATCAACCAGCCAACCAAACTAAGTATTCAGCCAGGCAACAAATAGGGAATATTTTGCTGGACTCTTGGCGGCCGTTATAATATTCATACTGCTTCTACTGCGGCTGATGCTGCTGCACTGATGATGATATATGCTTTTCAAAAATTAAAAATTAGAGAAAGATGAAATTATGCATAAACATATATCTGTATGTGAAGATTTTAGTTTATATACTTGAATATATCATGCAGATACCAAAATACAATCTCTTATCACTATTTCTCTTACCCTCGAATTTATATTTTAGAGGATTCTTGCTTTTGCTAACAAACTTACCAATATTGAGTACGATAATTCTTTTGCTGACGAAGAAAATGCACATCTTATAGTTCTATTTATTATTGTTTTATAGGTGTTTGCATCTGAGAGAGAAAGTGTCTATGTGAGAGAGAGAGAGAGCATGTGTATGGGTATATGTATATTAGGGTAATAACTTGTTTGCAATTCTCTTCTAAATTGCCTATAGCGAAACATATACATACGCAAATGTTTAAAAGATAGAAACTTTAAAAGTTGTTCCTGCGAAAGTTACACATTGAAAACAAAATATTTTTCAATAAAAATTTTTATTATAGATTCAATTTATTTTTGAAATGTTTATAAGAATTTAAAAAGAGGTTCAAATTTCAAAAATGTTCAAATTTCTGAAAGGGTTTATACGTAGAATTTTGTGTAGCACCAAAAAATTTCTATTTACTTATGAATATTTAACGGCCGATATCTGTCAAATCGATCAGGGGCCTTACTTCAGTTTTCGACTTCATTTATTCTATTTATGAAAAAAAAAATGCTGAAATTAGAAATTAAAAATATATAATTTTTAAGAAGAAGCATAAATTAGATATTTCTTCTATAATTTTTTCTTCAATCTCTGTATATCGTCCGATAAAATACCGGTCAAAAAATAGATAGATAGATAGATAGATAGATAGATAGATAGATAGATAGATAGATAGATAGATAGATAGATAGATAGATAGATAAATAGATAGATAGATAGATAGATTCAAAATATATTTACAAAATATTTACTTCAAGACTGCACCAAAATAGTTACAGATCTACTGTATGTACATGAGTATGACCATGAAAAGCAGTGATTCTTAATCTAATTATATTCGCGTTATATTATGGAACAAAAATAAGATCACAATTTCATAAATAATAAAATATTTTTTAAATTCATTAGATGACTCTGTGTAAAACCGTAAAAGAAGATTAGCTGGTAATTGTTCCAATTTCTAAAATAGGCACACACAGAAAAACCTTTAAATAAAATCATAGTTCATTTGAGATTAACTACAATTTTTTAGATAATTCAGTTGAAATTTAACGTTTTTAAGTTTCGAGTGAGATAATATTATATATATTAGAATCTTTCAATATTATTTTTTAATTTACACGATAAACTGTTTGAATTACTTTTAGTAGTAAAATAACAAATAGAAAAAAATTTAATTTTCTGCGAACCAATGTTGAATTAACAAATTTATGAAGCAATTTTAAAAATAAGTATGATGTCATAAATATATCTTACATATGATAGATATTTAACATTATCTACACGACAATGACTTAAATTCAATATGTGGGAATGTATTGTATCTAAATAATATTAAAATTTTACGCCAATGATATTTCATAAATCGAATGTTTTTTAAAAAGCACATCATCAAATTCCACATACCAGATGACTATCATCTTTTCCTTAAAAAACTTAGAAGCAATCGTAAATATATTACTTTATTTAATATAGACTAAGACAAAATAAATCAAAGGTATCAATTTTGAAAACATTTAAGAAATACGGTGTTAATAACGTATACTCATTTCATTTAAACATAAATATTATATATGTTTACATATGTATGTGTACGTACACGAACTTAGAGCGATTCTATGAAGGACCAGTAGTTGCTAACTCTTATGATATGCGAAAGTGTGTAAATGTTCTCCAAGAATGTTCCCAATTACATTTGTTCACATAAATACGTATATGGAAATCATTATATCTGGCTTAATTGCTTGCCGTTTCTTCGGGATGGACAAAATTTTAGCCACACAATCAACGAAGGTTCCAGAAAAGATGAGACAAAAAAGGACTTTGTAATTTTATATATATATATATATATATATATATATATATATATATATATATATATATATATATATATATATATATATATAATTTTTAAGAAGAAGCATAAATTAGATATTTCTTCTATAATTTTTTCTTCAATCTCTGTATATCGTCCGATAAAATACCGGTCAAAAAATAGATAGATAGATAGATAGATAGATAGATAGATAGATAGATAGATAGATAGATAGATAGATAAATAGATAGATAGATAGATTCAAAATATATTTACAAAATATTTACTTCAAGACTGCACCAAAATAGTTACAGATCTACTGTATGTACATGAGTATGACCATGAAAAGCAGTGATTCTTAATCTAATTATATTCGCGTTATATTATGGAACAAAAATAAGATCACAATTTCATAAATAATAAAATATTTTTTAAATTCATTAGATGACTCTGTGTAAAACCGTAAAAGAAGATTAGCTGGTAATTGTTCCAATTTCTAAAATAGGCACACACAGAAAAACCTTTAAATAAAATCATAGTTCATTTGAGATTAACTACAATTTTTTAGATAATTCAGTTGAAATTTAACGTTTTTAAGTTTCGAGTGAGATAATATTATATATATTAGAATCTTTCAATATTATTTTTTAATTTACACGATAAACTGTTTGAATTACTTTTAGTAGTAAAATAACAAATAGAAAAAAATTTAATTTTCTGCGAACCAATGTTGAATTAACAAATTTATGAAGCAATTTTAAAAATAAGTATGATGTCATAAATATATCTTACATATGATAGATATTTAACATTATCTACACGACAATGACTTAAATTCAATATGTGGGAATGTATTGTATCTAAATAATATTAAAATTTTACGCCAATGATATTTCATAAATCGAATGTTTTTTAAAAAGCACATCATCAAATTCCACATACCAGATGACTATCATCTTTTCCTTAAAAAACTTAGAAGCAATCGTAAATATATTACTTTATTTAATATAGACTAAGACAAAATAAATCAAAGGTATCAATTTTGAAAACATTTAAGAAATACGGTGTTAATAACGTATACTCATTTCATTTAAACATAAATATTATATATGTTTACATATGTATGTGTACGTACACGAACTTAGAGCGATTCTATGAAGGACCAGTAGTTGCTAACTCTTATGATATGCGAAAGTGTGTAAATGTTCTCCAAGAATGTTCCCAATTACATTTGTTCACATAAATACGTATATGGAAATCATTATATCTGGCTTAATTGCTTGCCGTTTCTTCGGGATGGACAAAATTTTAGCCACACAATCAACGAAGGTTCCAGAAAAGATGAGACAAAAAAGGACTTTGTAATTTTATATATATATATATATATATATATATATATATATATATATATATATATATATATATATATATATATATATATATATATATATATATATATATATATATATATATATATATATATATATATATATAAGTATGCACGTTCATATATGTATATATGTTTGTTAGTACAAAATTCACCCCCACTTCTTTTAGGGTTTTAGGAACTGGGTTTAGTGAACTGAAATCTACATACATACACACGTACAGACATACATACATACATACATACATACATATACATATGTACCGCTGCGGCCAAAATAATAGCACTACTAAAACGATACATCTTTGTGGCTGATTTCTGTTTTTCTTCATGAATATTTTTATCCACAATTTTGTAATCCCATTTTTCAAAGTATATTTTTTGAAAAGAATGAATGCATTTCTTTTTAATTAAAATTTGAATATAAAGACAAAATATCACATTCGGACTTCTTAAAATAATTGACCATTTCTATTATACTTGGAAAAGAACATAAAAAGTCCAAACAATTGATATAACATTTAGTGTAAAAGAGTGTATAGTTGCTTCTGTTATTTTCAATTATCAAAGTTTTCAAAATGCGTGTTATTAGAATTTAAATAAAGGGTTGGTCTAAATACTGTACTTCAGAAAAGCTCATTAACCAAGCATGGTTCTTAGAATTAAAAAATTTCAAACACAAGTTTTAAGCATGGTTCCAAAAATTAAAAAGTTTCAAACACGATGATTCTAGCGTATGGTATGGAGGTTCTTGTCATACTGTGGTGTTAAAATATGTGAAAATATGCTATCATGCAACAACGACCCGAAACATAACAGCAAAATAACAAAAAAGTGCTTTCAGAATAATGTAATCAGTGTAATGAAGTGCCCAGTCTCCCGATGTAAATCCAATCGATAATTTCTGCACATATGTATAAAATATGTGGTAGCTAATTAAACCGACCAATATTACCGATCTTTGGGCCACTATATAGCAGGCATGGAACTCTTTTATCCTGGAAAGGTGCCAGAATGTAATAAATTCAATAGAAAGGCGATATTTGGCTGTTAATTCTAGAAAAGAATATTCTACAAAATACTAATAATAAATAGTAAGCTCAATTCGACAAAATACCACAAAAAAATTAAACAACAATTTTTTATTTTTGGTTTTTTGTTATAGTTGAAACCCGGTGGTGCTATTATTTTAACAACAAGTTCTATCAATACTTCTGAAAAAAATAAATTTTAAAATGACAATGATTTTTGATGTTATTAAACCATAATAAAGGAACAACTTTTTATATATGTGGTGCTATTATTTTGACCGCAGCTGTATATATGAATGTAAACGTATAAACACAAATATTCATTTTATTTGTAAATTAAAATTTTGTTGTTTTTCTCAGGGTTTCTTTATTTTAACCGTAGAATTTTATTGTTTTGCTTTCTTAAACATCGTTTAGATTAGCAGAGTTTTCTTAGAAACTGTACGATTTTTAGCAATATTGGTATCGCACACAGCATGAACAAAAAACGGAAGAAGAAGAACACCTTTCTATTATCTTCTAAATGTAGGCATATCGAATTAAGAAATTCTTACCAACCAAAACTTCTACTAAACACCTAAACATGTAACCAACAACTGTGTTTATATTAAATGTGTATGGGTGAATGTGCACATGTATCTGTGATGTAGATGTTGAATATTTTTGTTGTTATTTTATTTTCTATGAAATCAATGAAATGCAATTTGTTGTGTTCTTTGATAAAAGATACGAAAGATTTTTAATGCATGCGTTTTTTCATACAAATATTCTTTAAACATGTTTTGTATACAACACAATTGTCCAATCTACAACATTATACTAAATCTTATATATCAAACATATCTGAGGGACATATGTCATCATACAGCTAGTGTGCAACATGTATGATGTATGAAACTAGTTGATTTAATGTAACATGTCCAATGTTAAAATTTTTTGTACACTAAATATTATAAAGTGGATTTGGGAAAAGGGATGGGGTGGTAAATATAAGGTTACAATGAATAGTTGTGATTGACCATAGTATGCAGCATAAATTATTCTCATAAAAATTGAGCAGCTTTCAGTTTAAAGTTCGTATTCACCAATACATGTAGTTCGTTGGTTGAATGGCTGAGTGAATGTACTTATTTGTACGCAACATCTTTGTCTTCAATATTGCACTTCAAGTCGTATGTCTTGTTTTTTCACATCGTCTTCTTTCATCTTATGGTATTTGGCAAGACGTGTGGAAAACAACTTTTTATTGTTTTTCTAGTTGTAGCTCGATTGAGGGGCACAAAGATTCTTAATTAATAGACTGACTGACTTACAACGCAACAGAAAAAAGAGGCGAAATTGCTAACACCGCTTTAAGCACTAAGATAGTTTATACAAACAAATATTCCAATATATATATATATATATATATATATATATATATATATATATATATATATATATATATATATATATATATATATATATATATATATATATATATATATGACTTCAGGAATATTTTGTTATTATAAGAATATTCGTAGGCCTCAATATATTGCTTGACGGAAGTTTGGGTTGTTTTCTGTGACAGAATGTATGCGTGCATATGTGGTGCTGCGCGAAATGGTCGAAGAAGAACAAAAAAAAAAAGAACAACTACAACTAAAATAATTTCCGAAAGTGCTAAAACAAGAAGTAACCATTTTTGTGAGTGCCAGTCAGGAAGGCAGGCAAGCAGCAAGCAATCGACTAGCAAAATATTATTGCAAAATATTCTATTCACTTACTTATCAACGAGGTACATTCTTCATCCTTCTATTTCATTATTTTTGTGGATGTGTATGAATGTGTGAAAGACCAGATTGTACACTTTTTATTCCTCCAACATTGTTATTTGTTATTGGCAGAGTAGCGATGCCTCCGTCACTTTTGACGTTGTTATTTTCGTTGTTGTACTCATGGACGTCATCGCAGTCGTACTCATTTGCTTCATTTTCGCCGTTAATCATTGTTCTTTTGACTGTCACCGAAAACGGCGGGTAGTTTTGCAACAACACGATAACAAACCACGGTCAATAGAAGTGACCGATTGTGGAATATAACCGCAACAACAACAAGAACAACTACCACCATCAGTAACTGCCTTTTCAATATCTACGTAACACACTTATAACTAAATACACATACTCTCTCTTTTACGCCATAAAACATACAACTTTGGATGTATGAAGAGAATATCCGTTTGTATTACAGTGTGTGTGAGTGTGTGTGAAAGTGCAAATAAATAAATCCTTTCGCCGTTTAAATTCAATATTCGCTTACAAAACTCGCGATAGTTTGTCGCCGAGCGCGAAGTCTATAGGTTCGCTGTCACAACTTGAACAATAAAACAGTCACATCCTTTTCGCACTCGAACGAGTCAACACAAATATAGTCGCAGCAGCGCATTGAATTCTCAACCATTGCACGATAAATATTTCAAACAAAAATGTAATTTAAGTCAATAAATATATTATTATTTTTTAAAAATAAAATGCAAAAAATTAATATAGTGCAATTACAGTGAATTAAATAAGTCAGTATTTGATCCATAATAACATTCCAAATAATAAAATTTAATTGTGCTTCCATTTAAATAAACAAAACAACAAGAAATTATCTGTTTCTCTTTATCGTCTTCTTCCTTAAGTTATTTGTGAAATATAAAACGAACAAAACAAAAAAACATATAACTAATTTATATTAATTATTGCCATTAACATTGACATTCAATTTAATTTTTGGCAATAAAATAAACAAGTCGCCAACTAAAACAACAAAAATACATAACAAAATGAAATAAAATAATACAAATATTTTCTTTGTGATACATTTCCAGAAAACACCTAATGTTCCTGACGTATTAATTGAATTTTCGTATCATTATATTAAATTAAATTAAATTAAATTAAATTCTTCATTAAAATCGTAACAAAATTATTATTGACTGACTCGAGAAGTTATATATTTCCTTCTCCATCATTTTTTGTTATAACAAAACAAATTAAAAAAAAAAAAAAAAAAAAAAACTAATCATTTCTGTTGACAATAAATTTGAACATTTTCGTACGCGCGTATGTACATGAAGAGTGAATCTAACTGAGAACTTAAATTGAATCAGTCAAATAATATTTATATACAAACATACAAACATTTTGACAATTTGTTATTGTTAACTTAATTTTCATTTTTTTTTTTCATAAAATAGTAAATAAATTTCAAGAAATTTGTTAAACTTAAGGTGAGTAATAATTGCCAGTTTTCACAGAAAATATATCTTTATACATATGAATATATACATACGTACATACATATATATGTAAGTTAAATTAAGCAGTAAACATATATATTATGTAAATTAACATAAAAATTAGTGAGAAATTGGAGTCAAGTTTCACTATTGTTTACCTACTATTTCACTATATTTCACTTACACCACATTTTTGGTTATAAATGCTAGCTATCGGAAATTAATGCACGACCCTCGTGGCAGTAGAGGAAATTACGGATCGACCCTCGTAGAATTTCGCACATCGTTTTTGTTTATGATTATTCTAATTTTATTTTTAGACCTTTTATGACCTTTAAACTACATTCTTTTTTATTTAAATATGGTATGTAAATTGAATAATATTCATAAATTTTAAGAATTTGTCAATTTGAATAATATATTACTCAAATTGAATATTAATTATTAAATTAACCACATTTAATTCTACACTTTTTTCGTTGTATTAACTATCTCTTTTGGTTCAGTGTATATTAGAAGAATTTATTAATTTAATGATTTTGTATGTTCAATTAAGTAAATTTTTATCTGAGAAATACAAAATCTGAATCTTTTTGTGTGTATATAATATTCTAACTTGGAGAGAAGCTATTTTCAATTATACTCTCAACTTCAGATTAATCGAGATATCTTGACTGCGAACTGAAGATTATACGTTATGTTACATAGAAAATTTGTAGACAAAATATTACTACATAAGGGTTAATTTAAACTTTAATTTTTTTTCTCATTTTTACACAGACTTTATTACATATTACAAATTATTTATCATATAAAAAATATTGAAAATTTTATTTTGATAATTATGCCCTAATCCAATATAAATCCATTTTTCTAAGTTATAGGCCGATATACGGGTCTATAACTTTTTGGTTATATTATCGAACTTTCTTATTTTTAAAAACTTTGTATTTTAAAGGTTTAAATAAATTCAGATTAGTATAGTTTTATTGATGAAATTATTGATAATATTTCAGATTTTTGTGCACCATCAGTAATTTTAACTGATCAAATTTAAATCGACACCTGAAATAAAATTAAATTTTTATGTACGAGTATCAAAGTTGGGTTAGCGTATATATTAAAAAATATCATATCATTATAAATGCTAATATGATGTTCGAAATATCTGCTTTGTTACAATTTATTATTGATTATGATTATATATCCATGTATTTATAAAATAATTTGGAAATCAAGTTTGTTGAAACCTAAATTGTTTGCTAATTCGCATTTAAATTTCTGTAACTGACTTAGTAGTCCAGCAGAATATGCACTTAGAATTTACTGAATTTAGAAAAAAAAAAGATATATTGTATACATATAGACAAGTCCTATCAAATGCAGTTCGGCTGTTTTACTACAATATCACTTATTTATACAAAATGGTTGAACACTTATTTTCGAAAAAAAATTAACAAGCTTAACACAGTACTAAAATGTTCCCCTTTCCATGGTTGAATTTGCTATAAAGTTAATCAAAAAATAAATAAAATTCTAAATTATTTTTGTTGAATATTTATATTTTGCTTAAGTCGCACTGACTTTTCAATTTTTTTTTAACAGTAAAAATAAATACAAAATTAGACGAACAAATTATATATAACAACAAATTTTTATATAATTTCATTAAAGTTAATTTTTATTTTGTGACCGATATGGTCACAAGATATTATTTTCAACCACTATTATTTAAAAATCAGGCATAAAAGACATTTATTGCCATAAACATGTGGAATATATTATACAAAATGAATAAAATTCGTAATATATAATCGATGTATGGCGATGAAATATAAACCAATATCAATAATGGAACATACATAAACAAATACATATGTAAACACACACGCAAAGAGTAATGTAGGGGCATTTTAAATATTTTCTCCGATTTTACAAATACAAAATATTTTTAAAATACGTTTCCATTTCCATTATATTTTTTCTAATATAATTTCTTTATTAGAAACCCAGATTGAACTCAAATGAATGTTATTAACTGTAGATTCCTACCGCGCATGATGAGTTCAAAAATACCAAAAGTTGTATTTAGTTCAGAATTAAAATTGAATAATCAGCAATATCTTATAAATATTTATAAAATAAAGATGCAAAGAAGAGTTTGTTGCGATTTATATTTTTCTTGCAGCAGGTGTTTATTTACTTAAAAAAAACATATAGTAGGGATCATTTAAGAATTATATAATATATATTTAATAAAATTATGTCTTTATTTAATTACATACCAACATGGGACTCGTATTCCATTGTGCGCTGTTAAAAGTAAAATAGTTTTTGATTTATGAATAATGGTATCAATATTGGGCCTTAATTCGAGTATATCAAAATACATCATAATTATAAAATTTTGTATTATGATTTAAAATTTGTATTAAAAAAAAAAGAAAAATGAATAATTATAATACTTTTCTTTAGTACTCCTAGTTATACTAAGCTAGTTTAACTCACAAATCGACTGCGATTAATATTATTCTAAGTAAAGCACAATTATTGTATAATATTCGAGTTAATCTGATACTCACATTAAAAAATTTTCTGAAGTGACACTTATGTTTGGCTTATTATAAATCGAACGTCATTATTTCATTCTAAAATAATATAAAAATGATTTGTGCTACATTTCATTTAAATGCCCGTAAATCAAAATGTTATGCATTTAAAAACAAAAATATTTGTACCAGAAAAGCTGAATGTAACTAGTGTATGTAGTGGTGTGGAAGTGTTTATGTTTTGTGCTATTTTTTGATCTATTAACGATTTTTGTTCTGTTTCGCGTATTCGTCGTGGCGAAAATATATAAATAGCTGATCTTCATTGAGTCATAAAAAGACTAACAAATTATGTGTATGTTTTAATACATAATTATGTGTGCCTGTGTATGTTATATAAAATGATAACAACATAGAGTATTCGAGGATAACAAACACATTTTGAAAGCACATAAGAAGGATAAGAATTATCATCAAGTTCATTTTCATTTCCTCGACCGGCTTCCTTCTATATATATATATATATATATATATATATATATATATATATATATATATATATATATATATATATATATATATATATATATATATATATATATATATATATATATATATATATATATATATATTACTTAGTAAGTATATAAATATAATATGTCCTACTTTTATGTATATACTTACTAAATACATGCCATCTACTTTTTTATATGGTATATAACCTTAACAGCGCATATAGAAATAAAAATGAGTGAAATAAAGGAAAAAATAAATAAATGTGGAAAAAAATTTCTTGAAAAACACACTGATAGTCGGAGAGACTTCTATAGTAAAATATAAAACTTTGAAACACATTTTTTTTTGTGGAATATATTTTTAACATTAAATTGTTACTGCTGTTGACCTTTATTTGCCAGACTCTATAATATGTATAAGTGTGTTTATTTGGTGATCCTGATATGCTATGGTTGTAGTCAATTCATTGCCTCTTTCCCCAATTCCATCTAAAGAAAAATGTAATAAAATTATAATGGAAGCGAATATAAAAACAAAAAATGAATACAACACAACACACACATACATTGATAATCAAACATTTATAATAACACAAACACATGTATACATATAAAATGCAAACTTTGTGAAAAAATAAAAAACTGTATCAAAATAAAACACTACAAAAGACATTTGTAAATACTTATATGAGAACGAAGCACAAGAAAAATACACATCTTTATAAAAATAAAATGACTCAAAAGTATAATCACACGAGGACTTGGGATATGCTGTGAAAATGCACCATGTTGCAATAAAGATTTGTAGCCATACTGTATTAAGAAAAATAGTTAACTTATAATATGCATACAAACATATATATATATATATATATATATATATATATATATATATATATATATATATATATATATATATATATATATATATATATATATATATATATATATATATATATATATATATATATATATATATATATATATATATATATATATATATATTTGTTTATTTATTTATTTACTGGTTAATTATTAATTGTATTTCAATATAAAAGTTTTCCGAAAGCGCTATTAAACTCAATAATACCAAGGTTTCTTATGGATATATATTTCTTATTTTTTGTTTAATACGAAACGAAATTGTCTTTAGAAAGTTAATTGACACAATTGGTTGGTCAATTGTCCACGGGCCACATTCAAATATTTAAGAGATAATTATCGTTTTATTGGTCTTTCTCTTAGATATTTGATGTTCTCTTAAGTTTATGTTTGTTGCATCTTGCATATTGTACTTGTTTCTACTCTCAACTGTATGTTGTCATGCGCAAAACTTGTTCTTTTTTCACTTGTTATGAATACTGTGCGTATCCAGTCCCCTCCATATGTTGCACATTATATACAGCATGTTCCCTTTTGTAATTGAAGGCGGAGCCAATTAAGCATTTCTTTTCATTCTTACATACAGTGTAGATAGAAATATAGGTGAATGGATTGTTGATGTGTTCATATTGTAGGTTCTTAAAATATATCTGTTATCTGTTTGTGTGTGTTTGAATAGGGATGATTCATGTTAAGAGTCCCCAACATAATTTAACGCACAAGATTGCCAGGTAAATAAATGATAAATTGCATGCAACTGAATGAGGAGCACGTGACATGTTCGCGATTGTGTGTGCTTGTTCCTTATTCGTCATGAAATCGCGAAGAATAACAGTATGCGCGCCGATATTGTGTTGTTTTAAGTGTAACAAGAATGGTGATTTGAGAATTTTTGTGGCAGGGTTGGTGTTGTGGTTAGTGTGGGTGGAAGGGGAGGAAGTGGTGTTAAAAGTACAAACAATTGTCCCAATTAGCATGTTTCACTGTCGCCTCGTATTGTCTTTACTTACTCGCATTCATTTCGAACCCTTATAGTGTGTTGCTATGTAATGTTTATGTAAATGAATTGCGAGTTTGACGGGCGTTCCTTAAGTTTCAATAGATGAATTTAAAACTGCCTGTCCTTTTACATATACTAATGCATATATATATATATATATATATATATATATATATATATATATATATATATATATATATATATATATATATATATATGTATACTGATACTTACCTTGATGTACAGATATATGTATTACATATTTGTGCGTAGAAAGGTATATTTAAATTACAATATATTTATATGTAATATATTTCGTCAAATCGCGATGAAACGATGGAAGGATATTAAAAGATGCGTCTTCATTTTATTGGATGCGCGTATTTATATTAACAATATCATATTCAACTGTTAAATATATGTATGTTCACTTGTCTTAATCATCCCTTGTACATATGTACAATGATGTATATAAATGTTTATATATTTACTATTTTTATAACTGGCGAATAAGAGAGCATTGCAATTTTCACAATGTACAAATCAAAATACATAAATGGTACTAAATTGAAACAATATAGTTGCTACCACGACCAGGTTGTCGAAATTAACATTGTTTCATAGATTTTTCAAATTCTTTGTTTTATTAATTAAACAATTTCATATACCTGATATTATTTGCTTGTTGAATTATATTAGTTAATTAACTTTGATTTTATTATTATTTTAGTATCCAAACTGTTTGACAACGGCTTGAGGTTGGATATTTCCAGCTATCCCCACATGAATATTCGCATGAGCACAAAGGGGAAGCGTCCTTTGAGGAGCTTAACCCCAAGTGACAAAGTTCACGCTATTCAACGCATTCACGATGGCGAATCGAAGGCTTCGGTTGCACGAGACATTGGAGTTCCCGAATCGACGTTACGTGGATGGTGTAAAAATGAAGACAAACTACGTTTTATGTCTCGTCAATCAGCGGCGGAGAAAATGAGTGGCGAAGGTTTGACAGAAAAGTTAGATGGGAATACGAATTTACTGGGAGGGCCACCTGAAAAAAGACCGCGTATGGATACTACAATGCCCTTGAATTTTTCGAACAAAATGAAATTTGATGAACTGACATCTTTTAAACGGGTTCCTCTCACTGGTCTAGATTTTGGTGGAAACAAGTCATTGACTGATCTTAACGGATTTAATGGATTGGGTTCTGATTATGGAGCCTTCAATGGTGCAGCCAAAAATAAGGTCTTCGGAGCAGATTTATCAAGGCCTACTGACCCTTCTATTGCTGCTATAAGCCCATTATCAAGTCTTTCTCATCTTTCGGGTCTGACTGGATTATCCCAGTCTCCTTTAGCTATTAGTTTTAATGAACTTACTTCAAACTTAAACTTACTGGCCCAACTAAACCCTGGTTTAGCTGCAATGTCTGGCCTTAATAGTTTGCCAAATGCAGGAACAAATATGAGACTTAAGCCACAAATAAATAGTCCTCGAAGTGAGACTAACGAAAGACAAACTGGACTTACTGTTAAGAATTGGGCAAAACAAAAACCCTCGACCCCTACATCAACAGACTCCTCATCGTTTGGACTTAATTTAAGTCAAAGTGAAACTGTAAAAACTCAGTTGAAGGGCCTTAATGCTCCTCTAATGCCGCCACAATTGGGCACGAATTTGCAATCATTGCAAACATTACCGGAAGACCCATTACTATATTGGTTGAAATCACAACAGGCCATGCTGGGTTTGAATAATCTTTATCCTCCACCTCCTCCAATAGATGCAACAAGTCCACCCATCCGATCTTCAACTCCTCAGCAAAGTTTGCTTGCAAGCACACCTCCAATTATTCCTGCTCCACTAACTCCATCCTCAACACCATCTGGTAGTTTGGATGACAAAAACAGTGCCTGGTTCAATTGGTGCAAAGCATTTGGTGCTAGTCTTAACTCTTTAGCTCCTGCTGCAGCTGCAGTTGCGCTACATGGAAATCCATTGCATCAGCAACCGACATCTATAAATGGTGTGGAACCAACTACTGCTATTGATAGTCAACTTATTGCAAAAACAGGATTTGAAAACATATTATATTCTCATCTCACTAAAGACTCGGCTCCTAGTCCTTCGGTTCAAAGTTCCTCTTCAGTCGAGCAAATAAGTAATGAATTGACAAACAATGTTGATATGTCAAACAAACCAGAAGATCTCTCTGCCAAAGCCACAAAGGTCAAGAGCTCACCACTTAGCCCTTTACCAACTCCAGCACAAAGCCCCGAACCTAATGGTAACCAAGTTGGATCTCATCGTAACAGCCCAGCTCTAAGTCCAATGCCTCTTGTTTCGGAGGGAGATTTAACCGAGTCAGAAACAAAGGTAGATACAAGGAATGCAAGTGTGACCGATTGCAAAGATGTACTCGATAATCTTCTCTACAAAATCCATCGTAATAACAATGATAACAATAATCGACATGTATCATCTACTCCAAGTGAGTCGGAGGCTAGCTATAACAGTGACCACAATAATGCAGATGATTGTTCTCATAACAACAACAATAACTCAAATAAAACAGATGAAGAAGAACGTGTGAAACGCACAGATTTGTACGACGAAATGCATGAAATGGATGTCGACTGCAGAGAAGCTATTAGTCATGGAGAGAAATTTTTACAATGGCTTGAATCCTGCGGTAATCCCCGTGTAACTGCAGTTCAACTTATGCAATTAAGATTCCTCATATCTTCGGTAAAAACTGTCTCAGATCCAAAATCAACTTTCAAGAAATCAACAAGCACCTCAAATTTATCGACTGCCATCGAAATAGACGACTCTTCCGAAGAAAGCAACCGGTCGAAAATGCGTCGCCGCAAATAGGAACAACCCAAATTGGCAACATTTGAGCCAACGTTAGAACCAGAAAATAACAAAGACATTGAAATCATAGATGCCGATGAATATCCAATGAATAAAACAAATCCACCTTCTGTATATCAGTCATCAGCAACACTTTTAAATTCATTATTCTTTGCACCATAGTTAGTTGGGACGATTCAGATGATAACAACAATAGCACAAATAATATTCTTGAATATACTGAATTGACTGAGGTGTCAATTTTAATAAAAAGTCTTAAAAACATTTCTGAATGAGCTTTTTTTGAATTGATAATATCGTATAGAAATATATAACGTACGCAAATTATACATAAATTATCTTTATGGATCGAGAGTTTGCACTTATTACGCATGTATTAAATTTAAGTTAGGTATTAATAAGAACTTCCTGTATAAAATACAATAAATTTAAAATTATTTCATTTTAATTTCTTAATATTTTTTATTTTATTTTATTACGAAATTTTAACATAAAAATATGTTGCTCATTAGATAAATGTGTTATTTTAAGATAAAATAAAAAACTAAAATCGAAAATGTTACTAGATGAATCTTCTTTTTTGTCATTAAGTACCATAATAAAATTTACATTTCCATCATCATAATCATAATAAAAATTTCTAAAATTACTTTGTACACAATCAATTTTTAAATTTTTTCCAATAAAGAAACGCAAAAATTAACAGAAATATTAAAAGCAACAATAACTATCTATATTTTATTTCATTATAAAACGCATGCATACAAACATACATACATACATACATACATACATACATACATACATACATACATACATACATACATACATATACAATAAACAATTTTATCTATCAATAACCAAATAATTATAACACTTTTATAATCAATTCTTATTAAATAATTAAAAATCAAATGGAAAACAATTTAAAAACAAAAATTAATTAATTAAATAATTAATAATTTAAATGCAGAAATTTCGAATTTGAATAATGAAATTATCTTGAAATAAAAATCAGTTTTAGAAGTAAAAAAAATAAATATTTGTACTTTTTTATTCAATGATTTGGAAAGTGAAAGAAACAAATTAAATATCAAGTCCTTAAACGATTTATTAAATATTCGTATTTTGAAAAAAGCGCATTTTGAAAAACTTTTTATTTTTTTCTTCCCTATTCCTATCTACCTGTAACTGTGCAGAAATACATGCAAAATTTCACGAGAAAAAAATTTTACATTTCTTAGATAAATCTATAAGAATATATAGTTGGGTTTTACAATATCCTTAACCCTGCATTTCTTACAAAAGTTTGGCGTTATGACACAGTAGTTTTAGGTGCCCGATGTTGTGATTTAAAATTTTGTGTACTATTTCTGGCATATAATTCCAATAATGCAATTTTAATGCTATTGTGTATTTCTTGCAAAAGTAATTTTAATATTCTAGATTTACATTAAGATCACTGAAAAGAGTTCTATGATAGTGAAAAAACTTTGAATACAATTTTTATCAAGGCATATATTTAACATATATTTAAATTGTTCTTGTATGTGCCTTCTTCTCCCGTGAGCTTCATTACAAATGTAAGCTACACATAAAATAGGTCGGCTTCGTAAACCTGATTTCAACCGACGCACGGACGAACAGACGGACATAGCTCAATCAATTTCTTTTTTCATATCGATCCAATATATATTCTTTTGGGGGTCTAAGTCGAAAATTGTGTAAATTACAAACGGAATGACAAACTTATATATATACCCTTCGGACCAATCAGGTAAAGGGAGACCCAAAATAATAATTTCTCATTATGATTGATACAGAAAAAATAATTTTAGTTTATTTATGCATCTGGGTAGTAATAAATGTTTAAAAGTCAGCTATGAAAGTTCTTTTAAGTTGACAGTTTTCGAATTATATATTCAGAATTTCATTACCAAATCACTTGAATATTACTTAAGAAATAGTTCCGAGACTTATGGAAAAAATTAAGCTGCTGAGAAAATAATAGAAACCATTATCGGTATGCGATATTAACTTCTACTAGCGAAATCCCAGTCTTGATTTCGAAACGACCGTCAACGAATCTTATGCAATCTGTGCCCACAATAAAATCACAATTATTTAGTTCTTTATATAAAAAGACTATTATAAGATAATAAATGACTTAACGTCGAACAGTATTTTGAATTGATTAAATGAAAAAGGTTTAAGATTTGTATTTCCTGTGTAGCTCATATTTGTAATAATGCTCACGGGAGAAGAAGGCACATACAAGAACAATTTAAATGTATGGTTTTGGAAACATAACGAACGAAGCCCGTGTAGAACATTTTGCCAAAATGATAGGACTTGATAAAAATTATATTCAAAGTTTTTTTCACTATCATAGAACTCTTCCCAGTGATCTTAATGTAAATCTAGAATATTATAATTACTTTTGCAAGAAATACACAATAGCATTAAAATAGCATTCTTGGAATAATATGCCAGAAATAGTACAGAAAATTTTAAATCACAACATAGGGCACCTAAAAATACTATATTATCACTTTTGCAAGAAATGCTGGGTTAAGGATATTGGAAAACCCAACTATATATATTCTTATAGATTTATCTAAGAAATGTAAAATTTTTCTTGTGAAATTTTGCATGAAGGAAAAATTAAAAAGTTGTTAAAAATCCCTTTTTTTACTAAATCGTTACATGTGGCCTCATTTTAAGGACTTGATATTTAATTTAGTTTCTTTCACTTTCCAAATCATTCAATAAAAAGTACAAATATTTATTTTTATACTTCAACATTTTTTTGGAATATATATATATATATATATATATATATATATATATATATATATATATATATATATATATATATATATATATATATATATATATATATATATATATATATATATATATATATATATATATATATATATATATATATATATATATATATATATATATATATATATATATATATATATATATCATATAAAAATCTTTAAAACTGGAATAAATTTTTTTCTCAAAGGATCGTAGAATTGCATAATTGCACCAAAAAATGGGTGTTGAAATATATATATATATATATATATATATATATATATATATATATATATATATATATATATATATATATATATATATACGATACGATAAAAAGTACAAAAGATCACAAAATAATTTAGCCAAGTAGTTCCTTGTATATCTTTATACACAAATTTTCGGTTTAATTCTGTTGTAAAAAACTAACAATCAAAAAAATAGATATACCGATATCTGAGATGACATAAAAATAGTAAAAGATATATAAAATTTTATTGATAATTCATGTACTTTTCCCTTAATTAAGAAACACTTTATAATACTATAAATTGCCATGTAAGTGTTGGTGAAAAAACTTTCAAAAATTTCCAAGCTGCTATAGCAAGCGAAAATTCTATTTCCAAAAAATTTAGAACATGTCTTGCTTTGAAGAAAACATAATCCATTTAAAATTCTAGTTTTGTGGTTTAAAAATATAATAGAAATTAGAGTGTAGTGAAAAAATGGGTTCAATTTGAGAAACTCAGGTTCTCTAAAAGTTTATGTTTTTGAAAATTTTTTGTAAGTTTTTGAAACTATAATAGTCTTTAAAGTAATTATTTAGAAAAGTTTAAGAAAGTTTTTTATAACTCAAAAAACGTGTATTTAATTTGTTGAAATTGACATTTTTTGAACATTATAATTTAAATGCTCATAACTTTTAATTCCAGGAATATATTTTCATTTTTTGTAAAATTTTGTCATTAGTTCTTAATAAAATAAAAAAAATATTTATAAACTTATCGAGAAAATTTTTAATTTTTTAAACTAAATACATCTAAATTTTATTTTTTAATTTTAATTGTATAAATTTTCAAGTATATGGGAATACCTCCCCATACAACGAGGTTTTGTAGATCCTTAGCAGAATCCTTAGAAACTCATATAAAAATCTTTAAAACTGGAATAAATTTTTTTCTCAAAGGACCAATTTGAAAATATCAAAAATAAGATTGTTATTAAGTAAAATGTCAGCTTCCAGAATTTTGGAAAAGTAATACGAACTTTAGAATAATTTTTGAAAAGCCTTTGTATAATGACGCAAAATTCCATAAATCTTGATTCGATTATATTTAACCCATAACGTATATATATATATATATATATATATATATATATATATATATATATATATATATATATATATATATATATATATATATATATATATATATATATATATATATATATATATATATATATATATATATGCTTGTATTTAATCAAAATCTGAGTCGATAGCTATGTCCTTTTTTCTGTTGTTGCCACTCTCATATCCACAATAATTGACAAAGTTCAATGAAATTTGGCCTGAGTATTTTGTATTGTCCTAAGAACATTTATATTTAAAAGCTGTAAGTAAAATCGGTTTAGCATATTAAATGGTATAGATTGATATCTGTAAGTGTATATGTATGAAACATTACGCATTTACTTCATACGCATTTGTGATAAATGGTTTTGAAAATTTGGCATCACCGAATATAGCGTTCTTAATTGTTTAAAAATATAAATTTATTATTTATGAAAGTATTTTTTGCTTAGATACTTAAATAAAATAATTACTTTTGTTTTTGCTTTAAAATGTGTGTACACTTTTCAATATATTTTTAGGCACTTTTTTAATAATTTTTAAAAATGTTTAGCTAAATTTAAACCACTTATGCTTCTCAAGAATTGGCAACACTGAACGCGAAGTATCTATTCTAAGAATCTTATACAATCTAAGTCCAAACAGTGCACTAAGGCTGTAAGAAACTTACGATATTTTACGAAATTTTAACTTTAAAATTACTTCCAGAGAATTTATATAAAACTAGCTTTTACCCCCTGTACTTGAAAATAGTGGGGTAGTAGAGGAACCTTTCCCCCTGGTCCTCTCGGAATTGTTTATTAGTGTAAATTTACGTGCCAAACTTTAAGAAGTTAATAGTTAAAAATCATTTGCCAAACAATTTTAGTATTGTGATAAAATATTGAGTTTTCAAGTTTTATATAACCAGAAAAAAATATATCAAATATAATTTCCACTTTCAAAAATGTGTTAATATTTTAAATAAGTCTGCTTTTTTACAAACCAAAACCAAAAAGTTAAAAAATGTGGTACTTTTGTAGGGTGTTATAAAGTCGGTCATGACTGACTATTACACTATAAATATTCATATTTTTCAAACACTTTAATATTTATGAAATATTTCTACTTACAAAACTCATCATATCATCGAGTGGTTCATATACAATAAAGTCTGCAACAAAACTTGCACATTCTTCTGCATTTCGAATTAAAGGAGTATAAAGAAATGCTGTTGGACGTATAGTAGTACAAACAAATTTCTAAAATTAAAGAAATATTAAGTGTAAAAGATATAAGAATGTATATCCCTATTTTTTAAGTTAATACCTGTACTTTACATTCATTAGGAACAGCTAAAACGAGTGGACGTCTTTTACTGTTGCGTATAACAAATTGATTTCGAAAATTTTCGGCATATAATAGTAATACGCGTTCTTTGGCCGAAAGAGTATAATATGATGGTGGATAGCATTCAACGGAATCTTGAAACTCTTCGATAGTTTCGGGAAAGGATAGGTCAATACGTCCAACATTAAATGAATCTTCAGCTTGAATCGGTTGGAAGTCCAAACCATCGAAATCTTCTTCATCTCCTTCCTTATAGCTATACTCTTCTTCATCACATTCCGCTTCTATTTCCTCTACACGATGAGCCTTTTCAATTGCTTTGAGTTCATCGTCATATTTATGCAGATCTATTTTTATTTTCGCTTTTGAAATATAAGCCATTTCTAAATCTTTTTAAACTGAATTTACGCGAAAACTCGAATACAAAATAAATAATAGTGAATTTTAGTAAAACATTGATTGGTTGTCATGCGAACAAAATATTACCTACGAAAAAAATAAAATAACGTTGGCAACATATATATTTATTTATCTATTTATTTTATCAAACAGTGCCATCTGCTGTACGATAGTAAAATGTGGAAATTCATATTTCCGGCATTGAGATTAACTTAGGGTAATGCAGGACATATAAAAATACGATAATACGGTAATTATAAATTTGCTTCGAGGTTTTAATAGTAATTCGTTCTTTTTCATATAAAAATTGCCGTGAAGAAATCAACATGACAACTGGCAGCACGACAAATTTTTGTGAGTGTATTTTTGTTAACATACAAAATGTAAATAATAAATATGAGTAAAAATTTATAAATTTAAATTCAAGAATAAAAATATAAATTTTCACAAAATTTAAATAAAATTCATTCATAACAACAATAGTGGATATACTCAAAAAATTTGTTAAATATTTTTTGGTGTTGCCACTAGTCGGTTTGATTTCTTCACGTATGTTTAAAATAACCCTTTAAGATGTTAACCATTTTACCTACATTTATTGGGATTTAACTTATAATTTTTGTGAATTATTTGCTAAAATATGTAATTCCCAAATCCTGAAAATTATTAATTCGTTAAATTTGAAATGTTTAAGTTTAGTACTAGAAGCTTTTAAAAAATGGAGAAAAAAATGCTTCATTAAAAAAAATAACAAATAAGAATGCTGTATTCCGCTATACTGCATGTATAATACCACACATCACATGCATATAAGTAAGTATTATAGACACATACTCTAACACACCTTGTACATATAAAAATTAATAATGTTACGATTTAAAGCTTCCAAGTCTGTAATAAGACTCGTAAGGTCACCTTTAGCACTACATGGAGCTACAGGTGACCTTACAACTCTCCATGTTAAAGTAAATGCATAAGTAACCATTGCCAACATTAGTGTAATTCACGTATTCATTATAGCTGATACTGAGGACGAAGTACCATTGGAGCAGATTTTCTGATTTTGCACGGCAATAGGACAAAAGCTAATTATTAGGCGAAATGTCGAAACACCTCTTGACATCAGATATAAAAATAAGGATCAATTAAGAAAAGGAAGGATGAAAAGCATAGCAATGCAGATACACTGTCTAGACTCTTACCAAAATAGAGTGCAAGCATTGTACAAAAGTCAGTTCAAAGAAATGTGTAATCGATATTCGTCTTATGCGAAGAATGCTCTATGGCGCAGCGAAACGACGCTATACTGATGAATATAATATCGGCTAAGGAAGAAGGTAAAAGACCAGTTAGGAATGAAATATCCGCGGAAAGTCCAGTAATGATATCTTATTTGGCCCTAGGGAAAGTCTGGATCCCGAACACCTGCAAAAATTAGAATTGGAACAGGTTGCCCAGTAATTTAAAGTTTAATTATAAACCGCAAATAACGAAAAGGTGTAACTTCAGAGAACAAGATGTCATTAATTGTGCGAAGTCAAATTAAAATCATAAGTAATAAAATAAAGCCGGATATGATAGAGTTATATATTTTAAAGGATTTAATGAAGGTCAGCTGGTACTGCTGTCTAACTTACAACTTAAGAAGATTTGTCCCCTAAATTATAAAAGACTGGGATGGACCATATACCTTCATAAGTTAATTAAATGAAGGTTGTTTGGGATAAGATTAGTCTGTGTCTTTTCGGCTCGAACAGGCTTAAGCGTGGGGCAGTGTTACGAAATATAATTTGAATTTTAATTCAACTGTTTGTAACGGTCATGCGTGGGTATGTCCTAGAACTTCTAACAGAATGATAAAACAGTGACAGTTGCAAAACATCATTTGATAATGCAGTGTGTATCCGAATGTCGTTGATACTACAATCTTATAGCAGTGACCATCACCTAAGTGAGTTAGTCTAAATTGATCAGTGATTAACTAAGAGCTATAAGTGAACTGTGCTATCTGTAGATTATTAGACGACAGTGTTATAACAATAAGAAGTTGTGCAAATAAAAAGTTGCTATAATTTGAAAACTACTTAACTCCTTTTATTGCAATAATATAATAAGGTTTATTTAACGATTAAGGAATAACGATTTTGAAAGTTTTTTTTAACGTGTTTTTCTTTTCCAAATTGAATTTTGTCATTTCTAATATACCATGGAGCACCATTTATAATCTGTAAAATTTTAGAATGTTCCCTCTGTTTTCTATTCGTTTTGCAAACCATTCCCCATAAGTGGATACCGTATGCCCATATTGGTCTTAAAATGGTTTTATACAGGATGGTCAATTAACCAATGTAAACAATCTTTAGTTTCTATATAGCGGCGCAATGTAAGTTGCCTATCCAAATAAATACCGAGGTATATAACTAAATCATCCTGAGTGATGTTAACGACATTAAGAGAAACTGGTGGAATGGCCGTATCATCAAAAAATGTTGAAATCGTAAGATCATAACATAAGGACTTATATATTAAGTATGCATTGTGTCCTATAACTCTTCCCTTCTGAAGTACCGATCATCCAAAATGATTCTAATAATTTGTGAGTACATGGTGGTAGGAGAATTCTAATTTCGTATAGTAGGTCCATTATCAAAGACTTTGGCGACATTCATAAATATTGCCGAACATTACCTTTTTAATTCCAAAAAAGGTTCTCTAATCTCTCAAATTACGGTTTACCTGTTCACGGTTTACATGTTCAATAGTTCTATGTTTTTCTCGAAAACCAAACTGGAGCACTGATATGATATATCTATCATTCACATATTGTATAATTTTTCTTTGATTTTTTTTCTTAAATACTTTTAACAAGCAACTGAATTATGTTTTTGTTTCTTACTTGTAATCGACAGTGTTGCGTTACAATTACCTTTTCTCACAAAGAAGCTTCTTTATATCAGAATATAAAAATAAAATTCAAATTTTTTATTTTGTGATATTTAAATGTAATAAAGTTATTAATTTGTATGAATAGATTGTTCCAGTTGGTGTTATTTATATATTAAAAATATATTTGTAAATAAAGTGCATGTTAAAAAATACATCAATTGAAAAACACATAAAAGTAATATGGAACACATAAAACATTATGTGTGAACGTAGTATTAGTATATAGTATAGTCCTCATATGTTTCCTATTTTAAAGCAGTAAAATTGGTTCAGTAAAGATATAGACCGATATCTGATGCAACCTCTAAGTTCAAGCAATGAACTTCCGTATAATTGTCTATTTTAAGTCTCTAAATTGTAAGAAATTTTTCATTAATATTATGTAATGTGAGCTTCATTACTATTCTAAAAATATCAGTAGAAAAAAAGTTACTTTTATGACTCATTAAGTTTTTCTATGTTATATAAGAAAAGCACTTATATAATGTATACGTTTATGAATGTATATGTGTATACGTATATTTACGGAACCTAACGTAATAACTTCACATAAACTTGTGGTTGAGAGTATTGAAGATTGAATATAGCATTCTTACTTGCTTTTTGTTCGGAACAGTGACGTTACAATTTCAGACATATAATTCTTTAAAAAGCGAAAAATATGATTGTAATTTTTTTATGAGTTAAAATAAATGAAAACACTTAGTGAAAAGTCTCAAAATTACTTTTCATTAAAAATCGGTTAACGGATGACGAATAATTTGAAAATAAGAATTATTCCTGTTGGGATCAGTTTCTTAAAATGCAAACACAGGTTACCCGTTTGAATACACTAGTAAAAAATAATGTTTTTTTTTAAGTTGAAAATGATACGTTTAGGGAAGTTAAATTCAATCTATGCATTGTATAATGGACTAGAATCAATTTGTTGGGAAATAAATCAGTAAGTTTTGTTCGTCTCTAAGGATTTGCATGAAATTTAATATGATAGCGAGGAGCGTGACATTTAAACTGTCCCCATGTCTTTTGCAGCTATTTTAGGTGCAAAATGGAATATCGTGTCATGGCCTTTGGAGTTAGAATGCGATTCAAACTTAGGTTTAATTTTGTTAAATTTCATGTAATTCTGACTTGTCAATTAAAAGTAACAAATTTATTTCTATAAAATCGTTTTTGTTTCACTGTGCATTGTAATATTTTTCAATCCAAAAAAAATAAAATATTACAATACAACAGATTCCTGAATTTTTCTCTTGATTTTTTTAGAATCAATCTGCTAAATATATATAAAGGAAAATAAATGTTTCTTCAAATGTTTTTATATAAAGTGTTTACAATTGTCACTAGAATTTTAAGCAATGAACAATGAAAGTGTTATCGACTGGTTGCAGCGTATTTATTCTCTATGTGTATAAAAATGTATGTATTTCTAAGCAATAAATTTTATATTTTTTATTCTAATGCTTGTGAAACTACCAAAGTAATTTAGGCGTTGGCATCATTGTCACTACATATAAAAAAAAATATTTTATTTACCTGTTTTTCGTTTTTCGCTTTTCATTTCATGAGTTTAATTTTGTGCTCTTATAAGAATTTTGTTTTGTCTGTTAGCTTAATATGTCTTTCTCTCGCTTTCTTTTCATTGAGTATTCAAAAGAGAGTGGTATTTTCATAACAAACCAAACAAAAAAACTCAAAAAGAAAGAAATGTTTTAAGCAAGAAAACAAGATCCGATTGAGAATTTTTTGTGTAACCGTGGCATTTAGTTGTCAAAGAATCGTTTATTTGTTTCTCTATTTATTTAAGTTAGAATTGTCTAATAAGAAACATGAAGAAAGTCTGAAATTACTTCAATGTTTTATTTTTAAAATTAAGTATTATAATTTATTATTAGAAATTAAAAATGAAAAATAAAATAGAAAAAAATGCAATAAATGAGGGTAAAAACTTTTTACTCCAATATAATAACGAAAAATTGTAAGTTTTTGTTAAAAATTGAGAAAAAAAAAACAAAAGACTTAACACACAAACCTTATCTATAATATGTTAATACAATAGATTTATGAATATAAGTCGATAAAACAAAAAAAAAAAAAAATAATAATAAATCATTTGTTAATTAATTAATAATTTTTGTATATACTAGAAATTGGTGGATTATTTTTGTTACTGTTATACTTTTAACAATTGCTACACGTTACTACAAAGTTACAGAACCTGATCATGTTTGGTAAGTTGATATTGACTTTTAATTTTAGAAAATAAAGACAATATTCTTAACCATTCTGATGTCAATTTTAGTTGGGATGAAACTCATTTTGGTAAAATGGGCAGTTGGTATATTAATCGTACATTTTTCTTTGATGTTCATCCGCCTTTAGGAAAGGTAAACTTAATTTAAAATCTTGAAATTAAATATTTTAAACTATTAATAAGAAATAATTTTAGATGTTAATTGGTTTATCAGGATATTTAACGGGTTATAATGGAACATATCCTTTTGAAAAACCAGGCGATAAATATAATGGAACTCGTTACGAAGGCATGAGATATGTAAGTAAAATTATAAAAGAGTATAAATTTTCAAATTAATTAATTGATAAAATTTAATTTCCAAAGATTTTAAATCAGGTACCGAGAAATATATATCATTCCATTTTTTATTAAAAAAAAGTATTTTCGTGAAGAAAGATTTTTAAATTTTTTAGATCTTAACTATTTTTTGCATACTGATGGAATTTTCCATCATAAAATTTTGATGAAGAAAGAAAATTTAACAACTCTTTCATTGTAAATTTGTTATTATTATCGACTATTTAAACTAATATAGCATACAAAAAATATTTAATAAATTCTAAAAAAATGTTTTCACTATTCGAATATTATTAATACTAATGGTAAAATATTACTACGACTGAAGTAGCTCCAATCGTGACAAATGGAAAAATTGTGTAAAAATTTTTAACGATATTGCTCATTGTACATCTATGCATTATGAACATATTCATATTTAGTATTAACTGATAAAGTTAATTTTTTAATTTTATATATTGTAAATTAAGAATTCTTATTTAAAATTGAAGTCAAAATTTTTTATTTTAAGTTTTGCACTACACTTGGCGCTCTAATTATGCCAATAGCATTTGATACTGTTCACGATTTAACCCGATCTGTTGAAGCTTCAATCATTGCTGCCGGTTATTTAATTTTTGGTATAAATCATATCTTATGTTAAAATTGTACTCATATTAATAACAAAATAATGATTTCAGATGTGGGTCTATTAACTCTGAATCAGTACATATTATTGGATCCCATATTATTATTCTTCATGACAGCTTCGGTATGGGGAATGGTTAAGGTGTCGAAGAACTCGCATAATGGACATTCGTATACGTGGCAATGGTGGTTGTGGCTCTTCTTTACCGGCACCATGTTGTCCTGCACAATTAGTGTTAAATTTGTTGGTCTCTTTGTTGTTTTACTTGTCGGTCTACATACTGGCAATGAACTCTGGCTAATTTTAGGTGATTTAGAAAAACCCATTGTAAGTTATTTTATCGCATCTGTAAACTAGTAAAACAATAGACTAAACAATCATCCTAAACGAGGTTTTTCTTTTGCTCATTATAGCTAGAGACTATTAAGCAATTGATGTGTCGAGCCATGGCACTTATTGTGTGGCCTTTACTTTTGTACATAACATTTTTCTATATTCACTTGCAAATTTTAAATCGTAGCGGTAACGGAGATGGTTTCTATAGTTCGGCTTTTCAATCGCGTCTAATTGGAAACTCATTATATAATGCAAGTATGCCGCGAGATGTTGCATATGGATCAATAGTAACAATAAAAAACCATAAAACAGGAGGTGGTTATTTGCATTCACATTTCCATTTGTATCCAAAGGGTTTTGGTGCTAAACAACAACAGGTATATATATATATATATATATATATATATATATATATATATATATATATATATATATATATATATATATATATATATATATATATATATATATATATATATATATATATATATATATATATATATATATATATATATATATATAGTTATAATAAGTTTAATAATTATTTCTTTAAAATATGTAATAATTAGATAACAACGTACACACACAAAGATGATAATAATAAATGGCTTATAAAACCATACAATAAAGAATCCTTTAATAGAACTCAGTTATTGAAACATGGAGATCTTGTACGTTTAGAACATGTGACAACACGAAGAAATCTTCATTCCCACAATGAACCGGCTCCAATGACCAAAAAACATTTGCAAGTTACTGGTTATGGTGAAGTATGTTAACAAAACTATTCATTATATTATTTAATTTATTAATGTTGTTTAATTATTTCAATTTATATTGTTATTTTATTAAATAAATAGCAAGGAATTGGTGATGCCAATGACATATGGAAAGTTTTAATAGTTGACGGAAGGATTAATGATACCGTTAAAACTGTTACAACAAAGTTAAAGCTGATTCACTATCTTCAAAATTGTGCTTTGACATCAAGTGGAAAACAATTACCGAAATGGGGATTCGAACAGCAAGAAGTTTCGTGTAACCTAAATATTCGCGATAAAAATTCAAATTGGAATATAGAAGATAATATACATAAAAATTGTAAGTAAAATAATAATCTCTGGCTCTCTCACACACGCAGCGATAAAATAATTTATCAGAATTTTGTTCAGTTCGGGTTTAAAAGTTGGACGCAAAAATGTTCCTATAGACAGACTTAACTAATACAGTTAAATAATGTACATATGTTTATACTAGGTAGATTCTTAATGTTTGTTTCTTTTAGTTAGCTGGAAAATATCTACAATGATACATTATCCTATAAACTAGATTTTTTAGTGTTGTTTTTTGCCTTGTGAAAATTGCTTTTAAAAAATTATCACAAATAAAATATTATAAAAGACAATATCTCACATTTACTGCATAGTTTTCTAATTTTCATGACTTAATGAATTATTGAAAGTGTGGTGGTTAAGAAAATGCTGAACTTTGATGTTCGGAATCCTAGCAAATTAAAAAAAAGACTGATAAATATTATAAAACAAGAAACAACCCATAACAAATAATAACATTAAATGCACAGAGGATTTGAAAAAAGGTAATTTTTTTTTTGAATAATTTATAACGAATTACTGGTAGATGCTCTTTCTTCTTTTATGGATGAAAAACTGGATTAAAATTACATTTCTAGCAAGATAATACTGCAAAAAGCAATCTAAAAGATTGCTTTTGTGGAAGATTGAACGAACACAGAATACATATGTTAGGCTGGTCGGCTTGCAGTCAGACTTAAATCCAATGGGGATCTTGTGGGGATACATGGCCCGAATAGATCTTAAAGTAGAATTTAAGGAAGTTTGGAAGGAAATTAATTCCGATCTTCTTAAATAATAATGGAACCAAGATCAGGTTGTATTTTTAAGCTATCCATAAGAAAGGATCAGCCACTAATTATTAATAATGCAAAAGCAACTGATAAATTTAAGTGCATTTATAGAAAAATTCAATTAAAATGGCAATAAGAAAAAAATAAAATGAAATCCAAATATAGTTTTTAGTTACGAATATTTTAAATGAAAAATATTATTTTCCTCTACATATTTTTTTGTTTGTTTATTTATTTATTATTATTATTATATAATTCTTTAAATAAGTACTATATTTGCTAGAAATGAGATCTGAGTTATCTCAAGTTTTGTAGAGCATCAAGAAAGTTATAGTTAGTCAAGAGCCACTCTATTCTATAAAAGTAGAAATAAAATTATATATTTTCCAATTGTGAAATATTAAAACATTTTACTTTATTTGTACATTTACGTTTTCATTATAGTGACAAGTGTTAGTTTTAGTATTTATGCTCCCGGATTTTTGTCAAGATTTATTGAATCTCATGCTGTAATGTTTCAAGGCAATGCTGGCCTAAAACCAAAAGAAGGAGAAGTTACAAGTCGTCCCTGGCAATGGCCAATAAATTATCGAGTATGTCTTCACAAAATCTAAAATTTTTACATTAAACACATTATTTTATTTTCAGGGACAATTTTTTTCTGGCAGTTCATATCGCATTTACTTACTAGGAAATCCAATAATTTGGTGGAGTAATTTATTATTTTTATGTCTGTTTCTAATAGTATTTTTTGTAAATGCAATTAAAGAAAGACGAGAAGATGGCATCAGATATTTACAGTTAGTGACAAATAAAAACCCAAACACTGATGAAATATATAAAGACAAATCAAAACATTTGAAAGGTGAATATGTTCAATAATTTCGATAATTTTACATTGACAACGTCAAATATTTTCATAGATGAACGTACAGGCACAATGACATTGGAAGCGGCAATATGGTTATTCCTTGGTTGGGTTATTCATTACATACCATTTTGGGCCATGGGGCGCGTATTATATTTTCATCACTACTTTCCAGCCTTAATATTTAATTCAATGTTATCAGGTAATTTTACATTAACGAAAATTAACAATTTAACTATATGTATATAACATCAAACGCTAACAACAAATTGGCAATTATAAAATGATCCTTTGCAACACTTTTATTATTATTTTTTATTTTTATTTTCTACAACACCTTATTTAGTATTTTCATCATATTAAAATTATTTTCCATAAATTCGATTACGCTAATGAGCATAAAAATATGATAAAAAAATCAAAATAAAGTAATGATGAAATATTTAAATATAATAAATATTAAAATTTCAATTTAATATGTCTTAAGGGATGATTACTACCTTACTCTGACCTTCTATAGACTATAAGAGTAATGTATTTTACTTGAAGCCATTTAAATTATTTTAAATAAATTTAGAAAGTTGTTAGTACGTAAACATATAAACTAGGCGAAGAGGTATAGCAACAAACAGTTTATACTTTAATACACTACAAGTATATTAATTCTGTCTTTCCATCTGTAACAAATGGAAAAATGATATGATAAAAATAATATGTTTTCTTATATATCTTTATATTTATTATATAGAATATCAAATTATTTATCAAATTATTAGATATGTAATGTATACAAAACTACTTGATATACAATGAAGATTCGGTATAGCTTGATATAGCGTTCATTCTCATATTTACTTGAAAGAAATGTATTGAGATGATTTTCAATTGAAAGGCTTTTAAATTCGTGTTTTTCAATCAAAATTATTCAAAATATTTTTGTTATAGTTAAATATAAAATCATAAAAACTTAAAAAATACTTAAATAAGAATTTTTAAAAATTCTTATTAAATAGAAAATGCTAACTATAGAAATAAAACGAGTCGTTATTTGACAAGATTTTATTTAATTTTGTATTTTGAATTTGTTTATTCAAAATACAAATTAAATTAAACAAATAATTTAAATATATTTTCTCAAAAAATATACCCATACGAAATTAGAGCTGTTTGTTCTATATAATTAAAATCCTACATTTTAATTATATAGAACAAACAAATTACAATATATATAATTATAATTATTATTATAATTATAATATTTAAAATTAAAATTAAAATTTATAATTATTATATTAATTATAATTATTATAATTATAATTATAATTATAATTATAATTATAATTATAATTATAATTATAATTATAATAATAATAATAATAATAATCTTAAAATATTAAATTCCATATAAAAAATTATAATTATAATTTTTTTATATGGAAGTTAATATTTCAAAGATTTTTACTACGCTCTTTTATATTAGGTAATATGATATTTTTTCTTTACAGGAGTTATGTTTCACCATTTATCTGGTCGCTTGCCAAGATTTGTTCAACATTTGTTACTTGGTGGTTTGTTGTCTGTGTTGGTCTATAGTTTTATGTTGTTCTCGCCACTTGCATACGGAATGAGTGGACCGTTAGCTAATGAACCTAACTCAACAATGCACGGCCTAAAATGGTTATCAACATGGGAATTTTAAATAGTATTCAGCTTGTTTGTGCTTAAATGCTACAAAAAAACTTTCACACAGCTGCTTCCAAATCACAATCATGGACACACACTCAAACACACACATAACATAACAACTAACATTTATTTGAATGTACTGAAAACTATAATAAACACCAAACTAACCCAACAATTAGGAAAATAGAAAGAAGAAACAATTAACTATAAAATATTTCACACACACAAATAACGTCACCCTCAATTACGCAACAAATGAGAATGAAATGTAATGGATTCTTATAATTTTGGAAAAATAATTTTTTGTGAACTCAAGTTTATGCAGAATATTTCAGTATAAACAGCGAAAAGTGCAGGAAATTATATCTAAAAAATTTTCAATAAATTTAATAAAGAATTTAATAAGTATCAAACAAATAAGTAGTTACAGTTTGTCAAACCCGACTATTTATTATCCTACACCACATTCATATAAAGGTATTTTTTCTTAATTCGTAATTAAGAGTACAGTGTATTATAATGGTACTAACATTAATGTGGGACTAGCGCGATTTGGTCTGTTGGTGTTATACGGGAGCTAGAAGAAACTATGGACCGACCGTCGCAAAATTTCACGCATGGTTTTCTGCTTATATTTGATTTAATAAATTTTTATTATAATACCAACATATATGCGAGATTTTACCCTTTAAAGTGAAATTTGGTATAGGTGAGAGGTTGTACACTCAAAAAAGTTTTACATTTACTGTTTGTAGTTTATTCAAAAAGATTTTTCAGAATAGTACACACACATATATATATATATATATATATATATATATATATATATATATATATATATATATATATATATATATATATATATATATATATATATATATATATATATATATATATATATATATATATATATATATATATATATATATACCAATATTTTCTGCTATTTTTTCCTTCTCAATTCATATCCGGATGAGGAAATCTCACAAAAGGTGGCAATCAGACAAAATTGTTTAAGCATACGTTAAGTTATTGATTTTATCCAATTTTGTTTTTAAATATTTATTCTGACATATATATCCTGTGTGAGGAAGATTTGAACAAAATCGAAAATGAATTTACATCTTTAGTCTGGCAACTGAACATTCAAGTAAACTGATCGAAACTATGGACAAAGTATACACTTCGAATACGAACATTGAAGAGCTCTTTCAGGAAAAAAGAAAATAAGAAAGAGAATGACAACAAACTAAATCACCAGCTGCTAAGCTGAGACTTTGTAAAGCAAGTAAAAAGTTGAAACAAGCCCTTCAAGCAAAAAAAATAACCGATAGTGTGGAAATTACATCGAAAGTTTGCCAAACAATTTCTTTACAAATAATTTTCTTTGGAAGGCAGCAAAAAGACGCCTACGTAAGTCTGACAACTCTTGGCCTTTCTAACATCTTTGAGAAACTATTCCAAATATAATTTTACCAATCTTGAATATATGAAATATCATCCCAGTTCACCAATTTGGATTTCGTGAAGAAACATTTTCCAGATAAATCGTCTAACTGGAGAGATAAGAAAATTTTTTAATTTAAGAAATACTGTTCTGCATTCTTTTTAGACGTTTCACAGGCTTTTGATAAAGTTTCGCATATGGGTTTATAAAATAAAATAAAATCTTTACTACCACCATTTACTCATGGACTACTTGAATCCTTTTTGAGTGTCCGAACTTTTAAGTAAAGTATAAAGAACACATCACGGAGGAAATTGTAATAAAAGCTAATGTCCCTTAAGGAAGTGGACTGGGACCTTTATTGTATTTGATATATACTTCTAATATGCCCGTATGTAACAACTTGACTATCTCCACATTTGGCGACAACACGGCAATTTTTAGCTGTAATGAGTGTCCATATATTGCTTCAGCACAACTGAACACGTATTTTCGAAGTTTGGAAATATGATTAAGAGATTGGCGTATACAAGTTAATGAACTGAAGTATAAACATATAACTTACACTTTTATAAGGGAAGATTGTCAATCAGTCACACCTAATAATATTATACTATACGCAAACTGTATACCGTACCTTGGAAGTGCTTCAGAAGTACTTGTCAAAACTCCTCGGCTATCCGAACTTGCAATATATCTTATCGAAGTGTAATGTAATTCTAGATCTCGTAGATCGGACTTTCCTCCTCGATATTAAAAAAGATAAATACAAGAATGATAGTCTCTTTCAGAAAAATTCGTTATTAGTTTTAAAATGTAAGCTACATATTTTAGAATAATTCACAATTTTGTTTATTTCAAATGAAAATGTAAACGGTAAGTTTTTTTAAGAAATTTCATTCCTTTTAAATGTGTTTTTCTGTTGATTTTACCTTCATAATATGTTGAGTGTATGGAACCTTTGATTTGGCACATGTTTTTGGAATATCTTAAAACTAATTTGAGCCAAATTTCAACAAAATCGTTTTGTATTTAGAACTTTTGTTACCTTAAATAACCATCATCCTTAGGCCAAAAAATTACACATTCTAATTGTCATTAAGATATTTTTTTATTTTATTTTGTGCACAAGGTTTCATGTACAGCCAGCCAGCAGGCTAGACGGGCAGATATCGTAAGATCGACTCAGAAAGTGATCCTGAGCAAAACGGTATATTTAAAAGTGGTTGAAGCACAATTTGTAGGGTATAAATATAATGATCTGTTTTAAAATTACTATATTTATAATAGAGACCAATACAATTTTAATCAATTTGGATTTTGGAGAATTTTACATATACCTAATACAAAGAAATTTTAAAATATGATTCTATATGTTATATAAATGAAGGAATATAATTTATGTGTGAATAGTAGTTAAATGAATAAAATTATGTATAAAATAAAAAATATTGTGGATAAATCTCCAGTAGTCAAAAAATGAGCAATTTGAAAATTCAAAAAAAAGTAATAATAAATAAATAAATAAAACGAACTTCTGTGTTTTTTTTTTTTTTGGCCGAAAAAGCGTCTACATTTATTTCTATTTAAAATAAAATTTTTCATAATTTTCTTAACATAGAAATTTACAATTTTAATTTTATCCAAAAATCCTATAGTTCTTTGTCCAGACACTATCAAATTCAACTAATTTTTTATTAAATTTTTGACTAAAATCACAAAGCCTGAATTTTAAAAAGTCCTTTGGAAAACTTATAGATTTGTATTAAAAATGGATTATGCACCAATGTGCAATAGAAGACAACATTAGAAGTTATATTTATCTACTTGAAGATATATTAGAAGCAATTCAATATTTGACAATGCCAAGAAAAATTTGTATTTATATAGAATGAACTGTATATTCAAACACTTTTCCAAATAAGTAGAACTTAGATGGTTAAATGGTTACATACAAAGTCATTAAGAATATGTTTTGCCTCTCCAAGCAAGAAAGCTTCTTCTCAACTTTAACCTTTTAAAAATAGCAAGTAAGAATATCAATGCGGTGTAATTTGTCTTTACATTCCAGTACCTATGCACATTGTGTCCAAATTGATTTTTTGGAAATAATTAGGTAATTTCTGAACTGCTGGAGATATCTCAATGAAATTTTACGTAGTCAAAGCTGAGTCGATAGACGTAGTCAGTGACCCTCTTATGTTGACCACCTCGGGTATGCTGACTTTAAAAAACTCGCCAAAAATTAATTTATGAATTGAGAAAAAAGAAATTTTGTATTTTACTATATTCCATAAATTTTTTAAACAAATGATAGAAACAAAATTCATTATGTAAACATCATAACATTTGTATGTATAAATCAAGTGTATAAACAGATCAAACTTTTCGTAAAAAAGCCTAATTTAATGTGGATTTTCAGCCAAGTTTTAAACTTGAACTTTTTTCTAAAAATCCAAAAAAATATAAATTTTCTTTATTACACTATTATTTTTTTCTTATCTGACATATATTTTGAAAAATATAGAATCTGCAGTAAGTCCGCTATCCTAAAAAAAATAAAAATAAACAGGGCTAAAATGGGTTCACTTCGACTTCAGTATCTTTGAAACAATATGGATAATAAAAATATGTAAGCGTATTTTTTAGACATTTACAATGACTATCTATACACAAAATTTCTTTTCTCTCAATTCATAGATGAATTTTTGCCAATTTTTTTAAAATCAACATATTGCATCTGCGTGTAACTCCAGAAATAATTAAATAAGAATTCAAAAAATTTTGGCCAAATTGTTTGTTATTGTTCTAGGCAGTTTCTTATTTTTAAATAAGAACAAGCTTAGAACAATAACAAAGAATGTGGCCAAATTTCTTTAAATATTTCAATCGCTATAGACTAGAATCTGAGATAGAACTTAACCGTACTACATCGTCATAGTAAAACTCATCTAAATCGGATTAATTGAATATCATTATGTGATATTTATCACAATTTTAATTTATAACAGTAACTGAATGTAACCAAAAGCTTTTAAGCATAAAATATTATATTTAAATTCAGCACAATAATTTTTCTTACTGTTTTTAATATACCCACTCCGGAATAGACTATGCTTAAAAACACTTTAATGTGGAATAATTCCATCCAAAATTTAGAATATTTTTTTAATTGTCTTAAATATAATAATTTCGTGAATATTTCAAAAGGACTGGGCGTAAATTTAACTTAGTGAAAATTTGAATTGAGTACAATAATCCACATTTAAATATGACTTCAATATGGGATAACAATTACGGAATAGCAAAGTTTAATGTTCATTAAATAACCTAAAATTAAAGTATTTTAATAAAATCAGGAAATAATATCTTCCACACTGAATTTCAAGAATATCGAATCACATTTTACTGAAAGATATTTAGGATTCGGCATAGAAAAATATAGGATATTTATTGTTACTACACTGAACCAAATGTCGTAGGTAATAATAACGAAATATTTTCGTAGCTTTTTACTCTAATTAACATATTATTTATTCAAATTGAAAAATTTTCTTAAAATATTAAAAAAATTGAATAAAATTTCGTTAAAAATTAACGAAAAATATGTTATATCAACAGATATTTAGTAAAAATGACATTAACGCATCAAATTTAAATTAAACGATTTTTTTACGAATTAAAATAATCATATTGACTATTTTTCATAAATTTGAAGAATTTACGAAAAATTCACGAAAATTTTCGTTATTATGAATTAGAGTTTCGTTGGCGTTGGAAACTACCTTAGATTTTATAATATTCTAATCCCGGGAATGACATTTTTTTATTCCCGGTAACAAAAATTCCCGGGTAGAGAGAAACCCTAGCAAAAACCTGTCCTAAAGAATCTTTCGGTTCACGAAACAGTAGAAAGTGCCAACCCGACTTACTTTTAATTGTTACAATGTCCTCTTGTATGTATGAAAGGAAACATAGGCTATTTTTAAGTAGTGCAGATAGGAGTTACCCCCTACATAAATCATATATTCATTATCATGCTTCTGTAAGACAGATTTAGTGAAAATAATACTGAAAGACAAGTAAAGAAAATAAATAATGAAATACTTTTTTATATTTTTTAAGATTTGCTGAAATAGGAGAAGCGAATTGCGGCGAGTATTTATTAGTAAATAAAAATAAGAGCAGTTTTCAAAATTCTGTCTTCCCACAAATATTAAAAAATCAATTAAATTAAAATTTTGAAATATTAGATTTAGATTAAATTTGAGTGTAAATATGGGGTTAACAATTATCCGTTTTCACTTTCAAATAAAAACTCTATAAATGTTAAGCGTATGAGTGAGTGCATGGTATTACAAAACATTTTGTTAGTGTAAAGCATCGTTTAGCTATCAAATATGCTGACAGTAACCGGAGATGGTGGTACTTTTCAAAATGCCCTCGATTTTTTCCAACCAAAATAAACTTTATATTCAGTGGTTTTAACATTCAAACATTCAAATTTTAAATGACAAGAAATAACAACTTTTTATATAGCTTGTTTCTGTATCTCGAACGAAAGCTTTCGTTCGCTTCCTAAGCGAAAGAAAACACATTTGGTTTCTTTAACCGTAATCTGTGCGAACAATGAGTCGTACGTAAGAGTTTCTGTATTTCGAACTTAAATGTCAAAATCAGTCATTTGCTTTTTAGCCTTCGCTAACTGAATTTTTGAATGAAAAATTATAATAAATTACTAGTCAAAAACTTGAAAATTTAAAAATTTGGTATTGCTGAAATTTCAAAGATTGAAAAACCCAATTTTAAAAGAATTCGTTCGACATAGAAAAACAGGCAATAACCAATTTTTAATATATGAATAAGTGAAATAAAATAAAATCTCACATGATAACTAAAAATTACTTAATGTTAATTTCAGGCATTTTATTTTTTATTGTTCCTTCGATAATATTTAACCTACGTCTTAATTAAAATATATTTTCAATCTAAATTTAGTGATTACATTTCTAAAATATATTCAATCAACAACAGAACTTGTCCCTAAGAGTTCTTGTTATGGCAAGCAATATGAATTTGGAACAGAAAAAAAGGCGGGCTCCGTTCATAATTTTATCACTAGTGACTTAAACTATTTTTTTTTTTTTTGTAATTGTAAAAATAATTTCAATCAAATAAAAATTAAAACTGTAGTTTAAGTGATCTCATTTCTTATTGTAATTATAACCTAATTTGTATTTTCTAAAAAAGAACATTATACTGAGATTAGGGGACTTTAATTTTGAAGAACATGTTTCATTGCAAACAATTATTAATAAATATTTATAATTTAACCCAAATATATATTATTCCATTTAATATTGATTTTTATTTGTCAAAGATCTATTTTTGAGTTCTACTAACATTAGAGAAAAATGTTATTTTTGAACTAAATTGTAGAACAGATTTTATCTATTTACTTAATAGCAATGAAGGACAGTTAATATTTAGCACTATTTGGAAAGTGCAAATTTAATTTACTTTCTCCGTTCTGTTTTTACCCATGTAAGTAAACAACCATTTTGATAACTAAACGATATCAGTAAAAAATCAGCTGAGCTGATAGCTGTTGTACCATGAGTGAGTGTGATTCAAATACTTCGTTTATTCCTTCGCAGACGGACATTGACGCTCATTTCATCAGACGACTATTTGACTCAAATACTTCGTTTATTCCTTCGCAGACGGACATTGACGCTCATTTCATCAGACGACTATTTGATAAAAATGTGTGTGCAAGTGAGTTAAGTGTTGTGATTGAGAATTTATTTTTATAAATGGTTGTACGAAGTGTCATCTAAATGACACTATATAGTGAAACAAGTGATGAAGTAGACAGACATATATATTGTTGTTGTAAATAAATTCAGCTGTCGCGATGAAAATGTAATTGTTTGTGACTGTATTTTTGTTGCAGACGACTTACGGTGTTTGTATTAGACCAAATATTCGATAATCGACTGTGTAAACAGGATGTTTTTGACTAGAGTTTCAAGTTTTATTAATATACGAGTGATTAATTTTTATTATTTTGTCGCGAATAGTTTAATATATTAATGAAATGTTATTCTTACTTCGAACATATAAGTATTCCATTTATAGTGGGTAATACTTACTATCTCGTGAGAGAGAGGAAGAGAGAAAGAGAGAGTTCTGCGATATTACATCAAAACATATATTATTTTGTACGTTAGCTTGACAAAAACATATTGACAAATCGACAATATATATAGTCAATTTTGTTTTATACTATTCCTTTGTTAATATAAAAAAAAAACTTTAATTTCATATGACTAATATCAAGTATAATAAATGATAATTGTTGATATCACTAAATTTAAAAGCTTTTGATATTCTTTGGATATGGTATGTAAAAGGGATACGCCTCTACAAGCGAAAACGTTAATATCGTGGAATTACTTGTATAAGTAATAGAGATAATAATACAAGAAATTCCATGAAACTATTAATATCTTATATCTCAACAAACTTTTTAGCAAAATTTCTAGAAATTTGGCAGATAAAAAATACAAGACTTTAGATTTCAAAAAAGAAATCTATGAGTAATATTCAGCTTAAAAACAAAATTTTTAATATCGTATTCGTTATTAAAGATCGACATTTAAAATTTGATATAACCGAATATACTTTTTTCTGATTTTTATTTTTCATTTAATAATATGTTAGTGTTCAATATGGAATGATAATTTTTTTAATCTTGTTTTCGACATCCATACATCGTATGGGAATTTTTTAAATCATTTTTAAATTTTGATCTTATATATAAAAATCCTTAAAAAAATTAAAACATCGTGTCAATATTAAATTTAGTGATTATATTAGATGTCAGTCTTTAATATTTTATTTTTGAATTAATTTTTTTTATTAGAATCATATTAATAGTTTAAACGTAGCAGAAGGACATAATAAAATCGCCGCAGATTTTACTACGTCCTTGTGTCATTCGGACTCTATATATAGTTTATTCTATTATACAAGAAATAACAAAATGTATATACTCTCTTTCATCACTTTAGTTGTTTTCCATCATAAAATTATAAAAGCTTAATTTTTGTAATTTTTAAAAATAAAAAACTTTGTTAAACCAGAAAACAAACACATCTATTAAATATAACTGTATCCACTTTCATAAAGCATCTTATTTTATAGCAAAATCTTAGCTTTTCAAAAAAATTTACAGGTTGTTCTTCAAAATGGGACAAATGTCCTTTTTTAATAATTTAATTGATATTTCCTATTAATTTTAATAAATTATGTTGTTATGCATTAACAGTTTTGCTTTATAAACTTTGCTGTCACACTTCCTATTTTATTTATTTTTTTCTAAATATTTGTTAAAATATATAAATGTTGAGAAATCAATCTCGCAGAATCGATTGGCTAGGTTTACCTCTCAAATGGAATGAAATTAGAAAATTTATTCCATTTATTTTTAAACAGCACCTTTTTAATATAAAAATAAGGAATAGACTTCTAGCCCAATTAATCCCAGTTGGACACTAACTAGACAATGCACATTCTTACAGCGATTTTAAACGCACCAGTTTGAGTCAGTTTCAGTCTTTTTCTATCTACGGAGGGTAAAAGACAACAATAATAGAATGGAACAAAGGTAAGGTGTTTGAAAAGTCACAATAACAGTAAAATATGTGTCATAATTTAATACAAACTATCTTTTCTCCCAACACACCTGGGTCAGATATACTTGTTGTTTGAAAGAAAAAAATAAAATAAATCATATAAATCAATAGTAAAATAAATCAATTCCCTGAATTTCAGTAAATTACTCAATCATTAATGTTTGTTACGCTCTTAATAAACAATTAAGTATGTCTTTTCTTTTTGGGTGTGTTTGCACACAAATGTAGATTATTTGTGTTAATATCATTTTCATGTATTAATTTGTATGTGTGCATTTTGACTAATCTTCATTTGATTTCGATCTGTGTACATCTTTTATGACTGGCGCTAGGATTTAAATTCACTTCCTTTCACATTTAATTGCGACAATATCGATAAGTGTCACCACAACACACATACATTCACACATTTAGAATATATGTGTGCATTATTTGACACAAACATAAATATGTGAGTTTGTGTTTTTGTTTATTACGAATAATGCGACGCATAAATATTTTACATCTAACTAACAATATGTATATGCTTGTATATTATCCTTTGAAATACAACTCATATTATCGTAACTGAATAATAACTACCTGTATGCTTTGCGGCTCATTAATAAAAACGTAAACAACATTTAAAGCCTAATTAAAAAGTGTTCAGTTCAATTAAGTTTCAGTAAATCTAAATCTACACCCCAAACTTGTACCTTCAAAATAACAATATACAGATAATAGAAATAAGTTGTTCTATTTTCCTTTTTGCGATTCAATTTACTTTTACTGTTTTAATCGTATGATGTTTTATAAATAGGAGGATCTACATTTTTTAATTTATATGTTTATTTAATAATATTCTTATGTGATTTCTAATTTTCTATTATCTTTCCACAAACACGAATAATTTACATTTAAAACAATTCAGAAATATTTAACCATACAAAAAGTTATTGGAAAAAGTCGTCGTCATCAATTTCGTTTATTTGAGACCAAATGCGTAATTAGCTACCTGATCCGTTTGTCCGGCTAGAATATATAAAAATATTAATAACTCCTTTTAGCGTTTAATTGCTTCATAAATGTCTTGTATTCTGCGGAAAAGCGCGTCATCCGTCATTGTTCAAGAGAGGATTGATCATTAGTTCTTCTGATATTATCGAGTACTTAGAGTCCGTCCGTCTGTCTCTGTGTTATTGTTTGTGTGTGCGTGTATTAACGCTAAAAGAGTCAGTGAAATAAACGGATCAAATAATTTACCTATAGTCTGGTCAGGCAATCTAAATATGTAATTGACTGACTGATTTAGCGATGAGAACGAAAATGTATAGTTAAATCAACACCAGAATTACACTAGACTGATGTTTATTTTTTGTTAATTGACATGGACTAAGGCATATAATATGTGCAATGAGAAAATAATGTATCGGACAGACAAAATGACGAAATTGAAGAAAAATAAGAAAAAATGTTAAAATTTCGATATTCAAAAACTAGGCGATGCGTTCTATAAAAGTTGAGCATGCACGAGAAAGGACATCAATCACAAACTGACACTATACATCATAACATCAAAACAGAACACAAATATTAAATATTGGAATATTAAAAATCAAAGAAGAATAATAATAAACGAAAACATGAATACATATAATGTAGCAACTGTATTTCTTTTCACATTCTCTTTTGTGCTTAACAATGGGAATGGATTGTATATTAAAACCGCAACTGAACAGAAAAATAATGTCAACAAGAATGATGAATGGAGTATATTCAAGAAAAAACTCGGATTAACCAATCAAAAAGGTAAATATTGACATTAAAAACCTCAATTAAAGAGTGAAATAAAAATATTATAAAATATAACAATTAGTTTTCGAAATTAAATTAAAATAAATTAAATTAAATTAAATTAAATTAAATTAATTAAATGTATTAATGATATAATTTTTTGTCTACAGTTGATTTATTAAAGTCTCAAAAGGATCAACAAGGTACTGTGGAATTATTGAATAGATTCATTGAAGAAAACCCCAAATACAATAAACCTGAAGTCACAAATGAGGAAACCGCAAAATCTAATTTATCCAATCACTTTTTACAAGTCTACCATTATATGCTCAAACAATTAAAATTGTCACGTAGCACCTTGAAGACATCCCTCAATTTCGAATTGGCTGATAAACCGCAAAATAACCTTAAACGTTCGCGTCGCAAGATTGCTGTTAAAATGGTTTCTGACATGCCATCCGAAAAAATTGACGATCTATTAAAGATGTTTAATGAAAAACATGGCATAAATAAACAAGATAATGAAGACGATGATGATGATGTTCCAACTGATTCTGATGTTGACTACAGAGATTTTCCAATAAATCTTCCTTCGGCTATGGATCCAGATTATATGTATGAAAATCTTTATGAAGATGAAGGAGATCTTGCTGTGCCCGCTAAATCACATCATAATTCACAATACGGATCTTTACAAGACTTAATATTACAAGCCAGTCGCAATCAATGGCAGCGTGAAATCGAAGAAACTAAATTGCACAATCGTAATAATGAGCATATCATTTAAATCTACCAATGTTTGTTATTTATTGAAAGAAATGATTAAGTGCAATATCATCAACTATCATATTTAACGAGTAACACGTAGATCGCTGTTATTAAACAAATATATATGTACATTTATTATTTTCAATGCAGCATTTTGTATTGATTTCCGTCAACTTTGTAAGAGACTTTTAATTAATTCGCTAGAACGAATTATTTTTCCTTAGTCTTAATAGGATGACGAAATCTCCAGTAGTTCATTCAAATACATTTAAACGTGAATATGAATATTGAACAAAATTATTTAACTAATATTTAAGAAATGTAATTAACAATATATGTTTATTTATTATTTAATTCAAATTAATGCTTAATTTTTACATTTTTATTTATTTTAAAAATTCATTTGTAAAGTTAATAAACATGCAATTCAAATTAAAATAATTCTTTATTTTTAAGTAAAATTAAATAAGATAAATTTGCTTCAGGAAATAAAATTGGAAGTAATGACGTGTTAACATTTGTATGATAAATCCATTACTTCTGCTATTCGTCGTACATATTATGAGGTTATTAAAATAAATAAGTTTCACAATATACAATAACATAGTTTTTTTTTATTGTTAAACCTTGCAGGTTTTAGTCGGAATTTGTAGGAAATAGTTTTGATATTTCAAGTAGTATATATATATATATATATATATATATATATATATATATATATATATATATATATATATATATATATATATATATATATATATATATATATATATATATATATATATATATATATATATATATATATATATATATATATATATTTATTTATTTATATTTTTATTAAAAAAAAATAAAATCGTTACGTTATCTTGCTAACCAGATGTCAGATGTACAATCGCCTCCAGGATAACGCATTTCATGTGGTAGAGTTGGCCCATAAGGTTCCTTTCCAAAGTCAACAAAGAAATCTTCATTTAATTTCAAACCACCATTTTCAACATCAACATCAATTAAACAAATGTGACCACCCTTTTCAATCATTCTTGGATAGAACTGAAAAGAAGACTCTATGAGTTTTTTCGTTCTTCTACTTGGAAAAGAAAATTCAATAATTACTATTTTATCCCATGCAGAGAACAGTGAGGTTGATACGTATAAACGTTTACCGTCTAAAGAAAGTTGCATCATTTGAGGTCCTCCTTCCAAACGCTTTCCTTTCAAATAAACAGGATCTGGACGTTCCTGAAATAACCAGAAATAGTATTAATTTTTACAATGTTTAACAGCTTTTGTATTGCTATCACTTACATCCAATTCTTTGTCCTCAATTACTTTAACATCTTCCAAATCTTTGCATATGGGACCTCCTAAGAATACTTGTCCCACCAATTTTGGATGTTCTGGATCCGTAATATCATATTGGCGAACATCTCCATGACGCCAACAATTAAGATACAAGAAACGATCATCGAGTGATAGAACAATATCTGATATCATGCCACCAACTTCTTGTGGTTCCTTATCGCCAAATTTTACGAATTTTGAAGGTATATCAATTACTTTTTTACAGTCAAATTCATCAGAGTTTTCTTTCTTTTTAAAATAGTAAACATTTGCATTTAAAGCACAACCTACTAAACCTTCTGGTCTCAATGGATCGTGCATGAAACGAATTTCCAAAGGCGTAAAACCTTCAAAACCCAAATCAATTGTTTGATATAATGTACGTGTTGACCACTTAAAGAAATTAATACGACATCCATATTCAATACGATCATGAACATCTTCATCTTTCCAACCTCTAAAATATTAATAAGCGAAAATAATGTAAAAATATTGCAAAAAAATTAATTTTGCATTAAAAGATTTGAAGTTTTTTTTATAAAATTATCATGTTTTGAATT
>PYHX02000467.1:51751245-51798745 GCA_004302925.2 Cochliomyia hominivorax
ACTAACCAAAATAAATAAAAAAATAAAAAAACAAAACGTTGCTAATTCCCAATTCCACTCTGGGTCTAAAGTTCGATTGCTTTGCTCTTTATATTATTTTGATTTAAAACAAGATCAGTTTTAAGAGCTGCCTCTACAAGTAACTATGAAAAAGTCATCTCACCAAAAAAATATTCCACAATGTTAAAACAATCGTCTCTTCAGACAACTTTAATATACTTTATTTGTACCAATACCACCAATAATAAAATAATCTTAAGTTGTGTTTGTTTTTTTCACCCTACCTCAGTAGAGAATTCATTATGTATTCATTAGGAAACACGTTGAATAAGTGTATATAAAAATATCAATTACTACATATAAGTTTATTTTGATTTAATTACTTTATATCAAAATCAACATTACTTTAAAAAATCAACGATGTAGATTTATTAATTCATTTAATGTATGATTTGAATAAAATGTAAAATTTTAATAAAACTTATAGATTTATAGATCTTTTAATTATGCTTTATTTATGTTTTGAATAGGATTTATGATGTACGAATATAATTGAAATCATAAAGATTCCTAATATAACCAGATAAACCTGGTTGACCAAATTAATTGTATGATTGTGTACGTATGTAATTCTGTTTGTTGCATTAAGTGATGTATTCGAAATTTCATACGGATGACTTAGAGTTTATCTCAGTTGAATTTAATAATACATTCTTATGTATTATTTAAATAAAAATTATAAAATATTAATGATGTTTAAAATATGCATGCAAACATAAACTTGTACGTTTATGATTTATCTACAAAAAATGAAGATACGATGTTTTTTAAATATACATATATAAAGTTTTATTGTTCGAGGAATTGTGAAATAACATCGGCATGATTTATACTAATGATTTTTTAAATACTATTTATCTTCATTTGTAATATAATTAGTAACAATTATGTTTGTATTACAACTCGTTTTGTCAGGTTCTAAAATCCATTCTCTGAAATTAACTCAAATCATTCATTAATTCATATTGGCTATATACCATTCCATGCTTCAACTAATTTCAAAAAGGGTAACCTTTTATTTAGTGGCGAATCTAATTTTAAATAATTCAATACAGATAGAGTGTCATGTAAGAAAAACAAAGAAAATTGATAATATCTAAAGACAAGTGGGTGGCAATGTTTGATTTTAAATATTTTTCATGTTATTGAAATTCAAATTTCATTTTGGTGCCCCATATGTTACGTACACAGTTCAAAAGGAACGGAAAATGTCATATGAAATGTTAAAAGTTGCTTAAGTTTTGAACAGTTAATTTTAAAATTCGTATTGTTTTTATTGTATTATAATTTCCAAGGAAATATATTTAAATTTTTGTTGTCATTTTTGAATAATAAACATATTTTAAAAAATTAAAAAAAAAAAATAAATTTAAAGATAATATAATAAACCATAAGTACTTATTGGGAAAAAGTTGCTTAGGTTTCGAACAGTACTGTATATCTTTTTTAAAAAACTGATTTGTTTCAAAACATGTACATTGGCCGGGAAAAAGTGTTAATACCTATTAAGTAAATGTTGGTTATTAAACTTAAACAGATTTAAGAAAATTTATAATTCAAATATATTTTTTTATTGCGACTAAATTAAATAAGATAATTTTTAAATCTCCTACAATAATTTGTTCTTAATTTTTTACTTATGGAAAATTTACTCAATATAAACGATATGTTTTTAGTTAAATAAGTATTTAGGAACAAATATATATTAATTCAGAATTTTTGCACGACTTAACGATCCAACATAACTTTTATGGATAGAATAACAATTACCCGTAATATTTTTTTATCTATATAAGTAGCATTTTTTTTTTCGAAATTATTATATAAAATATAATAGCATATGACTTCCTCGTATAATACATTTACAGAGAAATTTCAATTTCGAAATTATTTTTACGAAGAGTAGCGATTAAAATACATCAACTTTCTAGATACTCTAGGAAAGTGCACAATACTGAATCTTTTACTTTGCAAATTTTGTGAAAACTTGATTTCTTATTTTCGATTCCACCCAACTGGTATTATTTTAAAACCGGATATTTTATCATAAAGCATTATGCTTTTTGTGATTTTATCAAATAAATTTCTATTGTAAAATAACCACTACAATCGTTCGGTAAAGTTTTTTAGAGAATGTTTTTATTTAGTGGCATACATTTAGAATGGATTTCAAATAGACTTCTAGAAGTAAACCTGGATCTACAAGGATCTACTTTCCATTACACGGTATATGTTTTTTTTGTTTTTTTTGTTTTTTTTTGTTTTTTTTTTTTTTTTTTTTGTTTAAACTCAAAATTTATGTACAAAACCGGCTAAACGGTTTTTGACATAAAACCGTATTCGGAAACTTCTTCTTTTGAAAAGCCCATTTATCGAATATTACAAGAACCGGTTTTCTGAAAATGAAATTTTTTTTTAATACTCTTATTACAGTATTAAAGTAATAAATTAAAATCGGAAATATCTATGAATTAAAACAAAAAAAAAAAGAAACTTGTTTTAAATTATTTAAACATTAAAAAAATTATATAAAATTTCAATATTTTTGTTTTTGTACGAATTTTGTCAAGTCATTTTTGTTTAAAGGTAAATATTCAGATATTTAGATACACATGTATAGAATACAAACGTATTTATCAGAGGGTATATTTTAGAAAAAAAAATATTCATGATTTGATGAAAAAATATTTAACATATATATATGGCCCTTATAATTCTGAAGAAAAATCGTTTACTTGTGTGGAATAACTTTTATAGATATATTTAGACCAAAGTAAGATTTTGATCCCATCAAACCCTATTGGAATTTCATTTTAATTTTCATTGCATTTCCTTTGCTTGATTATAAAGCTACATTTATTAGTTATCCTTTATAATAAGCAGGGTAAGCAATTTTCTGTAAAAAGTGAATTTTTTTGACAAGTTTTCCGGATCGGAATTTTGGGTATTTTGGAATGAAAAAGTGGGAATCTTTTTAAGTCCTAAATTGAAGACTGCTTTCTTCATATTATATACAAATTTCATAAAATTTTTAAAATTTAGTTAATGTCATATATTACAATCTTTCTTTCATAAGTGCACCAAAAATAAAAATTTTTGAATTGTTGACAAATAGTAATAGTAATATGAGCATATATCATTTTCAAGTAATTTTCTTTCCAACGATACCAAACACTTATATAAAAATTGTAAATCACTCTTCAAGAATTAACTGAAACTTGACACCCCTACAAATTTGCGCATTTCCATACAAATATACTCTGCAGCAATAAGTGAATATCAAATTTCAACATATTTTTAATTAATATTGCATAACTTTATTACCGTTTATCATATCTTAATAAAATTTTGAACAGCTATTTCTAAGGTATTTATGAACTACTTTGGAAGAGCATAATTTTCTAGCTTCGTGGTCTAAATATCTCTTAAACTATAAGTGTTATCCCACACATGTAAGAGAATTAGAGAATGAGAATTATAAGGGCTATATGTATGTAAAATTTTTTTATTTAAATCATAAATAAAATTTTGGTGATTTCTTAAAAAATCGTCATACACGTGGTGATAAACTTTGGAGATCGACTTCCCAAACCCAGACCGACAAGAAATATATTCTTCTTCATATCAATTGAAAAACTCCTCGTGATTGTCCATGTAAAATTTCGTTAAAAAATTTTCAAAAGTTACAAAGTTACAGAATTATTTCCAAACAAAAAATCGTTTTGGGTCCACTGTTGAACAGTGATTTAAAAATAATTTTCACTATGAATGACGTTATTTAAAAATCGCGATATCACTCATCTCTTCACCCCATAGCAATTCCTCTTTGATTAATTCGTTTGTTTCTTACACATTTGTGAGTATTTTATTTATTATTATAATTTTTTTTACTCAATTGTATTCAAGTATAGACATAAAGCTGGACAATTTAATCTTTTGGATGTGTGCAAAAAAAAAAAAAAAAAAAATTAACCCTTAATTATCCTTAAAATCTATTTAGGATCATTGTGCTTTTTACAGATTTAAGATCCCTTTTAGTCGATTTAGATGCACTACAAGACCAGATATTAATTTAATTCATCTACATAAATAAAAACAAAACTCTCAAATACCCTTTTTGTATTACTTAAAGCAATGTGCAGGCGCGTAAAAAATTATAAACGAATAAGCATATAAGCACATACTAGAATGGTGCAAAAATAAAATTGTGAAGTGATTAAAGGAAAAATCAATTATCAAACTTTTATTATCTACTTCGAATTAAACTAGAAGAAAATCTTGATATGTTGATCTTAAATTATAACAATATACTTCTTCAAAAATAAATTATAAACTGTAATTATGCTGCAATAAAAGGAATGGCTAAGATTTCATCTCACAATTATTAAATGAAAGTTTTCAACTTAATCGGAGAGACGTTTTAAAGTTATTCTTTGAAATGTATATTGTTATAATTTGAGATCAACGAACAAAAACATGGAAATAATGATTTTTTTAGGAAACAAAAATTGATATTTTTTAGGTGTGAAACTGGAATGTACTTCCTTTCACTTTGGGTTTAAATGATAAATCACTCCTGGTATTCTTTAAATCTTTATAAATTCATACATCTGGCAATTGTGATTGCTTTCACTTCCTTTAAACTTATTAATTTATTACTCTGAAGCATACTTTAGGGCATTTGCAATTATAACTACATGTGCTTATTATACATATACAGTGATGAACAAAAATGTTGTTATTTTGATAGCTAAGTAAATAATGGAGTGAGTGATCTCAAAATTTAGAACGCTGTGTAAATATATTACTAAATTTATAAAATCAATTTATATTTTATAATTTTTATTTTTGCTAAAATAAACTGTGACAACCTATTTTTTTTAAATCCATTTTCGGTGCGACTTTTATCAAGAAGCAGCTTATTGTGCAATTTTATCAAAAATTTCAACAGTAACGACGTTTGTTTATCTTCGTGTTCCAATATAATTTTTATTTTTTCTTACAAAAGGGTTTGTATTTTTTCTCAAAGTTTTACTTGCAATATTTTAAGAATTATAAAACAACTACACAATAACTTTTTCTTTCACTTTTCCGCGGTTATTTGTATTATCAAAAATTCGTAATAAACAGCATTCGTCCACTGGACGTCCACTCCTTTAATAATTTGGCTAAGATTAATGGAGCTTATTTGTGAAAGCTAAATAATAAACTATATTTTATTATATTGTATATATTTAACCAACCCAGATATTTCATGTACTGCTGGCCTCCAAAACATGAGGGTCATAAAATTTTAAATTTATTATGTGGACCTATATGCATGCAACAACGGCTGAAAAAAATAGAGTCGGAGAATGAGATGTCAAACTTCCATTTAAAATTTTTTAGTACTACAATAAAAAACCATATAATTAAATTTTTCTTCTTTATTTTTTATAAAAATAAATAATAAATAACGGATTTTTTTGTATACAACTGGATATGGAATTTGTTAATTTCGGAAAATATCGGCATTATGGGAATTCGGATTGGCATTTCTAATGGATACTTAGTTCAATTTTAATTGGCATTAACATTCAATAAATCTCAAAATGTTAACTTAACACTTAGTTTTTTATTTCTCATCTGAACATATTTTAATCGAATCTAATCATTAATATCTATAAATTGTTATAATTGGTTTATATGTAATAAGAACAATCTTTGCTGGTAACACTCTTCTCGAATTAAGTGTTTCAATTCCAATATAAAATAAATATTGTTCATTTGGCAATTTTCGCATCATATGAAAGTAAAAGTCGCGGTTCTTAAAATTCTTAAAATAATAAATAAATTATTGTATGAGCACATACTTTATGTGTCAATGTGCAGCTTAATATCCAAAAATGTCATCAAAAATTAATTTATACTTCCATAGAATTTATAATACAATAAAAACAAACCGAACTTAAAAATAAGATGTTCAAAACTTAAACAACTTTAACATGTTCTGTTGCTTTAAAACTCACTTCTTGAATTATTTTTTTACGATTACGTTATATTAGATTTCATAATATTCGTAAGCTGTGATGCATCCTGTTCTGATTGTAGGCAGTTTATCAGCTCCCCATTATCTCAGAAGCATAGAATTGAAATAATATTATGTATTATAATATATATATATATATATATATATATATATATATATATATATATATATATATATATATATATATATATATATATATATATATATATATATATATATATATATTTATATATATATATATGTTGTTTCTAAAACACATAACATATATATATATATATATATATATATATATATATATATATATATATATATATATATATATATATATATATATATATATATATATATATATATATATATATATATGTAAATTGAATGAATAATATTTTTGTTTATCAAAATATGAATGTTTATTCTTATGTTGTTTTTTTAATTAAAAGAAGCTACATGTACAACACTGTCACATAGATGGGAATTTTTTCGCTTTCAATACTGAGAGCATATGAAAATGTATAAGAGAGTAACAAGTGCAAATGAATCATAACATGAAATAACGGAAATGGAGTACATATATGTTTTTCTCTGCATAATATGCTACATAGAAACAGAGAGAGTTATTTTTGGTGAGATTGTGTCAATTTTTGTTTGTATACAAAATCAAACTCATGCTTTGCACGCATTAAAAGAATTTCTGCAAGGGGAATAATGAAAATTGTGTGGGAAGCAGGAAATTCGTATTTTACCCTCTACCATCACATTACCACAAGGACTAGTGTTTCTAATTTTAAAGTGTTTAGTTCATTTCCATAATGTTCCAAGTACATATTGGCCACATGTGGTTGACGTTGACGCAATAAAATTTTGTGCACAAACTTTATTGCCCAATGTATCTATTCTATTCTGTTAATCAGTCGATTCTTTACTTTCTTTGCCGGTGGATATATTTTTTCGTGTGCGTGTGTATGATTTTTATCTGAAAAATTTCTATAAGGGGGAAATTCATTAAATATAAATTCAAGAAAAAAATCAATTTTAAAATTAAAAATATTTTTCGTTAAATAAAAAAAAAATCTTTTGCTTTAATAGCGATCAAATTTAATGTGTTAAATATTACATATTAGTATGTGGATATGTGATAATGATGGTGAAGTGATGGTGTGAGTAAATGAATTATTGAGTTTCAATAAAAAAATGGAATAATTCAATTAATTAAAGTAAAAAAATCAACGACGAAATACAATCGCGTCCACTTTATGTTTTGTTCTCTTCTACTCGTTTCAGTTCATTTCAAGACCAATTTATTTACATTTTTGTACATTTTAGTCCAGTAGTTCAGACACGTGTGTTGGTGTTGGTGAGTTTATAGGATTATAAAATGTAGGAGTGTGGGTGTATTTTTATGTGTATGAGTATTTATAAATAAATTAAAATGTATAAGTGTAAACAATAACAACTTATGCATTCTTATATATAAATATTATACATTCATTCTTCTTCCTTCGATTTAATTTAGTATTTGATAATTTCATGCAGTTTTTCTGACTCATTAGCAAAATATATTATAATTTTATCCTTTCAAATTTTTATTTTATATTTGTTAGTTCTTAATTAATCAATTGAATTTATCTTGAGATATATTTGCGCTTGATTGTATTTAAATGTTATTTTCCTAATAATTTATATTTGTTAAATAATATATAATAAATATTTTCGTATATAATGATGTAAATCGGTTGGCAAATCGTTGCTATCGTAATATTTAATAAATTCTTTATATTTGGTGTTAATGCTGCTGTTGTCTATGAATAAAAGAAGATGTATTATAGTTTTACGCGTACAGTCATAAAAAAGGCTAACGATACTGACAACCGTAAGTGAATTTAAGTGGATAATTGAGATAAGTTCGTGAAATTGTGAGATTTCTTTAAAATTGTATTAAAGTAAATTATCACCAGTTAAACTAATCTCTTTATTAAATCACTTCATTTATATGTTGACATTATTCGTTCATATAAAAATGTACGTATAAATAAATTTAAATTAATTTAAAAATTGTATGTGTATCTTGTTATTTTAATTATCATTACCATACCGTTAGTAAATCATTCTAATAAAGAGTTTTATTCCTTTTGTTTCCTTGTAATGTATGGTGAATAATATGTCGGTCAATATTTTATAATATTGTAAAATCAAATCACTGAAGTTGAATTATAATCCTATTGAACAAGCATGAAAAATTATAAACCGAGCCTCGCATTATATAATATATACTATATAAATAATCATGACACTAACCTATATGAGAGAATTATAACATTTGAGATGATTTTCGGATGTGGGGGTAATATGAGGACTATGGGAAACAATAGGCCTATTTGAGACCATTTGTGAACTATAATAATAAACCGAATATGATCAATTTCAATAGGCTTCGTCCCTGGCTTAAATAATAATATATACTAAATTTAAACGAAATATCTTCAAGCTTGTGACAACGTTTACATGAACGGATGGACATGGTTACACCGACTCTGAAAATGATTCTAAGTCGATGTTAAAGGTGGGTGTGTTACACGACTGCAATAACCAATGTAGTTGTACATTTATTAATTTTTAATTAATAAATGTATTTTTGTTGGCACTGCGATTTCAACCCAATTTTGTCATCATAATGATGTAAATCTATATAAATAGATTCATATGAATGTCGATATTATTAAGGTAAGATATGATTCGCACAAATGAATTTAAATTTAGTTTTGAAATCACAACTGATTATTTATCGAATTTAGCTTTTTCGTTATCGGATTGAAACTTTTACGATTGTGGAAACAACCTTCAAAAAAGTGACTACTGGGTAATGTTGACATTCTTCAACCCCCAAGAAGTTCTACTAGGTTGTTAAGTGTATATGTAAAAGTTATAAAAAGAAAATGAAGTAAATTAAAAAATAACAAGAGTATTATAAAAAAGACCGTATGAATTCTCATGATAAGAGTATGCTCAGTGTGAACGGCAGAAATCAGTTTTTCCACAAAGGAATTTAGAAACCACACTTAGGCGAGTCCATCATTTTAGGCTCATAAAATCATCAAAATAACGATAAATCATCAAATAAGGTTACAGTGGATACGGGAGGAACTCACAAACTAGACCATGGTACAACTAAAACAGGTAGTCTCGTTAGAACAAAACAACAATCTACATATATTTTGTTAGCGAAGAGCAATCGATATGCTGTCAAAAATGCTGACAGTAGCCAGAGGTGGAATTAGTTCATTAAATGCTTTTGATTTAATATTCGGTGATTTTAACATTCAAACATAGCAAAATTCTAACCGACAAAAAATCAAAACTTTATATAAAATCTCATAGAGTGGTTCTTAAAGCAGAAACATAACAAGTCGATCATTTTTAATATATTAAGAAAGGAAATATAATATTCAAAATTTATTAGTTTGAATTAGTGATAATAATTGCTATAAAAACAAAACTGTTTAATAAGATTAGTTTGTTAGTACTGTTATGAAAATATCATTATTGCTTTCATAAAGACTTGTTTTTCTCATCGGTCAAACGTGACTATTTAATACTCTACACCACATTGTTTGTTATTAGCGTTAGCAACCAAAAATTAATTAACCACCCTCGTATAAGGGTATTTTATAATTTATACTTAAGAGTGCAGTATATTCTAGTGACACTGACATCCACATTGGATAAGGACTAAAGGACTAAAAGGATTTTTTATGTAGACTTTATATTGAAGTTAGAACTAATAATATACCGACCCTATTTAAATTTCACACTTATATTTTTGATTATGGACTGTCTATGTGAAAATTTTAAGGAGTATATGTATGTGATTTTTTAATTATACCATAAATGAAATTGAGGTAACCAATTTTGGAGGTCTACTCCACAACCTAAGGGCCCACTAGGAACATTTCCTTTTCCAAATCAATTATGAAATATCTTTAGAAATGTGAAACATCTTGTGAAGTTTCGATAAAAAATGTTAAGTGTTTCCAAAGATACAAAATTATCTCCAAAAAATGCATATTAGGACCGCTGAGTAGTTTAAAAAAATAAATAAGAAATTCCAAAAAATATATCGTTTATTAGATTTTTTACAAACAAAAAACTTGTCAAATGATCACCAAACAAAAAATATAATGTTTCATAAACAAACGAATCCCGACAAAACAACAAAAACAGACAAATATATTAAATTTTTCTCCCTAAGACAAACTGTTTGTGTGGCGAAAAATTTTGGGAGAGAGTATTTAATCATAGCGAAAATGAAATGTATGCGGGTTCTTCATTTCACACGATGCGCATTTTATATGTTTTATATTCTTTCACCAAACTCAGACTGTGTAACGTACCCTGGAATTAATTTGGAGAGGCGTCTTATCCATTAGACTTCATATGCAATTAAAAGCATCGAGTCCTCAGTGGTCATCCTATATAATACAGTGACGAAACCATCGTGGATTATGACAATTTTTTTTTATCAATTGTGACAGGTGCACCATAGTATATCAGCAACGAGAACATTCTGCGAAAGTGTGTCAGAAGTATTTTTCAAAACTCCTCGGCCATCCAAAAACTCTTGCATGACATCTTGTCGAAGTGCAAAATAACTCTAGGCTTCATAGATCGGAACACCAAAATTACCAGAATTATAGACACCTAATTAGAGAAATTAGTTATTAGTTTTAAGATTCAATCTACGGAATGAAAAAATTAATATACCCTCTTTTTCACTTCTGGAGTTGAATCTAATGGACTGAAGTTTGCCTTCCCACAATATCTTTTTGTATTTTTTTTGTATTTGTATATTGTAAACGGTATACATATGCTGTAAGCATAATTTATAATCTTAACTCTAGTGTCTTTTGGGCATCTCTGGACTAAAGATGCCTCAATATGCCATTTCAAGGATTTAAAATCCACATGTGAGCTTTATAGAATGAATATAAACCTCTTTAAAATTATTTAGTTTTATCAAAGAAGGAAAACCTCTCTAGTTAAACCTCTTAAAATTTTTGTTACAAGTTGTTAAATGTTTTTAAACATTTTTATAACTAATTTTTTACGATTCAGAAAAATAAATTTAACGATTTTCGTCCAAAATTAACTATAAACACCAGTTCACAATTGATAAACAGAACTCACTGTTGATAAATATCTAACAAAAATTTAGTGAGAGAAGTGGTGTTGTTCAGCATCCAAAAGCCGCAAGTAACAATGACCGTACATCCAAGGCAGTCATACTACAGTATAATGAAAACAAGATAAGTACTAAGAAATCTTTTATTCTTATAGGTATTCCTACAGATACGTAATGCGAAACTTCCACTAAAAGGAAAAACTTAATACGAGTCCTTTAAGGTTGCTAACCTTTTGGTCCTTTTGAGTAATGAAGTTAAGAGCAATCACCAAAAGGAGAATAATTCGACACGAAAATCATTAAAACCTCCACCAATATATCTTCGTGGCCCAGCTCTAATGATGTGGTCAAGTATTGCCTCAATTAAAAAAGGTGGTGTTCAAGAATTGATAGTGATTTTTAAAGCTATGGAGTCCAGTGTAGAACTAATGGAAATCAAGCCTTGAAAGAACTGGGCTATTGTGAATATTTTTAAATGGGGTAAAATTCATCAACTCATATTCAGAGTATAACTTGATAGATAATAATTAAAAAAAGTTATATACTTTTTTCGATACCTTTTGAAATTTTGTTCAATAAGGTTAGTGTAAACAGTAATAAAAGTGCATCGTATGCATTTGTTCTTAGATCAGATGCTTAAAAGCTTAAAATATGCTAACGGTTTGAACCAACATAAATTTGGGGAAACATAATAAATATGTATTGTTGTTCTCAGAAATACATCTTACAAATAGATATAATTTTAGTATACCAGGTTATATATCGTCCCCCACATTTTTCGATGAGCAAAGAAAACTTTGAGGAATTCTTTAATATTCTAGGGATCGATTTATGACTTGTGGTGATTGCTATACCAAGCACACTTATTGGGTTTCTAGAATGTGAATCCCAGAGGTACACAGCTATACAGTGTTCTATTTGATCACAAAAAATGCCCTGGCAACTAACGTATTGGTCTGCGGCTCTTAGACAAATTCCAAATCTAATTGATTTTGGAATTATAAAAATACTGAACAGAACTGGGTTTCCATTCAAATTTTACTTGATTTATCTTCTGACGATTCTCCAATAATATAAACTTATTATGGAAGATCTAAGATTAAACTAGTAGTTAGCAAAGCATACAGAACAAATTGAATAAAATATAGAAAATTCATCAGTAGTCAAATCCACACAAATCCAAAACTACAGGGTGAGGTAGGTGAGGTGGGAAAGAATTGATGAGAATAAGGCCAATTTATTTGCACAACATCTAAATGCAAGAGAATCGTTTAACTGAAGAGATAAACAAATTCTTATTAGTAACATTTGCCTTTGATACGGTGATAATTAGTTCACATGGGGACTTATGTTACGTGATGATAGTCTCATCATCTAACATTCACCTAAGAAAAAAATCGTTAAGCCTTCACTAGCTAATTAATAGCCATTCTAAATTAAGCCTTAACAATAAAATTATCCTGTATAATACAATACTATAGCCAATCTGAACACGTGGCATTCAACAGTGAGGAATGATCAATAACACAAGTATCGACATATTACAAAAGACACAGTCGAAAATTCGTAGGACCGTAACGGAAGTACCGTGGTACGTTAGAAACAAGAAAATTCTCAGCGATTTAGAGATTCCATTGCTAAAAGAAGAGTTCTGTGAATTTGTGGAAAAATACATCATGAAATTACGGAACCATCCAAACCCCTTTGCAAGACTTCTAGACGTAAAGGAGTAGCGTCGTCGTAGAGCCGACATTATATCCCGATAATAAGAAAACCGACCAACTCTCTCCTTAGAGAGAATATAGATTATGTTTTAAATTTTAAGATTTGAATACTTATTGTGTACTTACTATAAGGCAGTTTCGATAACATTGGTCCTCATATATACTCATTCACTATGTTGAGTGAGAAATGCCACCTCGATGGATGTTTCAACACGGCAATGACTCGAATCATTCATCAAAGTTGGTCAAGGGTGGGCTATGAGCTAATTTAAGTTTTGGAGCTGATAAATTGTCAAACATGATAATGGGAGCGGTGACAATATCTATTCTATATGATTTAAGCAGTTTGTCAATCTCAACCTACCTTTTTAAAATGACATTGAGGTTCTCTATGGGATTCAATTCCGGGGACTGGGGTGACAAACGAAAGACTTGGATATCTTTGCCTGAACGAATCGGTCCAATTTTGATCTTCATAAAAAAGCCAATCACACTATCCTCCTTGAGCACTCAAACGAGATAATACATATCCTTTGAAACGTTAAAGGTTGCTTAAGTTTCGAACAGACTATTTTAAAGTTCTTATAGTTTTTGTTGTATTATAAATTCCAAGTAAATAGAAATTAACATTTGTTGCCATTTTTGAATAAAAGACTTGTTAAATTAACTAAAACTGTGCAACAAAAAATTAATGAAATTAATTAATATATATATATATATATATATATATATATATATATATATATATATATATATATATATATATATATATATATATATATATATATATATATATATATATATATATATATATGGTACAAATGTCGCGGTCTCAAATCAGAATATAAGTAATATTCATAAATTTAAAATATTTGAGATAATTCTATTTATTATAAAAATAGTTATTTTATTTATGTTCGCTTCTATTGAAAGAGTAAACAATTCAAAATGCAATTATCTTCTGTTTTCAATCTGAAATTACTGTTATTCACTTTAATTCACAAAAATGTAATATTTTCCGAAATTGCGAAAGGGTCTAATGTTAAATTCTGCTACACATGCAGATATCAGCTCGAAATGATTGTCGACAATCGATTCCTTTAATATTTATTGCTTAATAATGCATATCACGTATCAGGTCTTATGTTCGAATAAGTTTTCATTTTGATGTGTTTTTGTAAAAATGTTTATTAGACTCTTTTCGCTTTCCTTGTGTGTTCATGTGCCATCAATCGTTGCGATCCACGTGACTTAATACTTTGTGTTGTTTTTGGTAGTAAGAAACATGTTTTAAATGGAATTTTAGTAGTCATTTTTCTTTATCGTACCGTTAAAGTTTATAGGTATATATGTATGTATTTATATATGCATATGTATTAGAAAATTTATGTACGTACGTATCTCATATCTGTTAGTATAGTTTAATCCATCGAAGCTAAAACAGTACTTACATTGGCTTTCCCAAATTTTATTATTCGGAAAGTTGTGGCATTAGCAGCTGACAATGGTATTGCCTATAAAAGTTTTTGGAGTGATGAGATTCTTATGAAATTTTATGTTTTTATCTGTGTCTGTTTGTCAGCCATTTACTTTTGTACTGCTAAACAACAACTACAAGTCATCATTTATAAGGGCTCTGAGACAGTTTGTTTTTATCGATTCATTTAGTGCTGCACACATCTACTACTATTAAAAGAGTATTAAAGAAATCTTGTGACCAATGTATTCTATACCCTATTTTTCCCATATTTCAAGTCGTTAAATGTCCTTCATCATTAGACTATGACCGGAAATAAATGAACTTTAATAATAAATGAACTCTAATATATTTTTGTTCAAAAGAAGTGTTTAATATACAGAGCATCAAAATGTGTTTTATAAATTCAAGTATACTCCTCAAGTGTAATATCTCACATCTACGAAGTCATTAAATAATGTAATTTTTAAATTGTTTTCAAAATTGTTTCATAACTAACCTTTGTTTCCCATTAAACGTATACCTTAGATAAATTTTATATGAAATCAACGAAATTTAAGGTACAAAATACAAACTATTTCTTTCTTAAATTTAATAAAATCTTGGCTACAACTTTATTAATAATATCCGAATTTTTAAATTTTCTGTTATTAGCCCGATTTTGTCAATTTAAAATCGTTAGGTGTTTGGGGTAAAATTCATTGTATTCGGTTGTTATTACGGTTGTTAGAATTATCACAATAGAATGATATGTAGACATCACACAAAGTTTTTAATTAAAAAAATATAAAGAAATAAATTTGTAATTTCTGAACGGCTAATCCGAAATTATATTTCATAGTTTAATTTTTGAGTTTAGACTTTGTATTGATAAAGGTTCCCAATGCTAAAGTCATAGGTTGCCAATGTTAAACACCTAGAGTAATAAAAATATTGAAAACGGAACCCACTTCATTTACGCAAATTTTATAAAATGTAAAGTTCTCTAAATATTTGCTTTAATAGTTATTAATCATTAACTTATGAATAATATATATTATTCTACAATTTCGAATTTATATTCTAATAAAAAAAATTACAACAACCAATTCACTGAGTTAAAGGATGAATAAGACTTTAAAAATTCTTACCTTTAGCTATTCATGTTATTGATGCATCCTTCTAATCTCCTCTTTACTTAACCAAAACAATCTTTTTAAATTGGGTTGGATGAAGCAGTTATTGCTATTTTTATATTCTCTATGTCGATTTATAGGGAGTGACAGAATATTGTTTGAAATTACATAACGTATGCCATTGTGTACAATAATGTTTATAGACCGGCAATTAAATTAAGGAAGCATTAAGGAGGCCCACAAAAATAAAATAAAAATTGATGATTCATACTTTCGTAATAATAAAATATTTAAAAATGAAAATAAAGATTAATAAATATATATACATATATTATAATACTCGTTAGAATAGTGGTTAGATGATATCTATTGGGTTTAAAGTGATTTCCGCTACTTGACACGTAGAATCGGCTTACAAAAACTAACAAATGCTAAATTCTGTTAGAACATTTTCTTACGAACCATTTTTATGAGTTTAAACTCAATTACGAGAAAACATTTGTATAGGAACCAACACGAATAATTCATGAATTGTAACCAAATTTAATTAAAATTTATCTTAATTTATGTCCCTTCATATTATTACACTATACATTTTCTTCATATCTTCAATCAAGCGGAAAATTATAATCAAAATTTTAGATGTGTAAATGGGACGTTAAGGATTTAGACTTTTTATTTTTGAATTGTACATAAATATTTTTTTTATCAGATAAATAATTTTATTGTTTAACAGAATAGAAAGATTTAAGGAGATATACTGCCACATATATATTAAAAAAACTGACAGAAGATCTTGTAAAATTTTTAAAATTTTAAATTCTGTGTCTCGTTGAAGGCTATAAGATTGTAAAAAAATTAAAAACAACAATTTGGTGCGCATTTAAAAAGGTGCTGTAGGCCCCGTGAAGCTCATCATAAGAAATTAAACCATAAACAACGACTTTCAACGAACTTAAGTGGCGACGCAATATATAAAAACAAAAAGGGGCTGCTTTAAGTTTTGCCAAAATGTAACTTTTGTATTTCTTAAAGCAGCATAACTATTCTTCAATTTTATGGGGTGACTATATTTTATTTTTAGTTACTATTGCACAGTGTTTAAAAGGAAATGGAAGAAATCTGCAACTTCCGAACGGCTAGTCGGAATGAAATTTCACATAATGATAGTTGAAGTTCAGGCGAGTTATATATATATATATATATATATATATATATATATATATATATATATATATATATATATATATATATATATATATATATATATATATATATATATATATATATATATATATATATATATATATATATATATATATATATATATGTCATTAATAATTATTAAACAATTTTCTGACATTCTTATAATTACATATTTTATTTACACCTATATTTTTTTTTATAAAATGTTATATCTTGTCATAGTAAGTAGTTAAAATCTTATGAATTAAATTTAAATTAAGTACAATCTTTCGTCTTATGACCAAAAATATATTGTAGCAATGCATTAAGAATTAAATATTTTATTTATCATCTGCTCGTTACTAGTATTTAATAACACTTGATTCTATTCTATTCTATTCTATTCTATTCTATTCTATTCTATTCTATTCTATTGAACAACGAAAAAATCATTTGCAAGAAGTATTCAACTAATGTAATAAAACAGTTTTTCATTTCCTTTTACTGACTTTTATACTTAAAACTAATATAAATAACAAACTGTGTACATTGGAATATAATTAAATATTATTATTGTATGACTATATTTGTAGCAATTAGTTATTTATAACTAACAAAAAATAAATATTAAAATTGGCAGTGAAAAATGATAAATAACGAAAACATCCTGAGGTACATAATCAATCGCCAAATAAGAAGAAAATAAATGTTTTATATATATTGTGTTTATCTCTTATACTTTTTCACCACTTAAACTAACGATATTATAGTAATTATGATCTGGAAATCTTTCGAGTTCTATATAATCCATTTCTGTATGTAAAAGTTTGTCGAGCATTTTCACCAACTCTCCAAATGAAGGCCTTTCATTGGGATCTTGTGACCAACAGTAATACATTATGTTATAGAGTTCACGTCTACAATGTTCAGGTTTCTCTAAGCGATAACCATCACGAACCTTACACAAAAAGTAGTAAGAAAAAATATAATAATATTAATTTAAATTTATAAGTTTATAATATTTATATAAGTTTAATAAAAGGAAAACTTACTTTGCGCATAACATCAGAGGCTGAAATTCCAGGATAAGGAGTTGATCCCAGTGTAACAATCTCCCACATTAAAATACCAAAACTCCAGATATCAGATTTGACCGAAAATATATTATCATATAGTGATTCAATTGCCATCCATCTAAAATAATATTCCAAATGAATATTTTAAAAAATTGTTATCTTAATATATTCTATATTCTATATATATTTTTCACATTAGCAAATCTGAAAAGTGTGATATATGAATACTTTTTTCTATGACTCACCTTATGGGTAGTTTTCCTTCACTTTTTCGCTCATAAATTTTCGAAGTAATTACATCGCGAGCAAATCCAAAGTCCGCCACTTTGCACGTGTGATCATCTGCAATTAATACATTACGCGCAGCTAGATCTCGATGGATAATCTAAAAATTTCATATCATTTTTGCTTTCTTTAATATAATACGTCAAATAATACATCAATTAAACAATTTTTTAGAATAAGCAACAAGAAGAATTATATAACAGATATACATAATTTTCATGTCATGTCCATAATATATATGTCTCAATAATACTATTGAGAGACAACAATTTTTTTGCTTCAATAAAATAATTTTTATAGATTAACAATAATATGTTTGTCACAATATGTTTAAAAATTGTTAGTAAAGTCGCAGTTACAACAAAATTATTGGTATTAGCTAATATATTATTTAATTTTTTTTTATAAATAAACGTTGAGAACATATGATCATTCGTATTTTATTATTTGAAGTTTTTTTCTTAGTTTTACATACGGAATGACAAAATTAATATGATTCATTCATGTGTTTAACGCTATTCATTCATATTTACCTCTATATAGTCATACGGTTTAATATTTTTTTAATATTCATAATTTTATAAATATATTTCAAAGCGTTTGTAAACATACCCCACGTGATGTTAGATAATCCATTCCCTTTGCAACTTGATACATAAATGATGTTAAATCACCTGATGTTAGAATATTCGATTTGCCATGTGTATTGCCATAGTGTCTGAAAAAAATATAATTTCCGTCAATGAGGAAACTCATCGAATGTCATAAATCTGGATTTTATATAAAAATAGCTTTGTTTAAAAGTTTTTATCAAGAAGATTTTGTGAAATATTGTACTTGTAAATCCGATATGTGGAAGAACAAATATTGAATGTATTATAATAATGAAAAGTAATAATAAATCATTATTGTATGTAGTACAAGAAATGTTACCCAAAAATATAACCAATTTTATGGCTCATTAAATGTTCTTGTATTATATAAAAAAAACTTTTATATATTATATACGTTCGTGAGTACATATGTATGTACGAAACATAACGTATTTACTTCAATCGCATTTGTTTACTGCTGACGTTTTCTTGAAATGCCATTCTGTTTCACAACTTTATTGACAAATGATAAACAACACACACAATTAATAAGTTAATTACATTTACATTATACAATATATGAAATATGTATATTATTTTGTATTTTTAATTATATATATATATATATATATGTATATATATATATCTATATATATATATATATATATATATATGTATATATATATCTATATATATATATATATATATATATATATATATATATATATATATATATATATATATATATATCTATGTATATATATATATATATATATATATATATATATATATATATATATATATATATATATATATATATATATATATATATATATATATATATATATATATATATATATATATATATATATATATATATATATTGTTTTTATTCACATATATATTCACAGGATTGTTCAGCTTCTTCTTCAACAAATTTCAATTAAATTTTGGTATGTTTTTTTACGAGTCGTTTTTTTAAATACGTGTATGTAAACGTTTTAAAGCAAACTTAACCGATTTCAACAGGAAGTATACTCAAAAGATCTTCATCAGCAATATGAGTAAATATAAAACTTACCGTTCTGCTCTTGAATTGCGTAAATATGTTTGGAGTTTACCACGATTTACATATTCTATTATTACAAATATTGGATCTTTATCCGTACAGCATCCCAAAAATCTTACAACGTTCACATGAGGTTCCAACGACTTCATTACCTGTATTGAAAAACACAAAAAACAAACTTAAATAAAAATACTAATCGCTTATAAGATTTAACAAATTTAAGAACTATTACAGACAGAAAGTAACAAATAATACAATTTAGCGAAGTCTACTGGAACAATTGACATTGACAATTTACTAAGCCGGTAGCAAATTTGTATTAAGAACTTCTACTAATAATATATATATTTAAACTCTTAGTAGATCCTAACTTTCGCAGAGTTATTCTTCTTTACTGCTGTCGATGATAAATTTGTATAACCTACGACTTCTATTTTAATAGTGTGTATTATTTTATTAAAGTGTAATTAATTTGGCCTGGATATTTAATATAGTCTTGAGAAGTTTCCTATATAAAATAAAAATCAGAGTCGATTTAGCTATGTTTTGTTTGTTTTTTTTTCACGCATACGTCCACAATAATTGACAGAGCTCAAAGAAATTTGACCTGATTATTATCTATAGTCCTGTGAAGTTCCTTATTTAAAATCAACAAAATCAGTTTAGTACTTTAAAAGATATAGACCTATATATGAAGCAACATCTAAGTTCAAACAAAAAATATCAAAATCGGTTTAGTAGGAAAAATATAACTAATTCTATAACTCATTACATGTTCCTGTGTTATATTTAAGAAAGCCGTTCCAACTCATTGCAGATATTTTCTTAATTAAAAGAAAACTTTCTATTTCCGACTTAAGCATATTTCTTTTTCATAAACACCTTTTTGATTCAGTCAGACAGAAAGATATACAGACGGATAGACAGATGACAAAGTTAAAATAACTCAGATCATGGGGTCTGTGATGATTCCTTCTTAGCATCACATACGGAATGACAAAGTTAATATATAAAGGTATATTAACTCCACACGTGGTGTAGGGTATAAAAAACGCCAACACCATATATAAGCATAATCAAATCGAATTGAAACATTTTTGAGAGAGAGGAAAAAACAGTCAAAGAAATTTATCTGGAATTATGACGACGACAAAAATAAACGTTGCATTTTTTAAAGAAATTTAAAATGAAACTTAAACATCAGAAAAATAGACAAAGTTTTGAACTTATTCGCGGACCCCTTGAACCTCTTTCCGGACCCCCATTTGAGAACCGTTGCTCTAAAGAATTCACCCTATGCACCGTAGAAAATGGATATCTTATATTATTAGCAACCAATGATTTACTAATCACAGTTGTGGAAATATCGCTCATCTCTAATTTGAATAATATTAATTCCACATAAAATCTAAATAGATTTAAATTATTTTACAATACCAAGTCGACATGGTATTGAACTGGCTCAACTTTGTTAAATTTATTATAAAACAATGTCGAATTAAAAATTTTTTGTTATGAAGCAAAATTATACTTCAAAAAGTGTTGATTTAGAGCCGTTTTAGTTAATTTAATTTTTTTATTTCTGTGTGTATGTAATATAAATTAAAATATAAAAATATCCGTTGTACTTTCATTTTCACTTTGAAATTATTATCACCTCATCTTAGTATAAATTTTCATCTGAAACCCTACTTAAGAAGAATAATTGTGTGTAGGAAAGGTGAAATAACGGAAGTATATAAGAGAATTATTTCGCCATATTCGCCCTAAACAGTAACGTAATTCTGATAATTAACTTTACATGACATCTTTCCTTTCATGTTAAATACAGTTAAAGGAAATTTTAAAAAATTGTAGAATAAAATGGTCTACATTTATCAAAACATACCGATTTGACAAAAAATATTATTTTAGGGTTTGTGGAAAAATCATATAAAACAAGTAAGAGTGCAATTTCAGCCTGACAATATGTTATACCCTTTACAAATATACAAGCATGAAAAAATATTGACTGATCCACAGTGCTTTGTGCTAAATTGTTGCATTTTGTTAATACCAAAGGGTGCTAAAATCATACGAAATTGATTTTTGAACACAACCAAATTTATATACAAAAAAATTTAAATTATTTCTTTGTAAAAATACAATAAACATTTTGACCGCAACTTCAAAGTTCTTATATTTCCGTCTAAATTACAATTTATTTAAGAGTCAGTTCAGTTGAGGGTAAAAGAAGAAATTTAGAAGTTTAATTGGTATTCTAATACACTGTAAAAAATAGTTTAGAAATTTTCACCGCAAATTATTTAGTTTACTTCTTAATGTAGACCTTTTTTGTACAATTATATGTGCATAACTACGATATTTTTATGTAATAAATGCTTCACAAAATTCCCTCTTTGAGCTCAAAGTTAAAAAAGAGTAAAGAAACAAATATTATTTTAAAAATATAATTAATTATTTTGTAAAAAAATTACTGATGATTATTATGAACTACTAAAGACGATAAGAAAGTTTTCTATATTTAATGGTTTTAGATTTGTAATGTTAAAAAATTAAATTATAAATAGTTAAAGCTATAATTCTATCGGACAGATAAAAAGAATTTATTAAGAAAAAGTTTCCGAGAAGCAAAAGGGGAGATCACCTTACCTTTAAATTTTATAGTAAAGTTTATAATTTAAAAGTTGTCATATTTTTGTAAAATATAACAACTACATGAAGAAGTAATATATATTATTTTTGTTCACATAAACATATATTTTCCTTTTTTTAATTTTATTAATTTTTACAAACAATTTATTTATGCAAAAATGAAACAATTATTGTTTTTTAACAAATAAAAGTCAAAAGGTGTTTTAATAATGAAAATATTTCAAGTAAATTTGATTTCTCGCTTTAATTAAAGTTACCTTATACTTTTTCCTACAATAAAGGTTAAAGTTATAATGGCCCTAAATATTTTCAATTGCTGTTATTGTTATAGCGAAGAACATTTTGTAAACCAATTATATTCAATTATCAATTGACCTTGAACTAATTTTGATAAGAGATGGAATAAAATTTTATAACACGTGAAATTTCTCATATATATATATATATATATATATATATATATATATATATATATATATATATATATATATATATATATATATATATATATATATATATATATATATATATATATATATATATATATATATATATATATATATATATATATATATATATTCGTGGTAATGATGGAAGAACGAGTAGATACCTCGACAGAATTCATGAGTAAATACCTTAATCTTGTGACAACGATTTATTAGTCCTATTGGAAATTCAAAAACAGTTGGGTTCGTAGGTGCCAGAAGTGAATTACCAGACTTAAGACAAAGTGGACGAGAATTCAAACATATCTCAGTACGTGCTAATATAGAAGAAAGTTCCTTGAAAGTGTACTTCACCAACTGAGAATCTTTTCGAAAATGCATTTTAAATTAAAACGGCCGCTTCCCAAAGAGGGGTATAAATTGTCAAAAAAGTCTCCAAATTTCAAAAGTCGAACACATTCGAACCTGACACTGCTTCAGGAATATTTGAAAATCTCTTTCGATCTCACTTTGAAGCTTCTACGAATGCAACATCAGTTAATTATTCTGAGCCAATATAATTAAACGTATCATAGCTCCTTCGTAGAAATAAACTTGTTATTACTCTATGAAATCAAGAACGGATAAAAGTGAAGCATTTGTAAGGACATTCCTTGCCTCGATATCCGTTTCAAATAGAGATAGATCCCCAAAGTTCCATGCAGACTTCGGTCTCCATTTTGATTCATGCCACCATAAACAACTTCTTGCCAAATCTGAAGGTGACACTCGATGACTACCAAGATCTGCAGGGTTTTACTCAGATCTAATATAGTACCATTGGTTTTAACAAACATTCACCTGAATTCAAGAAACCCGATTAGCTAAAAAATTAATAAATATGTATAAATCCTTCCAGCATGCTCAACGCTTAATTAAATATCGCCAGCATATAACTTTTCAGAAGCATCTGTGATGGTAATAATCTCTGCTACTGCCTCCAGCCTAAAAGAAACCCACCTCGTTAGCCATATCCTAATAACCTCGTAGAAACTAGCAGTAAAAATAATTTTCGCTGTAATTGTCACAGATCCTAACAAAGTTGGTCAAATAACTTAGTGCTAGAACTTCTCTTTTCGTGTGACGAGGCTTATGCTTAAAAGATTCCATTTGTGCATTCCATTGTACTTGATTCTACACATGTCAGAAGTTTGGAATCCACCAAGTAGTCAGGGAATATCATAATCTCGTTGGAAGTTATTTTTCTCCACTCAAAACTGGCAGAAAATAATTAACCTTAAAGGTCACGGTCTGCAACTCATATCCCCTTACCCTCTCCATCAGATAGAAACGAAATAAAATACTCTGAATGGGTGTATGAACAGAATCAAGACGAATAACGAAAAATAAACGAATACATAACGAAAAAGTCGCCAACGAAGTATCATTAAAATCAAATCAGTTTGTAATATGGGGCCTACATACAAACAATCTTTCAAATAGGTTCCATAAGAAGTTTTATTAAAAGCGTTAAATACCACGTGTAACTAAGTTACTATCAAGTTTCAGAACAGGATGATGGGGTAAGTACCACGATGCAGATGATTCAGCAGAGTTATCCATTACCAGCCTTATATGGCCCAAAGGGAAGACTCCGATCTCATAAACTGCGATAAAAGATAATTTATGGGAACAAATTATAAAGGAAAAATCGGTATTATTAAAATATTTGGATGCTTTTCTGGTGGAAAGGATTCAATCATTAGAATGTATTAAACATCTTAGGGATTTACAATAAAATAGGAAAAATTTAAATCCGAAAATTAAGGCTCATGTGGAAAATTCTTCACAAAATAGTTCTTCGTGCGTTCTATGTCATTTTCTGGGACATTTTCCAAGAACGTGAAAACGTTTCAAAGGTCCTTTGATTTTGGAAAGATCTTCGATTGTGAAGAAGCATTATTGCTGTAATTTTTTTAATCGCTAGAGAACGATTGCTCTGCTTGAAATAAAACACACTACGTTTCATAGAGCTGGAACTAGCATATATATATATATATATATATATATATATATATATATATATATATATATATATATATATATATATATATATATATATATATATATATATATATATATATATATATATATATATATATATATATATATATATATATATATGTTTTCCTGCTGTCGGACCATCCCTGAATGTTACATGCAAACCCAGTTAAAGGCTTTGCCTTTTTCCAACTTCAGTCACTTCCATTACAGAAATTGTTGTCAATTTTGGCAGGCGTTGTCAGAAAAGCTTAACAGCACATAAAACAACAACTGTAGTAGTAACATCTTAAGCACAACCGAGTTAAAAACAAAAAATGACAAAAGTTTTGATGTTTAACTCATAGTATCTGCAACATGAAAACCATTTTCCATGTAGTAAAATATGAATACACACACATACTAATATATCAAAAAAGGCAAACCTAACTTAAATATTAATATTGAAACAAACATTAATTCCCAGCAAACACTGTTTTCGCTAGCAATGACGAAAAAATCAAAGTCCCACAAAATCAAAGGGGACATGTCGAACATTAGGGGATTGGATTTCTATATGTAAAAATATAGAATCTTCCTGGCTGCATACATTTATTTTATGCTCTTAATACAATTTTATCCTTTAGAAAAATTCATCAGTTCTTTATCTGAATGAATATACTTGAGAAAACACGTGTAATAAGAGTTGTTAATAGAAATTAATTTGAAGCATTTGTATTTGCTGGGTTATTGCAAATAAACACATACGAATATGTGGATGTACTAATTTATACACACATACATACATGAAATATTTAACAAGGTTATACATATTTAACAAGGTTATACATCATCCATATATGCGAATATCTAATACTTGCCAATAAAATAAACATGTATGTAAAAAATACTATTGGTAAAAGTAAGAAGGTTACAATAACAACAATACAAACCATCTTATATTTATGAACTTTCGGTCATATCCTTAAAACGAACTGTGAGGGAAACTATTCAACAGAAATACATTTGCTACAAGTGTTGTTGAATGTGTGTGTGCCTATGAATTATTGTATGTATGTATGTATGTATGTATGTATGTATGTATGTATGAATGTGTGACTATGTGTATTCTATTTTATAATTTGTTAGAAACAAAGTTGAAAGGTGTTTTCAGTCGGGAAATATAATTGTAATTTGTGTAAAACTTTCTTCCCGTTCAAGTTAACGAGTTTCCAAATGAAATTGTCACATATGATATATATATATATATATATATATATATATATATATATATATATATATATATATATATATATATATATATATATATATATATATATATATATATATATATATATATATATATATATATATATATATATATATATATATATATGTTCTCGTATTTCTTATTATTTTCTTCCAATAGCATTTGTTTAATATTTAAACAATTTAAATAAATTGAACAAGAAAGCATGCTAAATTCGGCTATGCCGAATCTTCTACCCTTCTCCACAATTTTATGTTTAGTTGATACGTAAGGTTAGATAGACGTACACATATACACACAAATGTATACATTACATACTTTCACTTTATACAGTTCACATAAATATCACACAGAACCATATATTTTTGGATATAACTTTCATTCTACCGAACCAATTTTGATAATTTTTGGAATAGTAATGAAGTTCACATTACTTCTATATACCTATATTTCTTTACTTTTTTAATATACTGAACCGATTTTGCTGGTTTTAAATAGAAAACTTTTCAGGACTATAGTGAATACTTAGGCCAAATTTTATTCAGCTCTCTCATTTTTTGTGGATGTGAACATGCGAACATCATGGTTACTCTTCTTAAAAATTTCAATGAATAAAATGTAAAAGTCAGTATATACAAAAAAATTAAATATAAGAACTGGGAAAAACTTTTCATAGTGTTTTAACATTTGTCACAAATCGGAGAAAAAAAATATTTTAAGAAATTTCATCGTTCAAGTTAATGAATTCACTTATTGTAATTTTCTTATATATATTTCTTATATATTTATATTTTTAACAGAACAAACATTTTTTTCGAATTAATTTTATTTACCTTTTGATGAAGTTTATGTTATATTTCTTTAAATTCCATGTAAATATATTTATTATAAATTTAAATTTCATATTAAAGATACAAGAAATACTAACCTCTAATTCTGATAATAAGTCTTTCTTTTCGACTTCTGTTGCATTTTCCTTAATTGTTTTCACAGCAACGGTTGTAACGCCTTCGTTCCCTGTGAAGTAAAGTAAAATAAAATACAATTGATTTATTCGATATTAGACAAATAAATATAACTATTTTATTTATTTTATAGTTCTATAGGATTTCAGTTTTATTTAAAAGTAGTCAAAAACTTTGTTAACAACAGGTCTTTCTAACATCCAGTATTGTATAATCACGTACAGTGTATCAAAAATGTAAGTTGCTTAAAAAATTGAGAGAAAACTTTTTGCAAAAAATTTTTTACAAAATGTTTTTACGAGATTTTTAACATTGAATGATAATAAAATTCACAGTGGTTCGATAACGTCTTTTTTGCAAATATTTCTATAGCTTTCAGAGGAACATGTTTCTAGTTGGACATGTTTGTAGTTGGTGCCGGGGTCAGGAAGTGGATCTCCAAAATTGCTCACCTCGGGTATGACGATTTTTTAAATTTTTTGATTGAAAAATCTTTTATTTACATGTAGCCCTTATTATTCTTTACAAAAAATACGCTACATGATCCCACACGAGCTCTTATAGTTTAAAAGTTATTGAAAAATAATGTCATGTTTCAAGTTATTACCTTTCCGACGATACTAAATACATATATACAAAAATTTTGCCACCTCTTCACAAATATGTTTATTATTCTCCAAATTTTTTTTAATTAAAAAATCCTTTTAACAAATCATTGGCTTAATATTTTTTTAGGTTGATAAGATCTACATTTCTAGATAATTTAATAACGATTAAATATTTTATTGTAATTTAAAAATAGTTTATATCTCCGAAATTCATTAATAAATCACTTTCGTGTCCCTAATGGGGAAATAATTTTTGATATTTTTATTTCAAATAAATGTGTTTGCACATCAAACACATCTCCGACCATTTACCAAAAACTTTTCAAGCCATGAAAAAATAATTCTTCCAAAAATTTTTACTAAACCGTTTGATTGAGAACCACTTTCAGATTCGGTAAACGACTCCGTATAGGTTGCTCCTATACAAATGTTCCTGGAATGAGATTTTAAGGTGATAAAACTTTTATATGTAAATAAATTTCACACAACTCTCATGTTAAGTTTCGGCTGTATAATTTTGGTGTCTTCACTTTTGCACTTGTGTGATAAATTGTTTAAGCAATTTACATTTTTGATGTACTGTACATATAGCTTAATTCGCTCTTTTCAGCAAAACAAACTTTAAACTATAAAAACATATTTTTATTTGGGTACACTCATGATTCAAATTTAATTAATCTAAATTTAATCCATAAGATTTAAATAGTAGCCTAATTTTTATATTGTACAATATTATTAAGAATTAGGTTTAATAACTGTTAACAACTATTGCTGTTTTCATAACAATTTTCGAATATATTTGAAAAGGATATATCTTTACAGTAAATTCAAATGTGAAACTTGTCTATTGGTGCTATATTAAGGAACATTGCTGTATATGAGATATATGCGTATGTTATAGTCCACTAGTTCCTTTCAAAGAACTATAAATTCATTCACACCACAATAAAAAAAATTATGAAATGGAAGCAAAATGTTTGTCATCTTTTCCTGTAGCAAAAGCATGAATGTTGCAGTATAAATTTATGTTTCCGTCTCGTTTGTTTGTTTTATATCTGGTGAAAGTGACTTTGGTCCGGACAACAAATTAAAAACTATTTTAGTATAATATAAGTAAGAATGATATATTCGGCTGTACCGAATCTTCAATACCTTCCACCACAAATTCGTGTGAAGTTAATACGTTAGGTTCCCTAGATATACATAAATACACATACACACACAAACGCATACTTTATATTAACACTTTTCTTTAATACAACACAGAAACACTTTTCTACTGAAACTATTTTGATAATTTTTGAAATATTAATGAAGTTCATATAATTGAATTTTATCGCAAATCAAAGACTTGTAATTGACAATTTTGTAGAAGTTCATTGCTTAAATTCAGAGGTTGCATCAGATATTAGTCTATATATTTTAATATACTGAACCGATTTTTCTGGTTTTAAATAGAACAATTCTCAGGACATCGGATGTGAGCGTGCCAATAACAGAGAGACAAACGGACATAGCTAAATTGACCCAGATTTAGCGTTACAAATGAAATGACCCATCACTTTTTGTGATGGTGAAGGGTATAAAAAACCAAAAACAAGGAGAACAATTGTTTAAAAATCAAACAAAAGAGAAATTGTAAAAAATCTAACAAAAACACTTGTAGTGGCAAACGGTAGTGGTAATTATGAACAAAGTGACAACTGTGTTTACAGGAACATGTTTCTCGTTATTGATAAAATGAAGAGTAGTGAACGAATGTTTTTCAATACAGCAAAAAAATAACAAAAATGCTCCGTTCATAACACATAAAATTACACCTGTGTAATGTAAAACCTTTTAAAAAAACATTGTCTACATTCCAGCTAAACACTTATTTACACATCGAATGCGACTTAATAATGTTATTTATCCCACACTATTCATTTGTGTGTATAACTACTACATGCATAAATTCCCTCTTAAACAGATTCGGGTTATTCGATACAACATCTATTTAATACATTCATGTCCGTCGGTCTAACATAGTTTTGTTCTTGAAATTGAGATGTTTATATTATTTTAGTTTTGTGTATTTTTTTGTTTACATTTCTCAGGTGCATTCAAATGTCCAAAAAATTTTTGCTACGTGTCCTTTCAAAGGTGAAAGATATAAACAAACATTGTTTGTAACATACACAGTATAAAGAAGAAATTGACGAATGAGAGTAGAAGAATTGCATGTATGAATATTTGCAACAACTACCTCGCAATTTTTATGTCCTACACCACCCTAGGTCGAACATATACGCGGGTATTGTAAAATATTTTGTCATATGTGAGGTAAATACAATTCAGAAAAGCTGTGCAAAATTAACTAGGATCGGTACATAAATTTGTCTAATTTCCATATAACCTTGCAGAAAAAATTACATTTAAAACGCATAAATTTCACACAAATGTTAGTATCATAATAATATATTGTACTATCAACAATATGGTATAGGGTATTAAATAGACAAGCTAGACCGACTATGACATTTTACTTGTTTAAATTGTATTTATTTCCAAGGATTTAAACTACTTTGACATCTAATGAGGTAACACAAACGATAACGATACATAAACTTATCAAAATTGGGTCAGAGGGAAAAAGGTTGACGCATACAAATATTTAACATCATATGACTCCCAATACAAAATATACCCTATTTAACGAACAGTTTGCAAAGCTTAAAGTAATATACTTTACTTATGCTATTTTTTGTAAAATATTGAACGATTTTTTTACCCTTCACAATAAGTGCTAAAGTGCTTTGTCATTCCGTGTATGACGCTAAGAAGCAATCATCACAGATCCCATAATGCATATGTATCATTAAATCAAAATCCGAGTTAATTTAGCTAAGCCCGTCTGTCTGTTTTTGGTATGCCAACATCCACAATAATTGAAGTAGCTCAATGAAATTTAGTCTGAGTAGTAGTAGTCCTGAGAAGTTTTCTATTTAAAATAAGATAAATCGGTGCATTTTCTGAAAAGACATAGACCGACATCTGAGGTAACTTCTAAATTACAGCGATGAATTTTCGTAGATCTGCCGATTTTAAATCGACAAATAAGATAATAATATTTTGGCATAGTATAAAGTTATATGTACTTCATTATCAAAATCAGTTTAGTAGAAAAAAAGTTATAGGCAAAAATATATGACTGTGTTGCATTTAGGAAAAACGTGTGTATATTATATACGTTTGTGAATGTATGTGTGAGTGATATGTATGAAATATAACGTATTTACTTACATGCAATTGTGGTGGAGTTTATTCTTACTTGTTTTAAATGTTTTTTATTAAAGCGATGAATAGAATTTTGTAACTATTTTAAACTGTTGGAATTACTTTTTTATTGAATAAAAGTAAATTCTTCAATAGCTGTAGCGTGTTCATGTATTTTATTGTAAATGAACTTTAAATAAGCAACGATCAATAATCAATAGTGTAGAAAATATTTTACTACTGAACGCAGGTTATTTTAACTGACTCGAAAAGTTTTAATTCCTTAAACAATATATTTATATTTAATACATTTTTGATGAATTTTAGTTACTTTATTCTAATGTTGTTTTTTATTACTATAAACTTTATTTTTATTCCATTTCTAAGAAAATAGTTTATATACACACATGTATTTATAAATACGGTATTTAAACAATACATAAGTATAAATAAGTTAGTATTTTTAAAACATATAATTTCACAAAAGTCCATGTTACTGTGTTATTATTACCAAAACTGTAAAATTAGTATACTAATTTATAATTTTCACCACGACCATAAAAAATTATATATTATTTATTTATTATTTTTTAGTTTATAAATATAAAAAAAAGATAATTTCATTTTGTATGTAACGCATTAAGTATAAGATTCATAAACATCTAAAACCAGCGAAACCGGTACAGTAACAAAGATGTTATAGATCGATATTTGAGACAAGCTCGAAATTCAGACAAAACCGTTTATTAATTCTTCAATAAATAGTAATCAGATTAAAATAAAATTTAACTATAATGTATAGCTAAATAAATGCAATCAAAATCGGATAAGTCAAAAAGTAAGGATGCCAAATTCAGCCGAATCTGCGAATCTTAAATAAAGTGGTGGCACTTACATTATGGAAATATTTGCAACATTATCAAATTGCTTATTATTGAAATTCTCTACAATTGTTGGTACCGGTCAAAAATGGCCAACCTTTTTTAAATAAATTTTAAAACTGCTTGCTTATTTGTTATTGTTTAATCTTCTAAATATCGCATATAAAAACAATGCGCGTAGTTCCATAACGATTATTTTAATATTTCTGTAACTTTTTAACTCTTTCAGATATCTTAAAAAGAGTTTAGAGATGAGACGTTTTTGCGTTGATTTTTAAGAAAGCAGACATCTATTTGGACGTAAGCGTATTCGTTGGCCAAAGTATTCTACCTAATTATTGATTTATAACTTAAAGCTGCCAGTGGAGTTGACTCCATTGAGGTCCTAAAACACAAAGAAATATTTTTCATTAAAGAATTTAAAGAAAACATATATGAGTACTACAACAATACTTTATACACACATGCTAAAAATAATAGAATAGAAAATATGTCAACAAATGTTTCGATCATTTTTCGTAATTAAAATGTCATTTGTGATTAGTAATGTTCTATTTTCAAAAAATACTAGCAAGGGGACTTCAAAAAATCAACTTCTATTAGAAATAAAAATCAAACATTGTTCCACAGTAAATCCAGTTCTTGAGAATGTTCCTGAAATTTAACTTGTTAAAAGTAATTTTTTAAATTTATAGTTGCATAATTTTATATATTAATATCGAAAAACTCTAATATGTATAATATTATTTCAACTTAAACGTAAAAACGTTGAAATTAAACTCAGTGATAATAAATTTATTCAATCTCAAATCAACTTTTCAACGTTGATTTTGCTTCATGTTTTTGTGTACCATTTAGTATAATTATCCTATTGGAACTAATTTCAAAACGTACGTTTAATATCCTATTTTTATACCTCCACCACCACAAGTGGTGATGAGGGTATATTAACTTTGTCTGTCCGTGTGTAACAACAAGAAGGAATCATCTCATATCCTTCAATGTATATATTATTGCATCAAATCAAAATATGAGTCGATTTAGCTATGTTCGTCTGTTTCTCAAACCTAGAATAATCGCCCGAATTACGAAATTTGGCCACATCGTTTGTTATTTTCCTAAACAGTTTGCTATCTAAAACCAGCGATATCGGTTAATAAGCAAGGAAGTTATAGACCGATATTTGGAAATACCTCAAAATTTCGAAAAACAACTATTTTAATTTCTTCTTAAACAATGTAATTGGATTTAAACAAAACATTGATTTTAACATACAATTGTACGTGCTCCATCATCATGCAAAAGATCATCAAAATCTGATTCACAAAATTTTGATACACCCCAAACTCTGAGTATCATATGGGCCGCAATTTTTAAGATAATTTACTGAAATTTGTCACATATACTTATTTTGACAAAATAATAAATCGAAAGAAGCCTGAGGTGGTTAATTTATCCAGCTCTCATACAAGCCCCTTCCGGGAATATGATTTATAGCTTATAGAACTCTTAAATTTGAACCAATTTTGTTGAAATTTGGCACAATTAATTTCTTAACTACTTTTAATATATGTTATAAATTTTATTAACATGGGTTCATATTTTGATATAGCTCCCATATAACGCCCCTTGCGGGAAAACTTGTTTGAGCTTATAAAACAATTAAAAAATACCAATTCCATTGGAATTCGGTACAATGATTTTCTAGCTGTTTTTAATGTATATTATTAATTAGAATAATCTCGGTCCATATATTGATGTAGTTCCCTTAACAGGCCCCTCACTGCAAACATTTTTTAGCTTATAAAAAAAGTAAATAAAGACCAATTCAATTGAAATACGACACAACAAAATGTTCTGAAGATATTACATTAATTTTCCCTATATCGGTCCATATTTTCATATAGCTCCCTTATAACGCGCTTTCCCGGAAGACGTGTTTGAGTTTATAAAACATTTAAATAAAGATAAATTCCATTGAAATTTAGCACAATGATTTTCTAACTATAATCAAAGTGTATTAAAATATGAACAATCTTGATCCATGTTTTGCTGTAGCGTCCATAAAAGACTCCTTCTCGGAAAACAGTTTTGAGCTTATAAGAAACATATGTTAATTTTTTTTACCCTCCACAATACAAGTGGTGAAGAGAGTATATAATCTTTGTCATTCCGTATATATATATATATATATATATATATATATATATATATATATATATATATATATATATATATATATATATATATATATATATATATATATATATATATATATATATATATATATATATATATATATATATATATATATATATATATATATATATATATATATATATATATATATATATTTGTGGTGGAAGGTATTGAAGATTCGGCACTCGTTCATCTTATTAGCAATTTTATTTTGATTCGTTCAATTATAATTTCACAAAACAATTTAGATATTTACTTACCATCAATATCGGTAGCTTCACAACGCCATACTTGACCAAATGCACCTTCACCCAATATATTGAAAAACTTTAATCGATGTCTTGGGAATTCCCATCCATCGTACTTTTCCTGTTGCATAAGAATACCGCCAACAGTACCTACATTACCCGGCGCAGATAGTGGGCCACCCAGCACACCACCTACCAATAAAGAATGATTCGATCCAATACCAACATGCGTAGCACTTGTTAATATTTGTGATGTCGGCTGTTGAACACAATAAATTAAGGTAAATAAGAACATGTAAAAATGATTTAGTTATCGTAAATTAATAACTATGACTGGCAATGATATATATATATATATATATATATATATATATATATATATATATATATATATATATATATATATATATATATATATATATATATATAGATTTCTTCTCTGGATTATTAATTTCTTCTTAATTCCGAAGGAATCAGAGGACATTTGCTATTTTGAAAAGAGTACCCCATATATTAACAATTGAAATAAAAAGAAATATATATATATATATATATATATATATATATATATATATATATATATATATATATATATATATATATATATCAAACTAAATAAAAATTAAGACATTACTAAGAAATCTTAACATGATATGGACAAAGTTCTTCTTTATCTACGTCTTTAATCAGGTTCTCATTTCTTTTTATTTCAAATTTCAGTCAATTGCTAATATATAGGGTACTCTTTTCAAAATAGCAAATGTCCTCTGATTTCCTTAACATGTATTTACGTTACAAACTCTTTCGGAATTAAGAAGAAATTAATAATCCAGAGAAGAAATCTGATCAGGAAAAATCTATATTTGAATTTTAAAATTATACAACTTTTTATTAAATCCACATAGGTATATGATTGTTGCAGATTTTTTTTAGAATTATAAGGGCTATAATTTTTATACCCTACATCACCACAGGTAGTGTATTATGAGATTGTGCAGAAAAATAGTCCTACTTTTAAGTGATAAGGAAGTGATTTAAAGTAGATTTAGAATCAATTCCTGAGTCGATTTAAGAATATTCTTCCGTACGTCCGTCGTTATTTCTTGCTTACTGTCAATTTAAAGCTTGTTTACAAAATACAGTTTGTAATTTTGAAGATATCTTAAAAAATAAGTACTGTTATTTTGGCCCCAGGTCTATGCCTATTGAAACTGGTTATGATAAGTGTATTATTTCTTATAGGCCCCATACAAATGTCCATCTCGGAGTGGGTTTTTAGTCCGTAAAATTCATAAATATAAAACTACCAAATATAAAAAGACCAAAGTTTTGCAGAAATATATTTTATTATATTCTACAACGATCTGCCAAATCATACGAGGATCGTTCAATTATTTCCCGTAGGTCCCATAAAACAATCCTTCCAAATAACACCATCAAACACATTAATCGCACTTATAAGTTGGTATTGTAAAAATATTTATTCAAATTAAGATAAATATAAGCCAAAACCGCTATGCGAAATTATGCAAAAATAGGTCCATACTTTTTTCTAACTTCCATGTAACCTTCTAGAAATAAATGTAAGTATCATAATAATCTATTGCACACATAAGCATAAATAAGAAAGGCATATTATACGAAAGCCGTTTGCACATTTTTCGTAACTTTCGTTTTCGTATTACATATTCGGGCTTGACCGACTGTAACATGTTTACTTGTTTTTTTAATTTAAATCAGAGATAAAATTTTAGTGTGATGGTAGTGGAATATAAAGAAAAAAATCTTGGGGTGGAAAGGGTTCGAGAGGTATAAATAAATACATTCTCATTGAAACAGCGATGCAGTGTAACCATAATAATGAGTCTTCGCTCCCAACCATTATGTAGTTGTTGAACTGCCGTATTTTGTAATATCATATTATGGTCCACAACACTGGTGTGCCATCGTTGTGGAACAATCACATTTTATTGTGACACAAAAATATTTAATTTGTTTCATACCTTTAACATGGCCAACAACATAAGTGCGTTAGTGCTCACAATCAAAATATGGGTGTGCGACAACATTATTTTGTGTTGGTTCCGCAAAACAATTATAATGGTTTATTCCAAATATTATAGTGGAGCAAAAACCATAATAGTTAACCAATATGCTATAAATATATATTTATATATATTATATCTGTATTTACTTTGCCGAATGGCTTACATTTCTTTTTTATTAACCTCTCTAATGTTTCTGTAGTTCAATCTGTTGAAATGCAGACATTAAATTATACTACAACTTGAATAAACTGAATTAATCTTCTTTAATTTAAAAGGTTTAATATTTTTAATATGTTCGCATAATTTCAATGACACGTTATTAAATCATATTAATATTGGAATAGATCTACACTTTTGCAACTTTATCAAAATTGTTCATATTCTTCATTCTCAAATCATACATACATACATACATACATACATACATACATACATACATACATACATACATACATACATACATACATATATACATAAGTATGTATATCTATTTAATAGGATAATATTATGTATATGTAAAAACGCACGTAAATAATAAATAAACAAAGAGAATATGATTTTTATGTCATATATCATATATGTGCTTTCACATCCAAGAACGTGAAACTGTTGTTTTCTTCATTTTTTCAAAAGTATTAAAGATGAAAAATAATTATTTATTATGAACAGCGGAATAGTAAGTGAACAAATAAAATTTATGATTTCATGAAAAACATTGTATATTTATCTAAGTCTAATGGAAAAATCATTTGAAATATATTTAAAACTTTATTACTTCTTTCAATAGCCTTTTAAATTAAGTTCAAATTCATATATAGACATAGAAAATATTTAAATATTCATACAATATTTGTGTTTTGAACAATATACATATTCGTAATCACTTGATGACAGCCAAATTTTAACAAATGTCATCATTTTCATCAGAATAAACCAACAATATTCATAACATTAGAAGCAACAAAAGTAGCAATAACGTAAACTTCGATCTATATTTGTACATGCGTCAATAGGACGCAAAAAAACTATAGAGAAAAATACAGGAGAAGGAACGTCATAGCTAATCTCATCATAACGCCAACAGATTTGTCCTCACATTCCCTAAAATACTTTTCATCATTTCCCTGTCAATTTAAATTGTAAAATGACTATTGAAATTTATAGTGGTAGTGGTTTTAATAAGCATTTAGATAGTGTTCTTGATAATAATGATGATGAATACCATCAGATGATAATGTCGATAATATAATAGGGGTTATTACAGAGATTTATTTAAAAATAGTTATGTAAATAGTTTCTAATCGCTAGGCGATTGTAAGCATTAAAAATATATTTAAATAATTTAAATTATTTATGGAAAATGCTAAAGATGTTTTTTTTTTAATTTCTACTGCGAAAAGTTCAGGATATATATATATATATATATATATATATATATATATATATATATATATATATATATATATATATATATATATATATATATATATATATATATATATATATATATATATATATATATAACAATAATATCAATTTTATGAGTTATTAAATGTTTCTGTGAAATATATATATATATATATATATATATATATATATATATATATATATATATATATATATATATATATATATATATTTTTTTTTTTTTCATTCTGTTGCGAATTGTTGCTAGCATAATAATCACAACCTTTTGAATTCTCTTCGTCATTACGTAATGCAAAATGGATAAATATTTAATTTCATTTCATTAACATTAAAAACAACTCAACTTAACTGAACGAATGAATGATTTATTGAATGAATGCACGTATATTCATATTGAACAAATAAGTCAATGCATGAAGAATGGATTAAGTGTATGAATGTATGCTGTTGCTATGGGTTGAAATATATAACATCAATATGTGAAGTGCAAAAAATATTAAAAGTACAGTTTTAGTATTTCCTTTTTTATGTTTAAAGTATGAAGGTAAGTTACACCAAAAAATCCAACCATATAACCACTATTACACCAAATTTTCTGAATATTCAACATCTATTTTAATATATTATTAGGTATGTACACTTTTTTTTATTTCTTTTTATTTTCATTTTAAGGAGTGCAAATTCATCATAAAATATTAAAAAAGGAAAAATTCAGACGAGATATATGTTGTATGTACTTTCGCCAACACTTTTCAACAGCAGTAATATCATGGCTATCGCCAGGATAAACTAAAAAAGGATAAACTAAAAAAGTGTATTATTAAACTTAAATACTTATATACGACTATCGTAGGGATAACAGATATTTTATTAATATATCTTTAACTATATGAGTTTAATATTTAAATTAATGGCTAATGTGACAGCAATATGAATTTCGATTTGAAGAAAAGTTTTCATTTTTATTTTTATTATTCAGAACCACACCTCGTTGCATATATTTATAATTTTAATTTTTTAAAAATTTAATTTTTAAACTGAATTTTAAAAGTTCTTGGAGAAAAGTACATTAAATATTGGAAAACTTTGAATTCTAAATTGACGTTGTTAACACGTGTACCGAATTGCACCAAAAATAAAGAAGTTTGAATTGTCACGTAATATATCAAAACAATTTTGTATATATTATATTACATTACCTTTGCATATTCCCCGTAACTCGTATTAAAATGATTATTTGGCATCCCTATTATATTTGTGTAAAGGACATTCGTTATTCAGCATATTTATTTATTCAATTTAAATTTTTTGTTAGTTTTCATAAAAATCTTAAACAGTTTTGTTGGATACATTTTTTATTTTAGTCTCTAACATTTTTCTCTATGACTGATATTGTTGTTTTACTAAAAATGCAAATATTTTTTGCTGACAGTAATTTAAGTATTTAAATATTTACACAGGATAAATCAGAAAATAATATTTGAATAATATTTTAAACTTATGTTTTCTTATTCTACAATACAACAAGCATATTAAAAAAATAAATGTTTCTTTAATACATCTTTATTTATTTATTTATTTATTTATTTTTAATGTAATAAATTAGAATTACAAAATATAAATAAAAGTTTAAGATTATTTAGAATAAATTTATTTCAGTAATATATCATCATCAAAGGATCGTTATTGAAGCAATGACATTCAAAACTACTTTTAAATTCAGACATTTCATTATAAATTTTATTTAATAAAGAAGTAAAAATGCTATATTCGGATATGCCGAACCTTCAATTCCTCAAGCACAAAAGACTAAGAAATAAATACATTATGTTTCGTACATGCATACATTATACTTTATATAATATTAAACATTATATGAAAGTATTTCTTATACATAAGAAAGAAACCTTTATGAGTCATAAAATTCGTTATATTTTTGACTATAACTTTTTTTCCGCACCGATTTTAATAATTTTGGAGCTTGACATTAGAATTTTATTCTAATTTGCCAATTTACAATTGAAAATTTTACTGGTTTTATATAGGAAACTTTTTATTCTAATTTGCCAATTTACAATTGAAAATTTTACTGGTTTTATATAGGAAACTTCTCAGGATTATAGTTAGAGCATTAATTTTAAATTATATAGCTCATTTAGCTCTGTCAGTTATCGACTCAGATTTTGATTTTATGCAAGAATATATACGTTATGCGGTCTAAGATGATTTCTTCTTAACATTACACACAGAATGACAAAATTAGTATATCCTCTTCATAACTCGTGGTAGCGGATGGTATAAAAATTTAATCAAATTCAAAATTCTTTTTTGGAATGGGGCCTAAGAGCAATAATTGTGCTTAATTTCAATAGATTTGATATAATTTTAAAAATCTTACAAGTGTAGCAAAATATGAACCGATATTCGCCAAGAAGTACCAAGAAAAATAATAGTGTGGAACTTCAATAGAATTGATACTTATTTGCTAGTTTAACTATGTAGGTTGATTTTACTTACATAATTTTTTGAGTGTAGTTTTAAAGCTGAAAACTGTTTTCGGTGAGGGAGATATGGGAACTACATCAAAATATGGACAGAGTTAGTTCTTATTAAAAATATACATTAAAAATAGTTAGAAAAATCATTGTACCGAATTCCAATGGAATTGGTCCTAATTTAATTGTTTTTCGGGAAGGGACGTTATATGGAAGCTTTATCAAAATATGTAATCGTGTTAATAAAATTTATAACATATATTTCAAATATTTAGAAAATTAATTGTGCCAAATGGCTTCTCTGGATTTATTATTGTATCAATAAGTATATGAGACAAATTTCAGTAAATTATCTTCAATTTTGGGTATTATAGACTATATTTTTTCTGTTAATCAGATTTTGATGATCTTTTGCAGGATGATGGAGTACGTACAAATGTATGTTAAAATCAAATTTTTGTTTCAGTCCAATTACGGTCTATAACTCCCTTGCTAATAAATCGATATAGCTGGTTTTAAATGGGAACAATAACAAACAATGTGGCCAAATTTAATTGTATTCGGAATTTGAATGTTTCCAACAGACAGACAGACAGACAGACAGACAGACATAGCTAAAACGTCTCAGATTTAGATTTGATGCAATAAAAATTAATATGCCCTCTTCATCACTCGTGGTGGTGGAGGGTATAATAAGTAAGAATACTTGCCGAGTCTTCAATACTTTCCTCCACAAATGTGTGTAATGCTTCGTACATACTGACTAATACATACACTCACAAACGTTCACAATATATAAAAATTTAAACATACCACAGGAACACTTAATGGGTCACAAAATTCGTTATATTTTTAGTTATAAATTTTATTTTCCTAAACCGATAATGATAATGAAAACGTAAAAATGTTATGCTAATTTGCCGATTAATAACTGACAAATTTACGAATGTTCTTTCCTTGAACTTAGAGGTTGCTTCAGATATTGAAGTATATCTTTTAAAATACTGAGCCGATTTAGAAGGTTTTAAAAAGAAAACTTCAATTTAAGTTTTATAGGTGTCGGATAGACAGACAGACGGACGGACATAGTTAAATCGACACATATTTTAATTTGTTACAATGAAGCATTCTTAGCGTTACACACGGAATGACAAAGTTAATATTACCCTCTTCATCAATTGTGTTGGTGTAAGGTATAATAATAATACGCTTCCCGGACTAATTTTGGTTTTTCTATAACAAAATATAAAATTCTTTACGACTAACTGTTCAGATCAATATATGTACCTGATTGAATTTAATTTAATTTTGTTTATATTATTAACTCTATTTTAGCGATATGAGATTGATAAATTTTACTATTACGAAATAATATTCTTTTTATATTTTGGTTACTAATAATTTGTGTACTTACATTTGATTGTGGACTTATTTGTTGTTGTTGTTGTTGTTGTTGTTGCATTTGATGTTGCATATGTAGGTGTTGTTGTGGTTGTTGATCTCTTTCCCATGGTACGTAACGATTGCCATAAGCCATTGGTCCATTCCAATGTTGCATAACCATTGAATTGCGGCTGTCATCCGTTAAGTTGCTACTGCTTAAGTTGCTTTGATTAGACTTTTTAGCCATTTCCTCTTTTGATTTTTTCTTTAATGTTTTACCAAAAGCACACAAACGTTTGCGATAAAGGAATCCAATGATGACAGCAGCTGCCACAAAGAGCCCGCAAGCAGTCAAAATAAGAGGAATCATTTGTGATCTAAAACCGTAAAATATTGTGGTGTTGTTTGTTGCATGCAACACTGATTCCTCGTTCTCATTCTCATTTTTGACACCATTGTTGCCATTGATTGATGATGAAATTGTTATTTCTGTTGAATTTTTGGGTGCTGGTAAAGTTACACCATGATGGTTGATGGGTGTTAACTTTGTGCGACTTGTAGTTGTAGACATTGTCACGGTTGTCATTTCAACACTATAATCATTATCTTGATCATCGTTAGTCTCATCAAAATTATTTATCGGCCACAATGGCAATTGTTGATTGGGGCTGTAGTTTAGAATAGGTGACGGATAAATATTATTAAAACCTGGCGGTAGAAAATTAGATGGCCTTCTATTTGGTTGTTGATTACGTATCGATTGTACACCAGGTAACCGATCAAAAGACGGTAAGAAATGTGAAATATTATTTACAGCATTTGATATTGATGGTGGTGGTCTTGATCCCCGATTTCCAATATCTTTCGATGATAAAATGTTAACATATACTTCATTCTTTGCTGTTAATTGTCCATCTGTAACAGTTATGTATAGAAAAAAGTTTTCTCCGCCCTAAAAAATTTAAAAAAAATATCCACATGTATGTTGTTGATCAATATATAAATAACATCGACATTTTGAAAAATTCCAACATGTATGGATTTTTTTATTTTTAATTTACAAATCTTTCTATATAAAACATTAAAATATTAATTTTTCAATTCATGTGGAAAAATTTAATGTTAGGAAATTAAGAGCCCAGATTTAATAACATTTATCGTATCTATATTAAAAGCTATTTGAAGAATATTTAATATTGTTGAAATTTAAATAAACTTACCCGACCAACTAGACTTTCATTTAGATAAACTACACCACCTACTGGATCTATTCGAAAGGGATTATTTGTTCCTTTATATGCTGGTTCCAACCCAAATAATAACTCATCATTTTCTGAATCATCTGCTCGAATACGCGCAATTATTTGACCAACTGGTTCTGTTTCCGATATACGCCAATTACGATCGGGTACCACTAATATGGGTGGACTATTAACATGTGAATGTTGTTGACTTATTACTAAAATTAACCGAAAATAAATATTATCTTCAAATCGATCTATAAGATAATAAATTTGAATATTTGAATCTGTTCATATATACACTCTCATAAAAAACATAATTTTATTCCTCCCTACAGAACTCAACTTTTAGCAGTTTTTAAAATCACATTGTAAAAATATATTTACGACATGTATCCAATTTTTTAGCATAATACATTATACACTCTAATGATCTGTATTATCGTATATAAGGCATTTTCATATATTTTTATTCACTACACTCTTTTTAATATTTTTATAATCTATAAATTTTGATTGAGATATAAAACTTTTAAAAATTCTAATTTGTATTAATAATGTATTCTTCAAAAAATCCATATTTATATTTATTTATATATTTATGATATTTTCACTTATCGGTTATGTCAAAAGTTTTAATTTCAAATAACGAGTTTGGAAGTTTGTCTTATATATCGCTCTAAAAGTACTTCTCAATGGAAAGATTTTATTCACTTAAAGTTCCCAGATGTCCCAACCAAAGAAAAACTATTAATGTCGAATCAGCTGTTTATAAGATTTAAATACTTGAAATATTATTTTCTTAAAATCCCATTACCCCACTAATTTTGGTAAAGCATAATAAAGTAGTGTTATCCATGCGAGTTTCTACCAGATTACTTGATGCATGGGTTTAGATAATTTGAATTTTACACTCAAAATATTTTTCCATCGGAAACATCTACCGAAATAAGAAACAAGGAACTATAAACTGTTGCATTAAACTACACTGTTCGAACCCATCATAAATAAAGCAATTTTCTTTATATACTCTTAAGTATTTTTGTTTCAAATTTGTAGTATTATCCTTTTTTAGTTTAGTTGAGCTCCTTTTAGATGCATCATACATAAACAAAAACTTATAAATAATAAGCAATATATAAAAAACAGCGTACAGGACAGAATACAATGTGGAAGATAATTTACCGTAACAGGACATAACCATAGAGAATACTTATACTTATTTCCTTTATGTCTGTAACTACTTAAATGGTATTTTTGTACTAGTTGCCCCTAATTCAGACTATTTGTTATTTTACATTCTCAAACATATAGTTGTCTGCCCGAAGCAGACATATCTACCATCTCAACCACCCATTAACTTGCCATCTTTGATTTATGCAAGTCCATCCATTTTGTCCCAAATTTATTTTGTTTTCTACCAAATCTACATAAACCAAATATACCTTATTTTTCACAAAACAAACACAACACAAACATGAATGTGAAATGAACAAAGTTTCTCAAAACAATGGAAAGGAAAGATTATATACATATTTATGCATACGTATATTTTTATATGTATAGAAATTAAAATTTTAAATTTCTAAATACGTTACAAATAACATTAGTTTATATGAACCAAAACTTCTATGATTGTGAAACTCAATTTGATTTAAAATCAAGTGACTAGTTCTTATTTTTGTTCCACATATAGAAGTATGATGTTAGAAAGTATATTCGTATGATTAAGTACGCACACAAAGTCATTTTGGAATAAACAATTCACAAAGTGAAAAAAAGCAACATCCCATACTTGTATTTCTTGAACTTTTTGACCAATAAATCATTTGGTGGTCTTGGCAAGACAGTGTTGCCAATCTTGCCATTTAGTGACTAAATTTAGCCATTTTCAGTTTCGTTTACCATTCTCAGCAACTAGCAGTATCTCAGTTTCTAAAGGATATTTTAAGGTTAAGTTTCAATTGAAAAGTCAATTTCCAGAATTTTGGATCAATAAGACGAACTTAAGGACAATTTTTGAATAGTGTATTGTGACAAAAAATGAGATAAAGCTTATATTCTTCAAGAAATGTATTTTATAGATGATTTTATTTTTAATAATATGAATTTATAGTTCATGAATAAATAATAGTACTTTTTTTTTAAATAGTTTTAATAATCTCTTGTCAACAAATAAATAAATAATAAATAAATAAATAAATAAATAAATAAATAAATAAACAAATAAATAAAAGAATTACTTTTGCCTTAACTTTAAATTTTATTTAAATTTGCTCCTCAAGCATTGGCAACACTGTGGCAAGGACAAGTTTTTTGGTAGATTACCTCACTTCTATTCAATTTTGTAGTCGTTTTTTTTTATAGAAAATAGAATCTATAATTTTGCACATTTTTCATTAATTTACACATACATATATAAGTCTTGTTATTGATTTTGGAACAAAGTGTTTATTATTTTAACATTTTTCGATGAATAAATGACAAAAAAGACGCGATAAATTAGTTGCAGTTATTCAGTGTCTTATTCAAAAATTTCATATTGAGTTAAAATTTCCAATAAATATCTATTTTTTTTGTTATAAATTATAAATTTTAATGAGATCCTGATTTTATTGTTATTAATAAATTTGTTAACAAAGAATTTAAAAGAGATTTATGCAAAATATATAAAATTTTATATAAAATTACTTATGAGAGCAAAAATTTTAATAAATAAATTTAAAACATAAACAAATACATGGTACGTAATGTATATCTAGAAAGTGCCGTTGCCGCTCCTTTTACAGTCCAGGAGTGAGATCGCATAACATAAATATGTGTTAAAAATGAAATCATTATACCAACAGTTTTTACTATCCTACTCCCGTTTAAAATCTAACACACTTTATGGCGCCTTTTTGTGCTCTTAATTCTATTTTAACAACAGCCCAATATCTCTCCACTGGCATTTGTTTCGGGTAGTTTTAAGGATTTGCTTCTCTTGATACAAATAACACATTACTGTACTTGCACCACTCAAAGTCTTGTTTACCATAGTGACAGGATGCCAAGTCAAGCCATAAATAAGCGGACACATTATGAAGTCTTATGAATGGGAGCAGCCCTTTTTGTAATATTTAGGTATTTATAAAGTCCGTTGTTACAAATAATTGGCCTCCTTTTGCTACACTGCATATTGATGACCACACCAATAAGTTTTTTGGAAATTTTGTTTGCTTTTTGGTCCCTGACTATTCTTCAAAATTCCATCGATTATCCATTGAGAATTTCATGAAAATTGAACCGTCTAGACGTAATCCATGTTTTAAATCTGCTGAACCGTTGAGTTCTTAAATAGGAATCATCTCAGTTTTTGCGGTTGTGAACGTACCAATAACAAGCAGACAAATGGACATAGTTTTTTATTTTTATTTGCTTCAATAATATATATAATTTATGGGGTCCTGGATTGGCAAAATATATAAACCTTCATGGGGTGGTGAAGGGTACAAAAACAAATTGAAAAATTTGTAGCTTGAAGGAAAGATTTCTCGTGGATAATTTTTAGTACTTTTATAAATAGTTCTACATGTATAAATGCTATATTCGGCTGGGCCGAATCTTAAATAACCTCCACCATTTAAATTATGAAAACAGTTTGCATAAGGTATTGTTTCAGAAAACTAAATATTTGTTCATCAACAACGATTCCGGAAAAAGGGCCCTTTAATAACTTCAGTGAAATGTGGTCAAATATTCTTGAAATCACCCATAAATACTGGTAATATATATTGGATAATTTAAGATAAATGTTTAATTTCGATGGAATCGATCTATATTTAAGAATCTTTTAAGCCCAAAGCACTATTACGGTTAGTGAGATTATAAAGGAGTTATAACCAAGTATGACCAAATAAATGCCAAATTGTATTCATATATTAATAACAATTTTGAATATTATTGTACTAAATTTCAATAAAATTTAAATTCTTTAAAAACTTTAAATCCTTTTCAGTAAAGAGGCTTTATATGAAAGCTATATCAGAATATAGACCTATATTTGTGAAATAAATAACATATATTAATGACAGTTACAAAAATAATTGTACCGAATTTCAAAAGAATTGGTCTACATTCCAGATATTTATAAGCTTAAAATTGTTTACAGGGAATGGATTATATGGAAGCTATAGCAAAAAATGGCCCAATATTCTTTAAGACAGTTATAAAAACGATTGTTCTGAATTTCAATAAAATTGGTCCATATTTGAAAGTTTTATATTCCGGGAAGGGGTCTTATTTAATATATATTAATATATAAAATAAATATATGCGTACAAATTTCATAAAATTGTTTTTTATTATGTTTTATTTTTTTGTTGAACAATTTAGAAGATATCTTCTTCGGTTGGTTGTGCTATTAATCGGTTTTATATATATGTATATATATATATATATATATATATATATATATATATATATATATATATATATATATATATATATATATATATATATATATATATATATATATATATATATATATATATATATATATATATATATATATATATATATATATATGTTAT